>CM034148.1:671180076-671631722 GCA_019776745.2 Taxus chinensis
TAATTGATAAAATTGGGAAATCAATTAACATCTGAAACAATGATTTTTGGGGCTTTCGAACAAACAGTGAGATTTTTAGTAAATTGCAAACTTAGTTTCAGTTTCAATACAGTCCTAAATCAGATTCTAATCAATTTTTGGAAATCTAAAATCCTTTTAATTTTATTAAAATCGAAGATCCTTTGAAACGAATAAAAGTGGTAATTTCAAGAACCCGTTTTCGGATCAAGTTTGGTATCAGAGCTGGTTATTACACTTGCAAACTTGCTAATCTCCAAGCAAGTTTGGTACCAGAGTAGTTAGATTTCTGGATTAGCTTCTAATTGTGTTTAAAAATTTGGCTTCAGTTTCAGTATTGATTTCATTTTTCAGTGTGCAGACATTTTGGGGCTTATTAATCTTATTTTGCAGTGTGTAGTTTTGGAAGTACATGTTGTGTTTGTAGGAACAAGGAATCATTGGAAAGTCATCCAAACAAGAGCAACTAGATGAGCTTGAAGCCATAAACCGCCAACTCTAGGAAGAAAAATCTTTCCTGAGATCAAATTTTTATTCCTTGGAAGAGGAAATAGTGCAGTTAAAATTTGAGCCCCAATCCTCTATAACCAAGAAAGAGGAGTATGCAATGAGATTCTTGCACAAAGAAATAAGTTGATGCACTTTGTTAAAGAGTTGTAAGAAGAAATATGGACCAAGGATGCCCTCTTGGAAAAGATGCAACAAGGTGAACACAAAAAGGAAATGCCTTCCAATTCAAATGCAGGTACTATGACAGAAAAATGCACTGTAAGTTGTTTACATGAAAACTCTTCCTCTCATTCAGTTTCAGATGTTCCTTTGGGTCAGTTTGAAAAACACACTAAGGGAATTGGGTCTAAACTAATGGTTAAGATGGGATTTAACAGAACGGGGCCTTGGTAAAAATGAACAAGGTGATGCTAACCCAATACAGGTAGAGGATCAACCTCGGTTTGCAGGTTTGGGTTTATTCTAGTGGGAAAATGGAAATTGGAGAAAGTTCCAAAGCAGCTGAAGGAAGACAAGCTTCCAACAGCCAAGGATCTACACCACTAAAATTACAGGATTCCATCCTATCAGGAGGAACAATGAAAGGTGTAAGAAAGCAGGTAAAAGAGGTAATCAGATTCCACCTCCTATCCACTTACACTAAAAATAGCACTATAGGGAAAATATAAAATTGTCTAAAACTTCTAAAACAATCTTTCAGTTTGAACAATATAACTTTGTTAGACTAGAAATATGCTTACCCCTTGCACATTTTGTGAAGGTACTAATCATTCTGTCAGCATATTGTTGGAAGAGGAAATATATGATTAAAGAAGTTAATGCCTTTTGTGAATGATAAGATAGGTGCTAAATCGACCAATCTAAATCCAAGATTACTTAAGGTGAGAAATGGAAAAAATGTTACCTTTCCTAAACAGATGGGAACCATTCTCCTACACAGAGTTCTGAGAATGGAAAAATGGGTAAGATCTTCCTAAAAATGAAGGAAGTTAAATTTTGTTTCCATTGTAATAAGGAATGGTCATGACATTAAGGTATTGTTGGTTTGTTCCTTAAGTCAACAAAATTGGAAAGTTGTTAAAAAGGAAAATACATGTGCAAACCAACAGTGCTATTGACCTAACTCATGTAAATGCTCATTGTGGTACTGAGGAAATAAAACACCAAAACGGAAAAATCCAAGTAATTGGAAACTTAGAAAAAATTCCTCAACTTTATGTTTTTAGTTATCTGGTGATAGTATGCAAACATCAATCACAACTATAGCTTGAAGATTCAATTGATTCAGATATAAATAAATATCCTCAAATTTGAAAATAATTTAGGAAGCAAATAAAGATTTCATATTGATAGCTTCCCAAATCATATCAAGATCACATCTTCATCACATTGTGGTTTAGCTATTCCATTTTGTTTGGAGTACCTAGATCATCCAAAATTCATGGATAGCATCACAAATCAGAATGGATCCTATTTTGAATAATTCAATTTTACAGTGTATGTCATTTGTATAATATATTACCTGAGGTTGCTTTTGGATTCATAATAGAAAAGCTTGCAATTGTTTATGTTTAATAAATAGACAAACTTCATTGTTTTCACATCGTATACATTATTTGCACTAATCCGGTATAAGACACGTATGTTTTAAAAAAAAATTTATATACCTTTTGCTAATATGTTAAATTCATAGTTTTGTTGTGTTTTTTTTTAGGATCTCTATTTAAACTATTCCTGATTCAAAGGTGCAATAGAGGATCATTTTTCAGATTATGGTAGTTCACTAATTTTGGTAAGCATACATTTAATCAAATGTCCATGTACAGGCTAAACACGCTATATGCATAGAATATCTGCACTAGTATATCACATGCTGGCTTCAAATATTGACGTAATGTCTATGTAGGAGTTTGATGCCTCCATATAACTAGTCTGGATAGTGCCTATTTGTACCTTGTAATCAACATAATCACAAAGTGTCTACGTTGAACACTAGCTTCCATTATAGATGGGTGTTATTATCTAGCATCATTATTTGTGATGGTGATACAATGTTTTGGCATATTCACGTCCTGATTCAGTTATTGACTATAGCTGATTTTTGGGCGTTGATAGTCATATTACGTTATTCTGGATAGTGAATAGTATCTTGCAGTTGTTACAGTTTTAGAATGGATAGTGGGGCACTAGCCTAATTGTGGGCAATTTACATGTCTTGTATACTGATCCGTGTTATGAAATTGTAAAATAATTGGTAATGCTAGGTCCGTATCACAAAGTGATCAGTTGAACAAGATTTACCGTTTAATTGAGTGGTATTATCTAGTCAGTTATTTGTGATGGCATTACAGTGGGGTATGACAGTTCATAGTTGTGAAAATGTAGAGTTGACAGGGTTGCAGCATTTCAGTTGAACACTAGGTTTAATTGGGTGTTATTATCTAACATCGGTTATGTAACTACCATAATCAACTATTTGCGTTTTTTAACCTATAATGTTATTTTGGGTTCTTGTATGTGTTTTGTGCAATGCAGGAAGAGATAGCATGTTTTTGTGGGTTGATACACAACTTTTTGTGGACAAAAAACCTTAATAATTTTTTTGGGAATGGGTTATTCCCTGATCCATTGTTAGGATATTTTTCAGTGAATGAGTAATATTCCCTAAACTTCCCTAAATCCATCTCAGTGTAGTATAACCTTTCCAAGATTATAGATTATGCAGTGCACTGTAATTAACATAACACAAATTTAGACTGTTTAGCTCAATGTTATGATTGGTCAAAATAAAAACAACTTTGAATTAAAAGTAATGAACATAATGGACATAAGATGATAAGTGGGAAAAACCGTGGCAATTGGCTAAAAACACCCAAGAAAAATTTCATGTCTTATCATTTTTGAGAATCAGTTCCATGGTATAGAGCACGCCGCAAACTTTCCCACGCATTTCAGAATAGACCAACTTACAGTTAAACATATGCAAAAGATATGCATTAGTCAAAATTCATGGTCAAATGATGCTCGTGACAAAGTTTTACGTGGACAAATGACATATCATGTGTTCATTATTTCAGCTCGCACATATTTCTCACATACACATGTAATAATTGATATTTTTCATATCACTGATGTAACCAATATCTAATGAGATCACCTTTTTTATACAAGGTGGGTGACGCATTTTTTTCACATCTTACCTTTTAAAACACTGCCAACAATAGTAGTGGTTTTTTCTTGCGTATATTATAAATATAATCTATAAACCAAAAATTTATAGTCTTTGGCGGGTTTATTAAATAAGTAGGTTGTTGTTTAATATCATAAACCCAACACTTCCCTTTAATGTTAAGTAGGGAACCATGCAAAATTAATTATACATGTCAAAGTTCTTTTTTAGGCCAAGTATCCTTTTGGTAAAAATGGAATTACACTCCATAAATCAATGCGTTATTTAGGATAACATCCAAAAACACTCGATCATGATTGTTTGATCATTTATCTGATTTGGAGCTTTTGTGATAGAGGTATTTTCTGTTAAAGTCACATAAAGGAGTAGAACCAAAGGGAGACACAACTGCAAGTGGATAAGGAAGGTGAAGGACATAGGCTAAACTCCATTAACATCCTTCAAAGGTCTGATACATAGTTTTTTAAGTTTTTGATTCATTATTAGTTAATGTAAAGGTTATTGTATTTACATACTTAACATTATTAATAGATCAGTTCACCACGAACCTGGGGACATAGAAATTCCGAACCCCGTAAACAATTTGGGTGTTGTGTTCTAATTTTTATTTTTAGTTTATGATTATTTGCAGTAATTTACATTCCCAATTTGAATATGGATGCAACTATAATAAGTAATTGATAAAATTGGGAAATCAATTAAATCTAAAACAATGATTTTTGGGGCTTTCGAACGAACAGTGAGAATTTGAGTAAATTACAATCTTAATTTCAGTTTCAATTCAGTCCTAAATCAGATTCTAATAAATTTTTGAAAATCTAAAATCCTTTTAATTTGACTAAAATTGAAGATCCTTTGAAAAGAATAAAAGTGTTAATTTTGAGCACCCATTTTCGGATCAACGAACCTGGAGGTGACAAGATGTCTCAACTATACACTTCGGCGGCATCTCAGATTTCCACAAACCCTTTACACAAGAACCAAGTGTTACTTTAGTGATTTTTCTCCTCACAATGTTATTCATTCAGTAGTTACCAAACTGGAAAAATATCTACATCTTTATTGAATAACACACACTGTACACAACAAATTAACACCACACAACATAAAAAAAACACTAACAAAACATCACCAGAGCAATGATCAGAACCCATCGTAGGTGACTGATGAGAGGGCCCCAATTTTCCTCCAACCTCTAGTAAGTTGTTTATTAGTTATCAGATATGGCTTTGAAGTTCATTATGATTCAAAACACTTCTACATCTCTTAATCCTTTTTACATTCACTGGAAATTATCTTTTCAAGGAAGGTTGCATTAAAATTCCATAGAGCTTGATAGTGCTAGTGTTTGTAAAGGTTCATATTAATAATTTGTAGTGCCAATACCCTTTATAGCTCAGTAGCTTGTTGTTTTCTTTGCTTAGAGACATGTTTTGACAGAATTTTTTTTTATCGTGGACATTATATCAAAGATTTGATCTTATTAGAAATTTGTGGACATTCAGGCGTATAGCGCCAATTTAGCTTAATTTCTATGTTGTCACATTTTTTTATGATGTCATGGATACTAATGAATATGATGCTATGTTTGTATCATAATTATATTGATGGATAGTTTTTGCATGTGGAATTCCATGGTTATATGTCACTTTATCATCTTGTCTAACTTTTGGAATATTGAGTATAATTGTGCACATGGTCACAATTTGATTTCAGTAGGATGTTAGGCTAGTTTAGAACTTATTGATATCTTACTGTGTCATTGTTTTATATTTCATTGAATATGTGCAGTTTAATGTGTGCAATGAGTGTGCAGGTGATAGGGCATGGAAGAACGTGGGATTCAGGCCAGCTATACAATTTGCACAAGTAGCCCATGGGGCTAAGTCGTAGCCATGTTCATTACATGAGGCGTTAGCATTAGAATTATTGTTTTGGGGCACCATGGGTGACCCTCATTTGTAATGTAATATGTCTTGTATTATTAATCTTGCTTAAGGTAATTGGTTTGTGTTGTAAATTTGTTTTGGGGATATTAATGATCCCCACTTGCTTTAAGTTTTGAATTTGTTTAATGATGTACTTAATCAAAAGGGTTAGGGTCACATATGAACCCTTGGGTGGGCCCCACACCCTCTACCCTTGTGCAAAATTTTCCAAACCCGAAATTGGGTTATTTTGGGGGCATTTTTTAGGGACCCCTTTTTAGTTTGGGAGTTCCCTTAACATGAAAATGAGCCCCTTGGACCCTACCTAATAGGTAGGGGGGCTAATCTCCAAGGCTAGAGGGAGTTTTCCCTCACTTTTTTTCCTCTCCTGTTTGGTCACATCCATGTAAGAGGTTTGGATAAGAGTGCTTTGTTAACAGTTTCACTAAGATTGTTTTGTTATCATTTTGGGTATTTTAGGAGAAGAGGTCTAAAAGACCATTTTACCCTTTCTCTCTTTTATCTTTGACATATTTGGACCTTGAGGGAAGGAGAGGGGTGACACATGTCACCCCCTCATTTGTGAGGATTTTTACTTGATCCTCTTCAAATTCCCCCTCATGGGAAAAGAAGAGGAACTTTTTCTTTGGGAGCTTCTTGCTTGGGGTGCTTGTGTGATTTGTAGCTAGAGATTTTCTTGGGTCAAGAAGTGGAAGAGACTTGAAGTTGGAAAGATTTTTGGAGAGCTTTCTTTGAGGTATACTTCTTGATTTCTTATTGTTGTGTTGCTTGTATCATGCTAGAAATTAGTTTGTTTACTTGGGAATTGTTATGTTGTTGCATGAAGATTTCGTTGTTGCTTGCTATCTAATTTTGCTCCCTCCATCATATGACATGATGTAGTTTTAGAGTTTTCGGGGAAGAGAGAGGGATTTTCCGCTCTCAATCCTCATAGGCTTGATGGGAAATCCTTGTAAGGTCTCTAGTGTACTCCCCTCAAATGGTTTGAGGTGGGGAAGGTGGGTTCATTTGTTTTGAACCTCCTTCCCCATTCTTTGTAAGGAAACCCCTTTGGGGTTTGAAAATCCTTCCAAAAAGGACTTGGTGAAATGCTGGAGAAATAAGGAGGGTTTTGATTGAATTTATGAGCAATAAGGAGGGTAGGGAGATTTTTGCTTTGTGCGTATAGAATTTTGGAATATAATTTTTAGAGAACTTTCTCCTCTCTTCCCCACTTTTGAGGAAGAACATGGGTTCTCCTCCTTGTAATTTTTGGAGTTTTGTTTTGTGTGGTCCTATTTTTGTGTGCTTGTATCATGGTTAGTTCAACCTCCATCTTGTGCAAGTTTTGTGTTAGTTGACCTCTTTCGCATGGGCTTAGGGGAGGCTAGCATGCATCCCAAACTTGGGAGAGGCATGTAATGATGCCTATGGTTGGGTGGTTATCATGCTCTTTCTCCTTGTATGGTTTTTTGAATGCATGGAAGTTGGATGTTGGTTTGGAGTTGGTGGCATCATGGTATCTCATTGAAACATTACCTCATTGTATCTTGAAAAGTATGGCTTATGGAAACTTCCTCTTTATTGTAATTCCTCTTCCATGTTGTATTTGAACATCATTTACAAGATTGGTTTATCCTTTGGTATTTAAAAATTTTCTTTCAACCTTGGGAAGGAGTTTGTTGGATTGTCATCTTGTGTATTGCTGCATGTTTGGTTTATGATGTATTGAGAAATTGTGCAAGAGAAGTCTTGTAAATATATATTATTTGAATATGGTTATATTCCATTAACATACATTGATTTGAATATTATTTGAAATGGAAGATGGTTTAAAGAAAGTAGGTTCTCCTATAAGAATGGTGTAAATCTTGTTGAGTATCCCTCATGTAAAACAAAACCTGAAATAATCTTGTAGAATTGCATTTGGATAAAAACTTTTCCCTCTTGTATTGTTTTGTTTGTAATATTAATGCTTGGAGTAAGATTAGTCTTGATTCTTTCCATGAGAATTTTTAATGTTTGGTTCTTAGTAAGCAACCTTATTTGATTAAGTAATCTTCTTTGAAGATTTTCTTTTAGATATAAGTCTTTTATTTTATTGGAAAATACTAGTTTACCTTCCTTTTAACACAAAAAATAGAGTAATTTATATTAGTCAGTTTATCTTGGTTAACAAAAAATGAGTATTGTTAGTTTTTATATTTAAAACTGTACTTTTTTTAAAAAAAGTGCATTACCTTTAGATGGAATATAATATAATTTTAATATATATTTATATACTTTTTATAAAGGGGTATATTTATATATATTTTTTGTATTAATCTTTATATATATATATATATATATATATATATATATATATATATATATATATATATATATATATATATATATATATAGACACATACATATAATAATACAAGGGGTATATATATATATTAAAATACGTTTTATTAATAAATAAATTAATAATTTTTTTATAAAAAAAAACATTAGTGGGGGGGCCGAATCCCCTCACCCCCTACGCATATAAAAACAAAAAACAACAAACAATGGCTAGGGAAGACAAACCCCCCCGCACCCTTACAACTGTCCCGTGGGGGGTGCAGCTCCCACATACCTCCACTGCCCCTTTGGGCCTGTCCCGCCCCCCTCTCAACCAGCTTCTCCTCCTCCCCGCGCCCTACACAGCGCCACCCCCAATAGCACCCCGATCTCCCCTCTCCACACTATCCCCGACTTGCCCCCCACTCCGCGCCTGTCCCAACCGCCCCTGCAGCACCCTCCACCGCTATGGCTCCTCCTTCTTGTTGTCCCTTTCTGTCGTGGCCTACACACAACCCCTTTCTCCAGATCTACTGCCCCTTCCACTTTCACAGCAAAGTAAAACGCCTCCCTCTCTTTCTCTTAGGCAAAAAAAAAGAAGAATAAAAAAAACAATATATATCCATATACATTTTCAAATTCAGCCCAACCAGATCTTAGAAGGGACATACAATAGGGGTTTACAAGAAAGCAAAAAAACAAGAATGAAAGAAAACAAAATGAAAGAAAGAGATAAAAACAAAAGGAGATAGAGAGATGCTAGGCCAAATTTAGGTCAAAATTAGATCTAGGGTTGAGATTTGTTAGATCCTATGGCTCACAATTAACCCTACTCCATTTTATCATGAATAAATTTTAATGTGAATGGGAAAGTTAGTATTAAGTTGTGTGTGTGGAAAAATGTTTTAAAGGGGGGGGGGGGGAACCAATAAAATTAAAAGGGGGTGTGTTTTATTCGGCAACCTTAGTAAGTCTGGTTGTAACAGGTAATTAAATTGCTTTGGACTATTTATAAATTTGAATTATGAACATCATTAAATTTACATAATTAAATGACGTGGGAAGATGGTAAAGCATACAATTGTAGTAATTGTAGTTCAACTTAAAAACAAAAAAAAAAATTACTCTAATTTTTTTTTGCTTTACCTTGGCCTAGATTTCTGGTGCCCGGATGAGCCATGACATAATCCATATAATAGATCCATACACAAACATATGTTGTTATGATTCCTACAAGCACATCCCTTACCTTCTTTAAATTGAACAAACTCTTAAAGTAATCCTCGAAGGCAAAGTTGAGTGCCCGAGTGGGAAAATAATGTATGACATTGGCAGTTTTTCCTCTCCACAAAGGAAGAAAACCTTCATCCTTGATTGTTCAGGAAAAACATTATCCAATACCTTTGTATGGTTTAGAAAGATGAGAATACTTTAAAATTTCATCTTGATTCTTAATCAACAACTTAACACACTCAATGGGACCAACTGCAGTTTTGGAGACAACATTAGAAACACTTCCCATCAAATCAATCATGAAACCCTTCACACATTTCTCTTAAGGTGCCGGAATAAAGACAAGTGAATGGCTTGGAGTTGTCTCAACCAATTTTCTACTGCAGTTCATAGGCTTCCTCTTTACTAGTAAGGATCACAACCACTGTAAACTAGAAGAACAAAATGCCAAAATAGGATGTTTTAGGTGAAAGGCTCTTCACACGCTGCTCCTTCACACTAATCCACACAAGTTATTTCTAAAGAAAAAAAACAAGTGGTAAAAAATAGGTGAAGAATATATTATTTGGTCATTTTGGTCACTTTCTCTTCCAAAGGTTATTGCAACATGATATAAATGCCAAATAGATTCTAATACTACTAAAGGGTTCTCCACATGCAGGTATCTAGGTTGATGCCAAGGAGTATAAGAAACAAAATTCCTAAGAAATAATTTCTGCACCAAAAAAACTTTTGGTTTCCACGCATGCTGAGATATTAGATCTCTGATACAAATGAAGGAAAAACAAGAATGAAAAAATGTTTTAATCCCCTGAATTAAATTGATGCCAACACCATTTTATATACAATGCAAAAATGCTTCATGAAGGTGAAACCATCTCACGATAGGATGCCATGAAGGCATACCAAAACCAATTATCTAAATAGTTAACAAATGTATTAGTTTATGTTATCAGTACCTTGTGCTCCACACACTATATTGAAATAATTTCTTGAGTGTAATCTCATGTATCTTCATCCATCATTTGAGGTTGATGTGAACACATCTAAAAGTAAGAGTTTCAATTCTAATGATTATTGTGATAACCATAGATGTATTTTTCACCTCTCTTATTAACGAATTAAGATTCATCACAGTATTCAAGATATTATTAAATCAAATGTAATTAAATGAGTTGAGCCAAATAAATTTTCTAAGCCAACCAATGATAATGAAAAAAATGAAACCTTTGATGATCCACTTCCTAAGCATTATAATGAAAAATCTACTTCATAAGTGCACACTACTCATCATATAGTGCTGCCACATCCCTCTTGTGATCAGCCTTTGGACGAAAGTTAACTCACCTCACTTACTAACCTAGCATTCTAATAAACTCCTATTGCAAACACTAGCAAGAATGGAACCCAAACCTCTCTACATCTCATCAAATATTATGCACAATCATAGGGGTAGCAATTAATACAAGTCTAAAATATTTAATGAGGTCAAAAAATCAACTTATCTCATTCAACATCTCTCAAACATCCCCATCTCGAGTTATATAAAAATTAAAAAATAATCCAAACATTGTTAAAGAGGTTCCAATTTCCAAATCATAGTTGTATTGATTTAAATATCTCATGTTAGGTGGATTAAAAAATGTGGTTTGAGGAATCTTTGGAGTAGTGCCAAATTCGGCGGTGTAATAATTACACTTTAACCTAGCTAATGTTTATCTTTCAGAATCTCCTACCCATAACTATGGTTTGAGATCTTACTTATAATATTGAGACTACTTTACAACATGAGTGAAAAATAGGATTTCATAGTGAAAAACATTTTGAAACAGTCAAAAATATAATAAAGTTACACAGTACGATTAAGAGTAGGGTCAAAACCATACAACATGTGTAAAATATTATGAATGGTTTTAGAAAATTTGTACGTTCTTGCATCAAGTCACTTTCTGGTTACAATTCAAGAGATGAAACACTTACAAGTTCATATATGCATATTATGGTAATCTGCACACCAAAAACTACCTAGACCCATATGTAATTAGCTAATTGAACTCATTATCTTATGTTTTTGAGCTCATATCATATTGTACACACTAATTGCAAGAATTAATGCATTGTTATGATATTCTATAAATAATGAATTGGAAGCTAATTATTTGTAATAACCTCGTATAACTTCCCTTACATCCTTTCTGTTTACTTAATTCACTAAGATCTATTATATTTTAATAATGGTGTTAGGATACTAATATTGAGGCTACTTCTATGGAAATTTTTAATTTTATTTCTTTACCTACTGTTGACGATTATCTTTGCGAATGAACCATCAAAGTCATGGGATACCTTAGGGAAGTGGGACATGTGCCCTAAGATAACCTCTAGATTTTAAAGAAGTTGGATCTTCTCTGCAGTGTGGACTAAGGTTTAGATGAAAACTAAAACAAACTACAAAACTAACTAAGGCAATGTGCCAAAATAGATCTTAAAAATACACAGAGATGGATCTTGGGAAACTACTTAAAATAGTGAGAAGAGCGTATTAGCATGATCTGCTATGTTTAAAAGTATTTTAGATTATTAGAGGCTGAGAAGATGCAAAACATAACAATATGTAGATGATAGATGTATATAGAAAATCCAAGGGCATATAACATGATATATCTTTAAAATTATCTAGAAACTACCAACCATAAAAGATGAAAGAAACACAATATTGAAAGCTAAAATGCACAGAACAAGAACTCTTTATTCATAGAGAAAATGATACATAAGGCTGATATGGCATATATTATAACTTCCTTCTACAAAAGAGTCTAGTTAAGGCTACTCGATATAATAACTAAGCCTAGAATCCTTTTTCAAAGATTTAGTATGTTTTCTTTTCTAACTTTTTTCCTTCTTTCTCCTGGATCGGAACATTCCTTTATATATCTTCTTGGCTCTCACTTCAATGTCTAGAATCAGACCTTTCATCGACAACATTCAATTTTCTTACAAGAGCTTTCATTTTTGGGTCAATATCTCAACATCCTATTGGTGATATTTCCTATTGCCTTTTATTTGTCCAACTTGCACTCCTTTGGTTAGTGATGATTCCTCTCTACCACGTGGAGGTCGTGTGCTTGTTTGGGGGCCTTCCCTAGGAAATTAACTTCCAGAATGCACCTGAGAGAAACGTGGAGGTCACATTCTTGTTTGGGGTCCTTCCTTCTTTTTATCAATTTGAAATTGCACTCAGGCAACACATGGAGACCCTGTGTGTCGCTACTATGTTCTTGAATTTTCAACCCACCAGGGAAAATTTATCGGGTCAGGAATATGTGGGCGATACGACGCAAGTTTGAGAACATTCCTTCTCTGCTTCATGCCTCAAGTGCACAAAAGGGATGCATGGAAACCTTCTACATTCAACTTCATACTTAGTTGATTTTAGGCTCAAGAGAACAAAATAAATTAGGGCCAAAGTGACAAAATACGGTGGTCGTTAAAGAGTGTTATACAAAAATAACTCTACAATTATGACGACTCACTAAGGGACTCTATGCTAGTCATGGAAGGATCTAAAAAATTTCTCAGTCTCAAAATCAAAATGTGGCTTACAAAATTCCACTCATAGTTACTGCAAAGTAGTCCTATATCCGAGCCATTCTACCTCTGAAGGGTAGGTCCTTCTTTGCAAGGCCTAGAAATATCGGTCCAACTTGATTATCTCCTTATGGGAAAAATTTTGGAGACTCTGCACTACTGCATGCAAGTGGAACTCTAACTACATGATGGGGTTCAAGATGGCTTCCACATTGGTGATACTGGAGCTCTCTTTTAAAGACTAAAAGAAAGTCTTTTCTTGTCATTTAATGATCAAGATTTGTTGAATTTTGTCCTTTGATAGGACTGTAGAGTCATCAGAGAAGGGGGGAAGTGTAACTAGACTAATTCATTCATGCTCTTCTTCCGTTATTTTATCCGCTATTGGAGCTGAGCCAAGAGATTATGGCATTTGATGCAGGATTTATTGCATCTCAGAATCTCGTTGATCTTCATAGAAATCATACGCATGTCAATGATTCCTGCCCCTTGTAGGGTGGAGTTAGAAGCATCATAAATTTTATGAATCAATAGTAATGATTTAGGGACATTGGTGGATAGTGTGTTGTTGATGGTGGAAGTTGTGGTCTCCACATTTGAGTAAAACCCTTACACATTGGATATAAATCCAAGTGCAGGGGATAAATTCATTGTCATGGTGGAAATTCAATCACAATAAGAAGCATACAACTCCTACACCAATGTTACAATTCCCCCTTTCTAGAGTTGTTGTCCCAATTTACGGGTGAAATACTTGACCGTATCCTCAAATGATTTCAGCATTGTCTGGAGGCTACCATTTTCCACATCAAAAAAGCGTAACTTGGATTGGATTGTAACCACCTCTATCTTTCTTGAATCAACCTCCTTTTGAAGGGATCCTTTCTCCTGTAAGAGTGAATTGACTGAGGCCTCAGACATGGAAAGTTTATCTTCTAAATTTTTATCTACCACTTGAGAAGCCATAAGGACTTCTTGTGATGGAGCTTCCTTCAATTCCTTTCAAATATGTTCAATTTCCTTGCCTTTACCTTTAATCTTAGCTTGTTGGTTGGCCATGGTTGCTTTTTCCCTATGGAGGCTGGATTATTCCTTTCTTAGGTGGTTGTTGAGCTTAAGGTAGTATGTCATGACCACGACTGCAGCTTCACTCATTAACTCAACCTTATCCTGAGGCCGGAACTTTGAGAGGTCGACTGCAATAATGCTAATATAATAGTCATCGGATTACATTTGTTCCGTGGGTTTGGAAACTTGGGGGATGAGCTATGTGATATTCAAGGAGCTCTACTGATGGTCATATAATGAACACATCTGCTTCATTTCTCCTTCCAAAATTTCCTTCTTCTTTTGTTTTACCCTTCTGTTATCTCAAGTTGCCTTAGTGGTTTTGGCTTGACACAAAATGCAGAAGAAGGGACCACCCCACCCGTGAATGGGAACCTTGGGAGCATACCATATGGAATTGTAATTTTTGGTTGAGGCATTGAAGTTACCAGAGTCAAAGAAGGTCCTGTCACCATGTGGGAGAGAAATTTGGGATGGTGGAGGGAGGTTGATGTATTAAAGGGGATCTGAGAGGAGGGATATTCTTAGATGGGGTTACTGATAAGGGGATACTTAATGTAGGGGGAAATGGTGGTGGAGGAAGGGATTAAAAGGGATCCCCAAGAGGAGGTAGAGGGGGAGGAGACACAGGGGTCACGACCGACTTTAAATTTTTATGTGATGTCTCAACATCGATCCCTCCACAAGCTCCCCATGCTGGGGAATTAACGTGAGTTGTGGCATCGATTCCTAAACTAAATTTTTTTTCTAAGAAATGGAGGATGGAGGCGGAACTAGAAATTATTGTTGGGAGGGACCAAAATACTTTGTGGTCGATCCTGTAGGCCATTCGAAGATGATTTTCACTATGTCCTCACTTTCTATGTCAAACCCATGATCCACATCCCAAAACTCTTCCCATTTCTCATCACTAGAGACTGCCTCAAAATTGAGGGTGGTCTGACCGATCTCCTTCCTATACTTTGAATAAGCTTCAATTTTTTCTAAATTCCAGTCTTTCTTATGTGGGGACACTCTGATTCCTTTTATCATGGTGAGGGTGGGACGATACCCATGCTTAACTGGGTGAAATTGATCCTAGTCTAGAACTAGAATGTATCTGAGCTCGATAAATATGTCAAGTGAATCTACTCGATGGGATTTCCTTGCTTCAAAAATTCCCTAGACTCATGTTTGTAGGAGTCTAAAACCTTGTTCCAAACTAGAGTCATGGCCATCTTCCCATCTGGTTCATATCTACACGAGTCTTAAATTAAGGCAAACACATAAGAGGCCAACTTATGTGCGAGGCTATGCTCCACCTTTCTCTTAATTACAGTGATTCCTCCTTTACTTAAGGGGAGATAAAAAAATTCCTTCTTTTTTCGACCAGAACCTAACTCAATATCTAGGAGTACTAGCTTCCTGGCTATCTCGAGACCCACCACCCATGTCGTGAGGATCCTCAGGAGCATAAAGGATTCATCTCTAAAACAATGCAGCCGAATCATGGAATGTACCATTGGGAAGAAATAATCACAAGGGTGTAGGAGGTCTGAGAGGATGGATTGCACAAATTTATTCATTCTATTGCTAACCCCTTCAAGTTAAAGTTTGAGTAGGAGGGGCTCCACAAAAGAATTAAAAAATTCATATACGTCTGACGAGCAGGACAGTATACGAGTCCAAGCAGACATTTGAATGATATTTTGGGGATCAAACTCTACATCCCATAGATTCAGACTCATGAATTGACTAAGGTACTCGGAATTTTGATATAGAATAAGGTGTATTAAATATTAAGAATACTTAAATGTAGAGTTTATCAGGAAGCTGTTCACAAATATATTCCGCAATGATTTCGGCAAAGTTAAAGCAGTAAGCCTGCTCTTTCTTTATGGACCTCATTTTGAGCAAGGTCATCATCTACCAATCCTGGACACTACTGTTTGAATCTCAGCCAAAAATGAACGTCAACATTGAGTAGGAATCCTGAGAATCTTCCATAAGTAACTTCAAGGGAATGGGGAGTCCTACGGTTCCCGAGCCGCCTGATTTTGTCTACCTCAACTACCTATTAAGGAGTGAAGATTTTTTTTGCACTAAGCCTAGAAATGTTGGAGCTTGGTCATATCATAGAAAACTAGTCATTGGGTTGTAGAATAGAGCCAACATGTCCCTAACAACTTGAGGTGTAATTACCACCTTTATGTTCTTGCCTTAAATGGTGTTGGTTTTGGATTTGAAACAACCAGTGCACATTTGTATGAGCTATGGGTACGTGTGCATGAGAGGCACCATATATTGGGTGAGGGTCATGCTCTAGATTCTTGAGCCAAAAGATTCAGAATTTCCTAGGTTAAGAAACATGGTGAAGGTTGTCTCTCTCAGAGATTTGGGTTTATTGTTGAGAATAGGGTCAAAGATGTCGTCAGTGAAGTCAAACATCACAAAATGGTCACTAGATCGAGACCCCCCATCAAGAAATATCAACTTTGGTTGAAGATGGTGTAGGGGTACAAGTTATCCCGCATAAGAATTTACTGATGGTGCGGAGCTGGAAGTTTCCATGGCCGTTTTCAGAACTAGGAGGAGGCTCTGATTCTTTTTACTTCAACACTTGATAACTGATTTGGAAGACTCTAGCATTTGAAATAAACATGTTGGATGCTCCCAGAACTCTTAAATACCCACCCTAACTTGGAGAGTAATGGCTCGCACATAAATAGAGTCAATTCACATAATAACCCCTTTTTAATTAATGACCCTAAGCACTGAACTCTGTGCTTTTCAAGAGATTTTGTAGCTATTCTAAATCTTTTTCTCTCAAGTGTCCTCGGAATTCATTAGATCATTAATTTCAGGGAAAATTAGGAAGGTACACTCCCTTCAAAATTCCAAAAGAGGCAAGGGGGATCCGTGAGGGACACGTTTCTAAGACACTTGTTAAAAAGGAAAAAACAAATGAAGCAAAAGAACAAGGAAAATAAAACCTATACATATGATACAATATTTAATGAAGAGACTTGGTGCAAAGGTTTTAAGAGAATCCTATTTACCAGAATTTCCAAGGGGTCACCTTCCATGGTTTCAAGATCGAACACATTGTGATACTTACATAAACTAATTTTAAAATGTCTTTTCCATAATGGGTCAAAATTTCCATGATTTCCAGGCTTAACGGCCCTTGCATACCATTTTAAAACCATAACACCAACTTGGAATTCTGGTTCCGATGTCTTTTGATCAAACCAAGTTTTCACCACTTGTTGATATCTAATCATGGCCTCATGAGAAGCCTCCCAATACTCTTGTAGTTCTACTAGTTCAATTAGTCTCACATGCATCACCCCCATATTCCTCTATCTCAATTTGTTTCAAAAGTTGTAATGTAGGTATTTCTAGAGAAATTGGCATCACAACGCTTTTCCTATCAACTATCTCATATGGCGAGGCTTTCATGTTTTGTTTAGGTGTGATCCAATCAGCCCATAAGGTTTTTTGATATGTTCATGTCATAGCCTCTTATGCTCATTCCCCATTCTTTTTATGAGCTTGATCAGGTTTTTGTTAGTAGACTCTGCTAGACCATTTCCTTATGGGTAATAGTTTGAGGATGTTTTTAGATATATCCCGTGTTTTACCACAAAGTCAGATACTTTGGTCCCAAAAATGGCCTTAGCATTATCTTATATTATAGTGTGAGGGGGGGGAGTCCAAATTGGGTAGTGATATCATGTAGGCATCCTAGGATCACATTCTTTGTGGCCTCTTTTAGTGGAACTCCCTCCACCTATCGGGTTAATTAATCAGTTGCAATGAGGATCCATTTGTGCCCAGTGCTAGAAGCTGGGTTTACCATTTTGATGAAATCTAAACCCCACTGTGCAAATGGTTCTTCAATTAGGATGGGGTTCAGAGGTAATGTTGCATTCCTCTGAAAACCAGTATAAACTTGACAAACATTGCATTTATTCATCTCTTCTTGACTATCAATGAAAAGGCTTGGACAAAGGTATCTTTCTTGCAAAATTTTTATGGTTGTGGTTTTAGCAAAAAAAGGGCCTCACGAGCTCCCATAGTACAACTCGCATAAGACTTTTTCAGCTTCTTCATTCTCTAGGAACCTTAGCAGGATTCCATTAAAGTTCCTTTTAAAAAGGAAATCGTCAATCATGGTAAAATTGGATCCCTATTGCCTATAGTACCTCCTCTTTTTACATAGAAGATGGATTACATATCTCCCTGTTCGCATGAAGTGGATCCTATCAGAGATCTAGTTACCTGATTTGCTTTCTTGGATATAGATTATCCTTTCGGGCTCATCTTTAATCATGGGGATGGGGTCCTATGTTAGATATTGACATAAGCCCCTTCCCCATACTAGCTTTGTAGGTTTTACCTCGATATCGTATTCAAGGATCTTAGTGATCCAATTGACTCTTTTATCTATTATTTCACCCTCTGTTATATATTCTTTGACACAAGAGTGTGCCACCATAACCTAGATTTTACTTTGAGTGACAAGGTTCCTAAATTTATTTAGACCCTTAACTATAACATAAGCTTGTCTTTCTACAAAGTTATACCTTGTTTCATAATCGTGGAGAGTGTTTGAAAAGAAGGTGACCGGATGTTCTTCTCCTTGAGACTCTCCCTTTTGTTTCAGTACATATGCTACGCTACATTTACCCACATATACGTACATAATGAAATCCTTTGAGAAGTAGTGGTTGCGCAATACTGGGGTAGATGTGATAGCCCCTTTAATTACCTCAAAGTCCTGACAACCTTCAGTGATTTGAAGTTAAGGTCCTTCTTGAGCATTATCATGATTGGGAAGATTGTCCCGACAAATTCTAAAATGAACTTGCTAACAAACTTAATCTTTCCTAAGAAATATTGGACTGCTTTCTTATTGACTAGTAAGGGCAGTCCCAGAATGGCTTTAACCCTTTCTGGATCAATAGATATCCCTTCCTTTGAAACAATATGTCCCAGAATTTTTCCTTGGTGTAATCTAAAAACACATTTCCTTGGGTTCAGAGAGATCTCAAATTCTTTGCATCTCTTGAAAACAGCTTCCAAGGTGTCAAAATTATCCTCTATTGTCTTTGTAAATACCATGAGATCATCTAGGTATATAAGAATTAACTTATTGATCAGTTATTCAAACACGAAGTCCGTGGATCTTTGAAAGGTGGATCTAGCATTTGTGAGTCAAAATAGCATTTTTGTGTATGTGAAGGTTCCCCATTTTATCATGAAAGAGGTCTTATGTTGGTCCCTTTCTACAAGCCATATTTGGTTATAACCTGAAAAACCATCCAGTAGAGAGAACCTTTCTGAGCCTGCAACTGTTTGTAATATCTGATCCATGGAAGGTAACAGGTAGTGATCCTCTACAGAGAATCTATTTAGGTCTCTAAAATCTACACCAAGCTGAATTTTTTCATTTTTTCTTCCTTACTAGAAATAAGTTAGAGACTCATGTTGTGTGCTTAATAGGAAACGATTATGTTGGCCTCCAGGAGTTTTCTTAGTTCTTCTGCCATGAGGGATTATATTTTTGGGTTTACGGGCCTTTTGTTTCTTACGTGCATGGGCTTAGTGTCCTTCTTCAAGGTTCGATGGTGTGTTGGATGATGTCCTTGTTGTAACCATGTAGGTCATCATACGTCCAAGTCCATCATTTTATCATACTTATGGCACTATAGCCACGAGTCTTTCCCTTTATCTTTGAGTGACTAATCTCCCAACCTTTAGCCTTCTCCCTTCTTTCACTTCCAACTCAACATAATCCTCCTTTACCACTATAAACTTCCTTCAATTTTTACTGGCATCATTCAGAATCAAAAATAATTTCTAGGGTTATTAACTCTTTTGGAAGTTTGTTCGTTTTTAACTGAATGATCTGGTCTCCATATGCTTCTTCGATCTTGGGTTGGATTTGGTTTGTAAACTGGTCAGATTGTTAGAGGAAGTGTATAATATGCTGGTCACTATTAAAAATCTACCAATGGTCAATGTTATCACTTATAGAAGGGTGGATGATTAATTTTATGGTACTTTCATTTGCTATCAAATCCTGTATTGGGTCGAATTGTGACCCGATTAAGGCCATTTTATCAGCCTCTATATTTTTTTCTTGGGGGATCACTTTGATATTCAAGGCTTTGACAATATTCGATGAGATCCCACACCCTATGTCAATAGAACCTCATTCTTAGGTTTTTGGTGGTGGCATTGTTCCTTACCTATGTCACCACCAATTTTGAGTTGATAAAAGACTCTCAACTTTTTTATGCCTTATTTTTATGCCATGGCCAATCCATTTACTAAGGCCTCATACTCTAGCTTCAGTTACTAGTACAGGAGAGCTAGAAGTGGAAATGCCTAGATTATCTTCCTTCCACTTGGGGATAACAATCATATTCCATCTCCCAATTCATTCTTACTTTTAGCCCCATCGAAATCCAGGGTCCATAGCTGGGAATCTCTGACAAGATTTCCTTCCCTTTTATCCTTTCCTCTTACCACCTTTGGAAACGTGGAGTCTTCTGTTCAAAGATGGCGTAAGTACCCAAACTAGTGGAATCAAAGTTCCCAAAGGGATCATCTTGGGGGAAGGTTGTTTAGATGACCCCCACTTTGAAGATCACCCTCCTCTGTATATGATTCCTCTTCTATGGTGATCATAGCATGGTAATCCTGAAATCTTGAGACTACTTGGTCTGTTATATGTTCCTTGGTAAGGGGTTCTGATAATACCTTCATCTGAGAGCCATAATTGGTCCACAGAATCAGATTTGACCAATCAAGAGATATATAACCTCTTATTTTAGCTCTGAAATCATGGGAGAGACATAATCCAAATATTGGCGAAACATCAATTACTACTATATCATATGGAACATGGTTATGTTTCGTGCAGGAATATAGTTGCAACGGGATTCCCTTGATATCTCTTATATTTTGGACTAATTTTCCATCCAGTTGCATGACTTCATTTCTTTAAGGGCTCATATTTGATTCCCAAGGTGTCTGCAATTACTTTGGGCATGACTATAGTGCTTGCATCAAAGTCAATCATGGAATTATGCAATAATTTCCTACCTATGATAAGAGTCATAAAAATAGGGTTGGGCCTTGGTTTTCTTACTCCTCCCACTTTGTGGTTTGACAACATTGAGTTATGTTGGGGCTCGAATTCACTTTTACATGTTCCTTCTCTTTCCTAAGTGGTAGTTGGGTCATCATTTGATTTAAGTGTTTCTTGGATTAACTCCTTTTGTCTCTAAAATGCCCAGAAGATCCTACATAAGGAGGTGCATTAACTAGAACTTTCTTGAGTTTTTTGAACCACATTAATTGGTCCGAGCAATGATGTTTTGTATGATGACTGGTATTTTATTCCTTCAACCGCTGGATGGAGTGGTATCCTAATTCTAGACAGTTATCAGAGCTTCTTTTATGAATATCAACGGTGATACCATGATGGTTGGAGGTTCCTTATTGCATCTTGCTAGTCATGTCTTGGGATAGGAACACTCTGTCTCTATCATCATTTTTTTGAAGAAAGTGTTGTAACTAAATTGAACAGGCTTGGAAGAAACTACCTCATTCATAAATACGAATTCACTCTCCTTCTATCACAAGAGAAAAGTGCACGTGCTCTTGGTGCTATCTCTACGCTTCATATTCCAGAGACATCCCTTGAATCTATGAAAAAAAGGCCGCATTTTGGACTCCTGTAGACTGGTAAGGTCTTGATGCAATAACATCATATTCCTTCTCTTACTCTTTGTTTAGCTACCTTTTGTTTTCAAATTTCCTTGTGGATGGTTTCTTGGCATGTGGGATGTATTATAGGGGAAGCACCATGCATGTTGGGATCTTTTGCCAATTTTTTTTGCCCAAGTACCAATTTCTCTTTCGTTATTGGGTAGGATAGTTTGAAGTGGTGTTGACATCTAGGATGATCCATGGTTAGATGACTATGCAAACATGGTGGTATCTGAGGTATGTTGATGTTAAGAGGGATAGGGAGTCCTACCACCTTGATAGCTTTGATAATTTTGTCTTAGGTTAAGTGCATTAATTCCTTTTAAGATTTATTATCTCATTAGAGAAGTTTTCTAAGGATATTTTTGACTTCCTCCATTTCAGAAGAAGAGGATGATGACGTTGTACTGGGGATTGATGTACCAGTTGAGAAGATGGGTAATTATATACAGATACCTAGGGGCTTAGCTAGATCTTGGGATCTACACTTGTGGGATAGGAGATATTTTAGGGTATATTGGCAAACGGGCTCTCAGGGGAAGCTTACCCAGCATCTATTAGATTATTCTCGGCTTGGATCGTAATATCATATGCTTGTGGTAAAGATTCCCCTCTTAATGATTGAATCATCACAAAAATATATAAATTTAGATCTTTTAAGTGAAAAAAATATATCCATACCTACATGTGGCCTCGCTTAGAGCATAAATCCTTTGCCATGTTTTGTGAAACTTGGTGTTAAAATCATTCATAAGCTCTTGCAAATCCTTCTTGATGTCGATAAGTTGTTGTAGGAGTGAGGATCTGTCCCCTTTCTTACTGAATATTTGCTACCAACACATTTCCCAGTTGGTCCCAAGTGCCTATAGTATTAGGAGTTAGGGATCAGTACCTATCCAGAGCCTTCTCCTTAAAGGAAGTAGAAAGCAACCATAACGTGATGTCATGTTCCCTAATGTAATGTAGTGTACATATTTATGCTATGTCTTGGAAGTTTTCCTCTAGAGTTTTTAAGTACTTCTCCGCTAAATTTGGGCAGTGCTTTTAGTGCAATAGCCGAGAATAGGATTCCACACCACCTGGGTGTGGGTAAGATGAGTAGAAATATCTTGAGTTCCACGAGATAAACTACCTCAGGGGTTGATCCTAGAAGTGGGCCATTAAAATAGGTTTGAGGGTTCTAGTTGATTGTAAGAAGGGCCTACCTAGCAAAGGTGTTGAGAGATTTTAGTTCAGAAGGAGATAGAGACCTCTGAATCTGTCTACCTCTTTTATTACATGTAGTGGAGATAACTGTAAGTATTCAAACATTCCTTCCTCTGTTTTCCTCACTCTTGTTCACATTCATCCTTGTAAACTAGAGCAGACCAGAATTAGAACTGCTAAAATTGGTATATTTTTTACGATGGAGTATCAAGATGTGTAGAAGTTTGAGTTCTGTCAGGTGTGCTAGGAAAACTTTCGACGATTATATTTGCGAACGAACCGTCAGAGTCATGGGATATCTTAGGGAAGTGTGTACATACGTTCCCAAAAATAACCTCCATATTTTTAATAAGTTGGTTCTTCTTTGCAGTGTGAGAGTAAGGTTTAGAGGAAAACTAAAATAAAATACAAAATTAACTAAGGCGATGCACCGAAACATATCGTAAAAAGAAACATAGATATGGATCTTAGAAAACTACTTAAAATAGTTCTAAGAGAATCTATTAGCATGATCTACTATTCTTAAGAAGTATCTTATATTATCAGAGGCTGAGAAGGTATAAAACGTATAACAATATGTAGATGATAGATACATAAAGAAAACCCAACGGCAAATAACATGATAGATCTTCAAATTTATATAAAAAACTACTAGCCAGTGAAAGAAGAAGGACACAGAATATTAAAAACTAATATAGCATAGAACAAGAACTCTTTATTCATAGAGAATTAGATACATAAGGCCGATATGGCACATATTACAACTTTCTTCTATAATAGAGTCTTGTTAAGGCCAGCCAATATAATAACTAAGCCTAAAATCCCTTTTCACATCTCTCAGTATGTTTTCTTTCTAAAACCTTCTTCCCCTTCTTGATCCTCGATTGGAAACATTCCTTTATAGATATTATCTGGCTCTTGCTTGAATGTCTAAAAACAGACATTTCACTTTGACAACATTTAATTTTCTTACAAGATCTTTCATTTTTTGGGTCAATATCTCAATTTCTTCTTGTTGGAGATATTTCCAATTGCCTTCAATTCATCCAACTTACACTCCTTTGGTTGGTTATGATTCCTTTTCTACTATGTCAAGGTAACATGTGATTGTTTTAGGGGCCTTCCCTGAGACTTTTTATTCCAAACTGTGCACTTGAGAGACACGTGGAGGGTGTGTGCTTGTTTGGGGACCTTTCTTCTTTTTCTCAATTTGAAATTGTGCTCAGGTGATACGTGGAGACCTTGTGCATCTCTACCATGTTTCTTGAATTTTCAACCCACGTTGGGGAAACTTTATCGGGTCTGGGATACGTGGACAATGTGGCTCAAGTTTGAGAACATCCCTTCTCTACTCCATGACCCTAAGTGTGCCAAAGGGATGCATGTAGACACCTTCTACATTCAACTTCATACTTAGTCAATTTTAGGCTCAAGCAAACAAAAAAAACTAGGGTTGGGGCGAAAAAATATGGTTTTCATTAAAGAGTCTTATACAAAAAGAAATCTACACCTACTAAGTGATAATTACAACCCACATGACAATAGTTTACAAATTTACCTTGTGCTCCACACAATGTATTGAAACAATTTCTTGAGTGTAATCTTGTTTCTCTCCATCCACCATTTAAGGTTGATGTGAACACACCTCAAAGTAAGAGTTTAAATTTTAATGCTTACTGTGATAACCATAGATTTATTGGTCACCGCAATGATTTATGTATTAGGATTCATCATGTTATTCAACATCTTATTGACTCAAATGTAATTGAATGAGTTGAGTCCACTAAATATTCTAAACCAACCAATGATAAAAAAAATGAAAACTTTGATGATCCACTTCCTAAGCATTACAATGACAAATATACTTCATAATTGCACAATAATCATCATGTAACTCCACCACCTCCTTCTTGTTATCACCTTTTAGATACAATGATTGTCATTGTCACTCACATGTCATCTCTTACACTTATTATCACTTTCAAAGATTCTAATATAAATGGCATGTTTATCTTAGATACTCTATCCATTCTTATATCTATTAATTGAGTACATGTACACAATGTTTTTATTTATTCACATAACAAGGATAATGTATTCTCTCTAATGTTACTTCACTACATTGACATTTCTACAAAGAAACTTGAAGTCGATTCTAGTCTTTTCCCTTGAAGCATTTCTCTACATATTGTAGTTGGATTTGTTACTACACCAATTTCATTCTTAGTTGATATTACTATTATCTATGGTTAATTATGTTTAGGTATCCCTTAGATACATGTTGTTAGGGATATTCAATCAGTCATTCACCAATGTGTCAAGTTTATTCGTAATTAGTAGGTTATCACAATTCAAGGTATTCCATTTGAAGCCCCATATCCTAGCTTACCAATTCATTCTTATACAATTTTTATCCCTAATCCTAGTACACATATAGATATGTATTTAAATTTACATACTTTCTAAACTGTCTCTTATACTTGTAGGTATCTGAATAGAACTTTGGTTATAAACACTATCTCTAGTGGTTTTATCCCTCCTAGGTCTCTTGATAGGAATTCACTTGCACACACTATCTCTGTCATATCTAGCACTCCTCGATATCTGAATAAGACTTTTGTTTCACACATTATCTCTACAATCTCAAGCCCTTATAGGGTTCCTAATAGGCCTTGTATTACACACCTTATGTCTAACAACTTTATTCCTCCTATGTCTTTAGATACACCTTCGGTTTCACACATTGTCTCTAGTGCTTCAAACTCTCATAAGATCCCATGTAAGTCCTCTACTATGAAATTTATATCTACAATTTCTCACATGTCTTCTAGTACACATGATATATTTATGAGTACATGCTCTTCTAGCCCTTTGCACAGGTATTCTACTCCACACACTACTCATGGATATACATCACATAGTTCTTCTCTAATGCATTTTTGGGAATACATATTGCTATTTTACCACTTGTATTTGAGTCAAATTATTTGGCATAATTGAGGTCCAAGCCTCCATCTTCTTTGAAAATTTTGTTTCAAATTTATAGGGTTTTCATTCAGTAGATATTTTTATACCCCTCTTTCTGTATATAAGCTAAACATTCACAAAATACAAAAACATTAGTATAGTTACAAAATACAAAAACAAAAAATAGGATATGTACACATAAATTCTATTGTTTTCCCTTTATGTTATACATGTTGTTTATCAATTTGGTTTTATATATAACATATCTCTTTACTCTTTGAACACACACATTCATGCATGATATTGAACTTGATATAAGATGTACATAGAGCTATACATGATGATAATTTTTGGCCTACCCTTTACCTGGAATTCCTATACATCTAGGGGCATCTATTATACAATATACATAGGTGTTATTTGTAGACACTCAAATTTAGTAATTTTAATTGTGGAAACTCTTCATTTGACTACATAGTCTTGTTATGATAAATACAACTTAATGATTCCCACTTTGCACTTTCCAAGGTCCACTATTTAACTTTTTTATCCTTGCAAACTGACATGTTGACACATTATGAGAATATAATGGATAAAATTAATAGAATAACACTATTTTATTAGGTCTAAACATCTTCTATAATATTTCTTTCTTTAAGTCAAGACCATATATTATGGTAAGTAATTTACATATAATATTAAAACATTTGTACGATCTTGGACTAACATGTCCACCAACTTTGATTTAAAATTAATATGCTTCTTTGGGTCTTATACTTCATTTGGGTAAGGATATATTAAATAAATCATGTTCAGAACCCTATATAAAAAAGTAAACACTACCCCATTTACTAACTTGAAACTCCTAGGTAATGAATCAGATAACTTGCTTCATACACTTACAATAAGTATCCAAAGCTCCTTAAATATCACAATGTCATTTCTAAAGTCTTCAGGGTGGTACCCACATCAATTCTAAATCTATGAACTAAGTTAAGGAATCCATATTTCTTATCTACAAGAACTAAAAGATCATCTCTCTAAGTATTTTAACAAGAGTGAAGTAAAAAAAAACATGGTCAAAGTGACTATTAAATCTAATTGATGTATCTAGATATCACACACTAGGTGGAAAATGATGTGCAGTTTGAGGCCTCTTTGGAATAGTGTAAATTTTAGTGGTGCATGGGGGTATCAAAAAAAAATTTGATGTTTATTTTATAGGAATATTCATCCATAAATAGGGTTTGATATGATGATCATTCCATGTAGAGAGCCTCGCTGCATGTATGACAACTAGGGTTTGATAGTGACAAAACAATACAAGAAGATAATCACAACAAAAAGATATAGAAGATGAATCATAGTAGGTACAATACCATATAATTTAGTCAATACCATTTGGTATGGTCCTAGAACTTTTGTACAACCCTGACCTAGGTGGAGTCATAGTCAAAGTTTTAGTTTTATGGATTATTCAGGTTCAAACCTAGATAGTTTCACTGCTACGTAGTCTCATATCTCTCCAGAATTCATTTATAATGAGCTAAGTTACTCTATACATTTGTTTAATATTTTTAATTGCATGTTAGGTTTTTATTTAATATAAATTTAATTAAATTAAATCCTATTGCAGAGTAACTATTGTTCTTAATTATACATAAATTTTAATATGCAACACGCAGAAAACAATAAAAAAGTAATGATATGAAAACATACGGAAGAAGGAGAGCTAGGAGGACATAGTTGATTTATGAGTGAACATGGAGTGATCTGGGTAGGTGAATAACTGGAATATACTAAGAGGAGCATCGTAAAGGCTCGCTGGAAATTTTTAGATCTATAACTATGCCAAATAGGAGTGCCAATAAGAGGGAATGTACATCTAGATGCTAGCATCTATGTAGGTGCTTTAGATCTAGGTATTTCAATTTCAAATACTCTGTGATGTTAGTCCTTGTTTGTTGCACTAGATTCGTTGTCTGATCTGTGACCGTACGTATAACTTGCAAGAAATAAGTTCACCTGCATATACCCACAAACTACATCAAACCTAAAAAGTAAAATGTAGAATAGGGAGTCAGAATTACCCCAAAGGTCACCCGAAGAGTGAACTTACAACCTAGCACTACACTACATCTCACACTTCATGTAGTTCTTATGTGTGTGTGTAGAAATGATTCCCTGGGATGCCCTTGTAAAAGTTACAAAGATGATAACAAGATAGATATAGGATGTATAATATGTATAGGATGTGTCAATGGAATAGAATAAACATCCCCTTCCTATGATGTGTATGCAGAAGTATGTATCCCTTTCCCTTGAATGGATACTAGATGGATGCCTTTGATGCTCTTGGTCCTTTGAATTCAAGATTAGGTGGTAGTATGTAATGCTTAGTGCTTGGTCCATTACTTTGAAAATGTAACTATGTATTTATATGGTTCCCTTATTTAAATTTTGTAATTAAAAAATGAAAGGATCACCCAAAGTGATAAAAGTAATTAAGAAGTGAAAGAGGTAAAAAAGGATAAGAAAAAGATAAATATAGATAGAAGCACTCAAGAGAACCTGATGTTAGTGTCCTAACTGGGCGCTAGTGTCTAAGGCCATAAAAATATAAAATAATTAAATGCTGACAAGAGTGCAAGATGTAGAAAGCTAATAAAAGTGCACAATATAAAGAAAAAGGCTAAAGGTATTTGTCAATTACTTTCTTTATTTCTTAGGAATAATGTAAATGCTAGCATGGTCTTAGGACCTAGAAATGTGCCCGATTGCATAGATTTTATGACTAAATTTTACCCCCAGTTTATATTGTTGAGTGAATACTTGATACCATAAAGTAGTCATAAGATGAGTATATTATGATTCTATTGAGACTAAGGCGAGTAACATGCCTTGTGGACAAGTGAAGTGTGAAGTGATCAAAAAGTGGAGAGAAGAGAATAGGAAAAGGGAAATGGACCGTAATGGGTAGTGTATGTGTACCTTGTACCTATTTTTGTGCTTTTATTTGATGAGTTAGGATTCTTCTTGTTGCGTATTATGGGTGTACCTATAAAAGAAGAGAGAAAGAGTAGCTAAATTCCTGTATATGAAAAATATGAGTAAATCATGTATAAGTATGTAAATGTGTGAAAGCATGTAATAAGGAAACTATGGACATGGTGTATAAGAGTGTAAAGGGTAGAAAGATGTCATAAAATAATGCAAATAGAAAGTTTTTTGGGTGATATCATGCCAAGAGAGAGTTTTTTTGGGAGATATCACGCCAAATGTGAGTTTTTTTGGGTGATCTCATGCCAAATGTGAGTTTTTTGTCTTGATTTCATGCTATGAGAGAAGAGTATTGGTGAGAGAGGTCTAATTTTATTCTCCTTCCATAAATGCTTCCCGAATGATCACCACTATAGATGGTACATTCCATGTTGTTCTGTATTGTTCCATATAGTAGTTGATTGTAGAAGATAGAGTGTATTTTGTATTTGGATGCAAGTTCATGCTACTGGAGAAATGTTCTATAATTACCCAATACTGTGTTGAACAGAGAAAAATGATTATTTCTGCCTCTAGGACATTATCACCTAGGAGATTATAGGATCATCCAAGCACTAGTGTCTAGGTCTCGGTTCAAGTTTTTGTACTATGTATGAAGTCCAATTCTGATATCGGATTCTTCCGTGATTGTATGATTATTTTGTTTCTATATTATACTGATATGAAATGTGGCTTTGAGCTACTGTAGGGGTGATTTTTTCACCCAATGTATGAGTTCCTCATTTGGGGTGTATGTGACATCTGTAGGATAATGTGGCCTTAATTAGAGGACCTAATATTGATCTGAAGTGGATACCTACAGAGGGTATGGGATGTGCATGGTAGAAACCAAGGAACATGTAAATAAAGTAGGTTATTACAAGTGTTAATGTAAATTAACTAGCGTGTAATATAAATTTTGTAACAATAAAGTGTGTAAACAAGATTTACCACAAAAAGTGGGTTTCATACATGAGACACTACTCACAATGTCACAAGACAATCAGGGGTGAAGTTACCAAATGAACACAATAGTAAAAAAAGATAAAGAAAAATGTATCAAATAGCCATGGTTATTAATAGTCCTACAAGGAAAATGCTACACATGAAGCACCCATTAACATGTTAGAAAGATACATAGTATGTCAAAGCATGTATAAATCAGCAAAAAGTAGAGTAACTAATAGTCTAAGTAGTGAATAATGTAGCAATAGAACCTATAATGTGTGAGAGTAGTAAAAGGTAGATTCCCCTAGGAGCCTCAACATGATTGGAAAGGGAGTCAGTGTTGGGTATCATTCATCATGTAAGGAGCTATAAGATATCTAAAATCACTTCCATAGACCAAGTGAACACGCATGTGCATATGATAAATATAATGACATACTGATTATATGACTAGTATCATAAGCGTTATGTGCAACATGTAAGTAGTTAAAGAATCAAGAGTAAATGCAACCAAGATATGAAAAATGTTGTATTAATATGATTGTATGGTATGAAAAATTGGAGTATGGAAGGAGCTGAGTTGACCCCAACGAATGTTCATGAAATGAGGTTCATTTATAAATTCATCCTCAACAATAAATATTGAAACATAGAACAAGAGTTATTCATTGGGAAATGGGTTTGTCATGTGCGGGTAGATGCTTGAACTACATGTCGTGAAGAACAAAGTGTGAAGTGTGGAAATGTGAGGTTAATTAATTAGTGTGACCTTAACAGTCAAGTGTGAAACATAGCACGAGGTGTGTCATAGGTTAATGATGATACAATGTGTGTACCAAGAGGTGATTATATTGTAAAAGTTTTACAAGGAGGATTTAGCATGAAGTGTAAGAGTAGAAACTAGAGAGAACTGATAAAAATTTTGGGGGGGAAGTGCAGTGTCCCCCAGGTATACAAGTAATAGATATCTATGTGATGGGGTGAGAAGGAGCATGCCATGGGTCATAAGGAATCATATCCTCATCACAATGGTAGGTAGGAGAAAGTATAGGACCAGTGTTGGGTTTTGGGTTGACAGGAGGAATCGTAAAGAGATCATATATAGTTTATTGGTCTATCTTAGTGAGTAGTTTCTTATTTGGAGTTGGTAAGACTGTAGAAAAGCTGATAGGAGGGAAAGGAGGATAGATTTTGAGTGGTGGTTTCTTAGTTGGAATGGGTTGGATAGTTGATTCTTGACTTACCAGAGTAGAAACATTAGTAATTATGGCATGATTCCCATTAGTCTAATAGAGGGATTGGATTTAGGAGCCCATTGGGATTGAGCAATTAGAGATGATCATTTAACAAACTGTTGTGTAGAAAATGAAATAAAACCATGATGCTCAAGGTTCTTGATTTATCATTATAAATCATAGCATTCATCGTCATGATGTCCATTAATTATGTGATAATTACAAAATGAGACTCTTATGTATTTGGCAAGCCGATAAGGAGAGCAACAATGAACAACTAGCAAGTTGATTAATTGGTGATTTAGGAGGTTATGAAGAATATAATGTTTCTTAGTATTTAGATCAAACTTGAGAGTTGCTGGTAGTGGAAAGACTTGGGGTTTTCTTATATGAGCACATGTAGAAGACATGGGATTAGAATGAAGTGGAGAAGAAGAACTAGCATGGACTTGATAAAAAACATTGAGATGTTAGATTTTAGAAGTAAGAGATGTAATCGTGGTTTCCATATCATGAATTTTATCTTGAGATAAAAAATCTAAAGATTGAATTGAATTAAAAATGGATTGATTAGTTGTGACCTTAGTACTGATAGAGTCACCGGAAATATGATCGAAGATGGAACTTACTTATGCAGGTTGCATATTGATAGGGATATACATAGTGTCTAGGGAATTTTGGAGAACATATTTACAATGTGAGTGCATTTGAAGTAATTTATGCAAGTAGACTTTAGGATCCATGAAATAATATTAGATAGAATAGGTAAAATAAGGATCCAAATGTTTGATCATGAATGGGGTTCATCAAATGTTATAATATAAATTGAATTATTTAAATCCTATTATAGAGTAACTAATATTCCTAATGATATACAAATGATAATATACAGTATGAAAAAATAAATAAACAAGCAATGATATGAAACCCTAATCAAGAAGATGATATAGGGGAACTTAGCTGATTTTCAAGTCAAAAGGAAGTGATATGGGTAGGTGCAATACTGGAACAAAATGAGAAGAGTGTCATAGAGGTTCACTGGAAGTTATAAGATTTGGAATTGTACCGTATCAAAGTGCCCATGGGGTGGAAGGAGTGCTCAGGTGCTAGTATCTAGATTTGGGCACTGGTGTTTGTGTAGGTGCTCTAGATTTGGGTCTTTCCATGTCAAATAAGATTTTTTTGGTCCCTTTTTTTCACTCTGGGTCTAGATGGACACCTTAATATTTGAATTCAACCTGTACCTACACCCTAAAACTTATGTGAGTGCGTAAACACTATCAAAACATTCTCTTCATTTTTATACCATGTACCTCAAGATACTAATAAAATCAAACCACCATGCTCTATTAGCTAGGCTAGCTATGACACCTGACTAGGTTTTCTAGACCAATCCAATCTCACTGAATCCACTCATACCACTATGAAACCCTCTAAATCTCCATCTCACCATCCTACTAAGAATCCTTTGACTCTCCTCCATCATCGTCTTTGTCATTAATGGTCTTTCACACAAATGACAACACCTAGAAATCAACATGCCAACAATCTCCCCCTTTGTCATTGATGGGAAACTACCTAATCTTCTCCTCCTTTTTACATTAATGAAAAATATTACCTGTCCCTGCATGATATTCATCTTTCTCAACTTCTTAGGTATACCTCATGGTTGGAAACATAAACCAATATTTTATCTCACAAATACGATTTTCTTCATTTTGACATGATTTTACCACCTTGTATAGCTTGAAACAATTGAGCTTCCCCTGGGAAAGAGCATACACAACACCCATACATACAAAAAACCATGAAAAGAACATAATTTTTATTTCTTCCTGACTAATAACATCATTAAGCCTTCATGCAAGAATGTGATATTGACATTTATCACTAAAACCTTGTTTTTGCCTTCTTCCTCAGCATGGGAACATTGTAGTAGACCTAAAATAGATTTATACAACTCATGTACATGTCAACAATGATGATACATAGATAAGAACATATTTCTTTCCTCTTACTCGTCCTATCTCAAAATTTCAAGACTCAAACTGGACTTGTCTCTACAATATTTTGACCTCATAGACTCCCTTATTTGTCTCTTTAGTGTAATTTGGACCAACTTCTTCGTATCGTAGAACCATAATCACTCTATGAACTACCACCTTGTCAATCTCCCTAGGATCATTAAATCCAATCCTAATAGAAAAACATAAAACTTGGATTCTTGCCTTGGAGAGATGTCAATCACTTCAACTCTTCTTTAAAGCATCTCCTTGGTATTTTCAACCTCATTTCATGCTATCATTCTCTTCTTGAATCAAAAGGACTATTACCTTTGGAATACACTATCACACCACCCTTCATATACCTCATCTAGTTGGATCAAACTCAAAACTTATCTTATTTTGTCTTAGCCACCACGTATAGACCTGTAGCTGTGTTAACTGTACTAGTCTTTAGATAATAGAACCCTCATTAATTCCTTAGAAATTGCATACTCTATTAGTCTTCTTATCTCGTCAAAAAGGTGTATCTTTATTTCTATACCTTGATAGTTTAGAAATAACATCATACTTGTGACTTGAATCATCAACTAATACTTCCTTGCATACCTTTGATTGTAAAGACCTTGTAATTTTCTATTTATGCCCCTTCATCAAGCTAAAAAAAGTCATTCGGATAAGTAAACCCTTACATATCAATCATATTATTCATAAACTTCCCTAAGGAAATCTTAACATTGAATGAACTATGAGTATAATCTTCAAGATGCGCATGATCACATTATCTTCTCTAATTAGCTCTCACAGGTTACTAGCCATATTTCAAGAGTAATTCACTCATATCCTTTGACACATACACTTTCAAAGAGGAACATTACCTATTCCAAGTACCCATTTTTTAATTTTATCATCTCCATAAGCCTTGTACTATGTATTTTGAAATATTCTACCCAGTTTACAATTTTTATCCTTTTGACTAGGTTTCCATAGCACTATTTTAAACTAGTAATAAAATGAGTGACTGTACAATGTTATAATGCCCTAAAATTTTAAAATCTCATTCCTCATCATGATGAGACCTTAAGGTGAAAATTTTGTACAATTCCATTCACTCCATATCCTTTTATGAAATTTTTCTAATAAACCCTAGGTTAGGTTTTTCTCAGAGCCCAAGAAGAGTCTGTTTGCAATAGCTCACTTATTCTCTGTATTCAAGACTTCAAACTATCATCAAAAACTCTGTAAACACTCTAAGACAACTTTCTCTTTTAGGAATCTATGAATAATAACACTATGAATGCATTCCAACATTAATATGCTTCAAAGAACACAAATTATTATCCTAAAATACATTGTAAACCTCATTTATGACCTGTCGCATTTTACCTTGACAAGGATCACATAATAATTCTGACACAACAATATTGAAAGACCAAAAAATACCTAATGCTCAGACCTGGGGTATACACAACTTGATATACCAAGATGAATGAGGCAGTAACACATTTTCTTTGGTTAAGATCATGTCATGACTTCATACTTAGGCTTAGTCCTTAACTTACACCAAAAGAACTTAAAAAATATGGATTTCTAAAATATTGACAACATTCCATACTCATATCAAGACTCTTTAATTATCATGATACACCTTTTCTCACGCTAAATCTTTAGTATGATCTACATACTTACCTATTTGTATCAGACCATAGAATTCATAACATGACTTATACATGGATTAAAACCAACTCAAAAATCATAACCATACCTTAAAGGAACAATAAAATACTTCATACCAACTTCAACCATCAATTTCCCATGACATGATGGATATAGACTCAATACATGATATTACATCCTTTAGAAAGGCTCCTTGACCAATAACACTCACTTTTATTTCTTGAACAACTACTAATAACAACATATGACTACAATACATACTTCAGTTTCATGAACACACGTCCTACAATATAATATCTTAGATCAATCATCTCCCCCTTTTTCCAATGCTTCATATGGATCAATACACCCCTAAGAAGCCTAATAAAGGCATAAAACTTCATAATGCACCTAAAAGAATGACTTGAAGAGTTCCCAAGCCCTATTAAACACCAAATGTCACTTCCATTTACTTATTTCTGATTTATACCTTGTTTAACACCTTAATTATCATTTATATCTTCTCTTGAAGAAATCATATTACTCCTTATTAGCTCTCATATCATGTTTTGATTGCTAGCATTCAAAATAGACCCCTGAAATCCAATTTCTTGCATTATATGACCTTGAGATATTTGATCTTTCCTTGAGAAACCATAGTGACACTCTCTAGAAACATGAAAAACTTCATTGTAATTGAAACACAAAATTTAACTCTTACCTTTATATCCTTCAACTTGATTAGGAGGATCATCCAAACAACATCTAGCTACATGACATCTTTCATGACAATTGTAGCACACTGCATTCATAGCTTGCTCACTCCTACTATCCCTCCAAGGGTTATAATATATAATAGATTTCCTACACTTATTTTCCCTATGTCCAAATCCATTATAAGTAGAACAATAATCATTGAAGGATATTTCATACATTGAATCATTTGGATTCCTGATTGCATTTTTCTTCGCATTGTCTTCAATGAATATTTCCTTCATTATTTTCTTGGTGCTTAGTCCTTTACCATATTTTCTTTGAATATCATATTCTTGCTTCATCTATTTTTTCTTGGATTCAACCTTGAAACCCAAACCAACTCTTTCACATGATGATTTCTGATTGCTCAAGATATCATAAGGAGCACGGGAACTTTTCTCAAACTCTTGAAATTATTTTTCTTTGTTAGCTGCATCAGATAACTCCATATTAAGAAGAGCCACTTCTTATTCCTTAGATTTAAATTTTAGAGTCATGATACTCATCTACATCTCTATAATTCTCATTGTCTTATCTATATTTTCAGTTATATCCCAATATTTCTCTTCAATCTCACGAATTTTGTCTTCATATTCTTTGACATTAATATTTATATTTTTTACATTCCTCTCAGCATGTTTAATCTCATCTTGAGCACATACCTTCTCAACATGATTAATCTCAACTTGAGCACATACTAGTTTAGTTTCATAATTGATATCTGCTTGTTTAAATTCTTTGCAAGAATATGATATGAAATCACCTAATAATGTAAAAACACTGCTAGTATATCTCATAGCATATTTTGTCATAAAAAATATTAAGACTCATGATTATATTTAGACTCACATTCTAAATCATCATTCTTACTACTTACTTCATAATAATACACCCCTTCATTTGTGTAAAAAATCTTCTTACCCTTCTTCTTTTGGTCAAACATTTTGAAATCTTTCTTGTCTTTACTATACTTCTAATTTCCTTTCCATGAATTCCTTCATGATCATCATCACCTTCTTTTTCATGCCTATGAGGTCACTTAGAAGAAAAATGACCCACTTTAGCACAATTAAAACATTTAAAAGGAAGTTTACCCTTGTACATACTAGATCCAACATCCAGTCTTCTAGTAACCATGGAAAACAACTCATCATCATCCAATTCATGATTAAAATCATCGACCTTAGTATTTTTTCCCTTTTTCTTCTCCTCAACCTTGAAATCTATCTCCTTATTAGAAATTTTAGAGTCAACAAACCTCATTTCATAGGTAGTCAAAGTCCCATGCAGATCATCCATCTTCAAAACAGTCAAATACTTGGCATCTTCAATGGCAGAAACTTTGGAATCAAACTTAGGTATTATAGATCTCAAAATATTTTGAACTAGTAATTATTCCTTCACATCTACTCCCAATCCTTTCATAGTTTTGAAAACTTTGAAAAACCTAAGAAAATATGTAGCAATGGACTCATCATCACTCATATTCAAACCTTTAACCCAAAATTTCAAAGTTTCTAGCTTAGAAATTCTTACCTTAGATTCACCTTCATATAGAACCTGAAGCTTCTACCACACATCCTTAGCTAATTTATAATACATGACCTTCACAAGATCATATTCTCCAATACCACACATGATAGCATTCATATCCTTTGAATTATCACTACACAACTTCTTTTCTACATTACTTGTTGGAGGAGTAGTAGGAATAATATAACCATCTTCCATAACTTCAAACATATCAAAACCTAAAGACATCATGTGATTCCTCATCTTTATACTCAAAAAATCATATTTCACTCCATCAAATAATGGTTCCTTTCTTGTAGAAGAAACACTCTATTGACTAGCTAGTTTTTTGCTTCAAGGATATCCATTCAAGTGATCAAAATTCTCAAAAAGGGATTTATCTGATACCAATATTTGGAAGAAAAATGGAATTAGAGGGGGGAGGGGTTAACAAGTCCTTAACAAATTTAATCAATTTTATTTTTTCTTACTTAAACCATAAAGCAATAAACCATTCATTAATGTATGCATAACAATATACACTATACATTCAAATAACCACAAACAAGAGAGAGAACACCATAACACAAAATTTAAGTGGGAAACCTTCAAGGGGAGAAAACCAACTGAAAATTATTATTATATTACTCAAATCAATAGTATTTAGTTAAGCACCAACTTCAAAAGAAGAACTAACCCCTAGTCTAGTAGAGCACGAACTCCACAAAGAGGGAAAAACCCCCTACGATGATAAATTACCCACTAAACCACCTTTATAATAATATTTATGATGTATGTTTACTACAAAAAATGATGGAGATAACCTTTTCAGATCACACACCTAGCTCACTATATCTCCCAATTTCTTCACTTGTCTTGGCTTAAAATTATTGCACACACAATATATAACATTCCTAAACATCTTGTACATTAAAAAAATATGAATAAATTCCTTCATACATGTTTAAAACTCGCATATGGGTCACACGTTTTCCCTTTCTCATGACTAGTGCAAATTTGAATTCAAAATTCTCTTTTATATGCACTTCATCTCTCAAACAAAAATAAACTCATCATCCATTATTTATTTAGACCAATAAAATCTAAAAAAATCCCAATAAATTCTTTAAAATATTAGTATTAGGCCCACGTATCTCGACCATGCCCAAATGCACCAAACAAGCACAAAACTAGTTCAAAACCCCATCACCTAGATGAGCTAAAACCATAAAAACAAAAACCATGATTATTAAAGATCCAAAATTCATCATACATGTGTAATATGAAATATTAACATTATCCATGGTCGTTAACTATCTTTCACTAATCAAATTTATCAAAACTAATGCAAGAAGGCTCATATCCTTCTCAAAATAGTTGTTTCTGGGACCCTTTTATCACCTTTTGGCTTTAAGACCACCCAAAAACAAATCAACTATGGCATGTAGACACTCATTATAATCCTTACGACCTGTATATAATATAAATGCATGTTAGAGCTCGTGAACCATCCCTTTGTGCAAACCACACCAACTTTCCTATTCACCAAATCAAGCTTCCTAAAAATCAATTTTACAAACTCAACTATTTTGAACCATTTCTATCACTTTCAATACCTCAAAATTCCTTTAATAAAAAAAAAATTCATTCCGATTCACTCTCCAACTGATATAAATATTGAACGCATTCATCTCATGTATCTTCTACCTCAATCTTCTAGCAGGATTAGTTCTATCCTAGAAACAAGAAACCTTATTCTCTATAAATCAAAATGGATGACCCATAAAAACACATCATCAATAAAAATTCCATATACCATTAGAAATCCATCAGGATATACTTTTCATAAAATCTTACATTTCCTTATAACTTTAAGCGGAAGACCTTCAACCAAGTGCATCTCTGAAAACTACTTGAAACTGCCCCAAAATTGCCTTATGACCAGTCTTCATAAATAGGGAGAAATTTTCCATTTAGAAGCACCAATATGATGTGAAACCATCATGGACATCAAGTAATAGTCCTATAGTAAAAAACAATGTCAATTTATTTTGCAAATCCTTTGGACAATCTTTCCTCAAACTAAACTTATCGGGAAACTTGTATTTTTAGGTGGGGTCAACTCATCATCACATGATCTATATTATCCTTTTAGAAACCTAGAGGAGTAATCTACATAATTCAATCATCATACTAGCACAACCAATCAATTCTAGGAACTTATAAAGAAAATATCTCCTACCACTTTCAAGCTAGGGTTTCAAGCACACAAAGATTTGTTTACCTTATTAACATTCATTCATAAAAACATGGAAATGAAACAACTCCATTTTTTTAAAAATGATCTTATCTAAATATAAAATCAACCTTGAAATATAAAAGGTCCCATGAAAAGAACAAAATTTATGGTGAGCATAAGAAGGTACAATGATCTAGAAAATGCTCTTTATTGGACCATGTTTCACACAAAACATCATAACTTGCAAAATAATATTTAGAATGAACCTAAATTTTAATCACACCTCTAGGATAAATTTTTTCACCATCTCTAATCATAAACATAGCTCAAATAGGTATCCATATTCTCAACCCATCTCATTTACATGACTATCCCTTGGGGTTTCACATGGTTTAGGATAAGGTAAAATGAACCAAAACTCTAAATCAATTTGAAACATATAAAAAATTTACTAAAATCCTTAATACATCATAAATAAAACACCTACATGCATCCATGAGATCACATGGATCTAAAACTCATCCTCATGCCTCCAAGCACCTAGTCCTGGTCTAGATGAGCACCTAAATCTTAGAATTCAACCTATACCTACACCATGAAACTCATGTGAGTGCCTAAACACTTCAAAATATTCTCTCCATGCTTCTACCATGGACCTTAATCTAGAAAGAAACTCAAACCACCATGCTCCATTACCTAGGATAGCTAGGACACCTGAGTAGGCTTGCTAGACTAAGCCAATCTCATTGAATCCACTCATGCCACCATCAAACCCTCTAAATATCCATGTCACCGTACTAATAATCAACCTTTTGACTCTACTTCATTATCCTATTGTCATTAATGGGATTTTACATCAATGACAACACCTAAAACTCAACATGCTAACATTAGGTGGTAGTATGTAATTCTTAATGCTTGGTCCTTTATTTTGAAAACATAACTATGTATTTATATAATTTACTTGTTTGAATTTTATAATTGGAAACTGAAAGGGTAACCCAAAGTGATAAAATTTAATTAAAAAGTGAAATGGTTCCAAAATGATAATAAAAGGATAAAGAGGGATAAGAGCTCCCAAGAGGACAGAAGCACGTGGTGCTAGTGTCTTAATTAGAGCCTTGTGTCTAAGGCCACATAAAGATAAAACAACTAAATTTCATCAAGAGTGAAAGTTGTATACAGGTAATAAAAGTGTAGAATATAAAGCAAAAGTCTAATGGGATTTTTCAATTACTAGTTTTCTTTCTTAGGAATCGTGTAAATGGTAACATGCTTTTAGGACCTAGAAATGTACCTAAGTGCATAAATTTTGTGACTATATATTGTGTTAGCTCAAAGTCACTACACTCTTTGAATGGCAAAAATGTGATTAGGACGTTCGGTGTGATTGGGTGACATGGGATCACCTCTCAGGCTGTGGGACTTGGGCTCGAGGTGAACCTCCAGAGAAGGTAAACTGCTTCTTCCTAAACTAAGTGTTATACTACTCCTAGTGCAATAAAATGGTTATCTAGACCTATAATAACATTTTCATGGGATTTAGGGTGAGAGATTCATAAGAAATGAAACTATACTAGGGATGGTGATGCACCAAATAAAGGGTGTTTCTAGACTCAGGAAGGGTTAATTTGAATAGTGTGTTGTGCACCACAAGACAACTTCACCTACTGCTACTTGGAAAGGGTAAATGTAATACCACAAACTAAAAAAGCATGTGTTCCCTTTGACATTAAAAATCAATCAAAAAAATAATATATCAGTCTTCTAGTAAAGAAGGATGAAATTAAGAAGGGGGAATAAACACCACAAGTTAACTACATGCAAAACTCCATCACTTGATAATCACATAACTCCAAGAACTCGCAATAAAAACTTAAACATACACAGTGTATCTATAATCATGAGAAAGGCACAAAGAAGTCTGTGGAATGATGAAAAGGAATAATGGTAGTCACAAAACATACACTTTTATTACATCAACAACATGCACAATGCATCATTACATTCAGAAGATGCAATGTTTTCCATTATAGTCTTGGAAAATAAGCTTAAAAGTTCCCCAATCCACAAAGCTAACTTGCAAAAGAGAGAGGATTCTTGAAAAATATACACTTTTCTAAGATGTCTAACTTGTCTAACCCTTTGAAATGAGCTTCCAATTTACATTTATAGAAGAATTTTGTGAGAGAGAAGAGGAGAAGTCATAAATTCCTTCCTAAAATGAAGGTATATGATGGTCAACATTTATTACAAAGTTAGTTGAACCACTTAACCCTTCATCTTGTGCCATTAATGACTAGTTGACTTAATCCTCTTATTTAATTAAAGGAATATTTAAATAAAATATTTTAATAATAATAATAACTATCATTATTAAACTATTTTAATAAAAATATTATTTTAATAAAATTAATATTAAAAATAATAATTTAATAATTAATAGTGGGACTCCCTCAAAGATTGGTTTGCATTGAAGAGGGGGGGTCCATGAGAATAGGTCAAAAAAATCCCCACTCAGTGGTGGGCTCGCCGAGCTAACTCACGAAGTTGGTCATCGAGCTCCTCATGACTAAAATGTGGCGGGATTCTATTTATATTCCACCATGCAATGAGCTCCTTCAATGACTTCATCGAGCTCCTTTATGTTCCTAACAAAGACTCCTCATCGAGTAACTCACTTTACTTGACTCTTCCAATGATTGATCCACTTAGTTCCAACTCCTTTCATGAGATCACTTTACATTAGCCTCAACTTTCTTGGGTCGATATTTTTCCCTTAGATTGTTGGCCAAGTGATTCTTGCTCAACTCGGATCATCCCATGTTCAGATAGAATTTAATGAGCTCACCTCACCATGTTGAGATCCTCCCACATTTGTTTAGCTTGGGAACTCTCTTCAGTGAGATTTTAGAAACTTGATCTCCTTACACTGTATCAATGAATGATCTCCTCCTATTATTTTGAGCTTGACCATTGACATGGTGAGTTGATTAGCCACTTAATGCATCGTTTGATTTCTGTAATGAGCTCTCGCTCGTTTTTGTTGAAATTTTACACGAGCCATACATCAACTATCACAACTTTCTCAACTTCTTTCAAGATCATACCTTATACGATGAACCTCTTTATTAACTTAGGTACTCTCGACTCAAAGCGATCTCTCCATAACGAGCTCAACTAGATTTTCAAATGATTACTCAAGTGCTTTTTGCCTCGGCTCTTACCATGATCCTATTTCATCCTCTAGATTGTATTGGCTTCATGAGATCACCAAGTTCCTCGTCATGTACTCCCCATCACTGAATAGCTTGATGAATTTCCATTTCCAAAGCCAATTTGCTTTGACTAAATTCACTCAGTATTAACTCATCCCATGACTCCTTAGTGATCTAACTCTTCTAATCAAGCTCAAACTCCACATCACCTGAACTCGACATGAGCTTGTTGTAACCAATTTATGAGCTCCCTCCACTCCTACCAAGTTCTGTGAGTTCACCATGCATTGGCCGACTATCCTCGAATTCAATGTGCATCTCTGAAAATGATTCCTTTACGAGATATTTCCATTTAGATATGTCAAGATCCTTCCATCATTATGACAACTCACTCTTCACACCTCCTTTTCACACTCTTCAATTCGAATGAGATACCTAGAATCTCTCCTTTTGTTGAGTTAGCCTTGTAAGCTTGTCTAATCTCCTTTTCATGCCCATCCACCAAGTTTGATGCCCTCATGTTACTGACTCACTAATCAGATTTTCCTTCTTCTTCCTTGCAAGTGCCTTGCTTATGATTCCTTCATACATGACCTATAATATATTTTCCAAACCTAAGCTTACCTTTTGTTTCACTAGTTTCTCATATTCCATGCTTCATAGGAGCCTTCTGTATTATTACTCTATATATATATTGGTCTCACAAGCCTACAATCTAAATTTTCATGGCCTATATTTCATAAAACTCATTATCATTCCAAGATTGACAACATATTTAGATCAAACCATCATAGCAATCTCTCTTAGTTTGCTCTGTTAAATGTGCTCCAACCCCTACAATTGGGATTACATTGACTGCTTAATTCGGCAACTACTTTGGAGATCCTTATAACTCATTCCATCTCTTCTAACCATCCTGCATGTATTACATTGAAAGCTTGGCACCTTGACCAGTTATCCTAATTTTATATCCAAAAGACTCGGGCTCTTGCCATGGTACTATCCCCTCTTGGAAGAAACTTGAAATTCTCCTTCCAAAATAATTTGTATCCCAAGTTCTGTGGCCACTTCGAATAAGGTGGTAACTTTTCAATGGACCTGGTATGTCATCTTACCTAGCTCAGGGATGAGCCCTGGTATTTCCCTAAATTTTTTCCAACACTGGATCATTGTGCTTGGGATCCCGACGTACATTTTCCCCCGCACATTGGATGTGACATGGCCTATTGGCCCAAAGAACCCGAAACTCCTCAATCTCCATGAATGGAACTACGAGTCCTTACACAAACATGACTACTTCAACGAATCACCCAAGCTACATATTTTGAGTCGACCGAGTCATCCATTTATGACTCACTTTTATCTCTTCATCTTAATAATGACTCGAAACGGGCTTGGCTTGATTGAGCGAGTCAAATATTACCGAGAAATCTTTTGTATTTGGCCTTGCTCTAAGGATGTGATCTCGCATGGACCAGGCCTAGCCCTTGTCATTTTCATGAACCAAGTTGAGATCGCTCTCCTCCTATGTGAACACCAAACTTGGCCACTTATTCACAGACCTCACCACCTTGATGCAACTATGGATTCAACCATGCCCAAACTTCTATTTTAATGCAATCTTTATCACCGAGACAATATGTAACTCGATAATAGAACCCTCGAGCTACTCTAATTTTTTGAGCTAGCTCTATGAATTTTTGCATTAGGGTGAGATTTATGTTTTTCTACGTGAAGACCAAAGATATCCTTGAGCCATTTCTACCTTTGAGAACACTCTGGTCTTACATACCAAGTCCTGTAGTCTATCAAGCCATCGATGAGTTCATGTGAGATAACACCTATTAAGTCCTTCAATTCATTCATAACACTTGATCCTTAGCATAACCTGAGATCTTACATTTTCTTGACGAGATCCTTTTGTGTAGATTCCATTTAGCTTGACCGAGTTATTTTATGCATTACGAGATCTCTAAGTTGGCTCATGAGCAGCTCAGTGAGCTATTTCATATTTTAATGCCACTTAATCCACTTAAAATTAATATTTCCCTGATCTAGATTATCTGAGCTTACTCTTGAACTAGTGGTTCATGAGAACATAGTAAAACCCCTGAATTGATCAAGTCTGATTCAATCACCCAAAGTGAAAATAAAGGAATTGTTTCAGTCCCAGGGTCCAAAAGCTCATCATTTTCTAATTTTTCAAAGTGTGCAAAATTAGATAACATGTTTGGTGACCTCTTGGGGATGATTGCTAATAAGTAGAAATAGCGTTTCTATAAGGAGAAGAAAAAAAAATAATACATGTGTGGGAACAAGATGCATTTGAAGGTGTGGAATCAAAGGAAAAGAAATGTGCGCTAGAAAAGTTGGCTCAGTACTTAGCCATTTTTTATGGATACATGCTAATTTTGGAGATATTGTGCAGAGCACACATCAGGATGGATACTTGCATGACACGAAAAGGGTATTTTGGGAATGAGCGGCTGATAAACACCATGTATGGTTGTGGATAATAATAGGATTACTTCTTCCACTTAACTATATGACATCTATGGTTAGCGCACTTGCATGTGTGCATGTTATTGTAAAGGTGCATGGTTATTATCAGCATATGACCTATTTTGAGAAGTGAACGAGTGGTGAAGGGAAAGTCTCCACCTTTATAAATATGTATTGAATTATGTAGTTTAGAGAGAGACTAGTGTGTGAATTATTGTAGAGATATGCTACTAGATCTGATGAGTGCATGACTTATGGATATATTTTATAAAGTAAGAAGCTTCTGCATTTTACATTGTTTAATGTAATGAATGATATTTATTGGATAATGGTGTTAGAAATAATTGAAACTGGTTCATGAATGGTTAATCTTATTATAGTTATTGTTTAATTCATGATTCTCTAATATCTAGATCTTGATTATGCACTGAGGAATGTTTATGTTTAATTACGGAACTAAATATTTCTTATCTTCATCACACTAACATCCTATAAAAACAAATTTAAAGAGGGGCTTGGTACCTTTGTGCACTTCATGTGAATACTTAGTGTAGGCTAGGTGATGAGCTAGTGCACCTAGATTATTCATAGTATATTCTAGGCTACATTATTGGATCCATTTCCGGGACCTCTTTTTTAGTTGTTTTTAGGATTTTTCGTGATGAAGACGTATCGGTTGACCTTAGAAAGTGTTGAGGAGAGGATAAAATAACTAGAAGAAGAGAACGGTTAGAGGTTCAACACTGGATCTGAGTTTTACGCACACACATGGGTTGAGTAGAATTGATATGACTGTTTGTATGAGATCTTCTTTGCTATCTTTCCAATAGATGTGTACGAGTGGCTAGTTTTTTATGCCTCTAAAAGGAATTAGAGGTATCACACACTTGTCTGGACGCAGGAAGAATTTCAAGCCCTCTACTATGATGATCTAATTTGGATGTGTATTATGGATATTTGGTTCCATGGTGTTTTGAATGGCTATATTTTGGTGTACTCAATTTCCACTTATTCTTTCCCTGAGGTAGCTGAGTTCCATTTTTTACGTTATCCCAGGGGAACTTATTTACAAGGCATTCCACTGGAGATCAAGATCTTAATGGTAACCCTAAACTTAGAAGAAAAATTGATGGATAGCTAAACCCTACCATGCACAGAGGCAAGAGAAGGTGTTTTGAAGGATGGAAGACCTAGTAGCAGAGAGGAAAATTGAAGAAAGATAGTTGAAGTACAATGAGGTATGTGAGAGGGAGATAGAGAAGCAATGTGATATTACAGAGAGGATTTCATTGAGGAGAGAGATGACTCATGAAGGATTTGGAGCTCACACAGAAGGCGTGGAGCCAGAGCATTTGGAACTCCCCCATTTTGGAAAAAATGATAGGGAACCCTCCTTGGCCTCATATGGGAGCATTCTAGTAGAGATGATATGGGTCACAGGAATACATTTGAATCTACCTAACAACCTAGCCCTTGTGCTTGGTTTTCTAGTATCTAGTACAACCAATAGTCAGTAAGCTAGTTTGGGGAGTAGTAAAAAAGGAGTAAATCAAGTAGAAAGTGTATCTATGGCTGGGCAGGCATCTTATTTTTTATTTTGAGGTACGTTTTTAGGTGCATCATCAACACAGAACTTAGGTGCACAGAATTTTGGACTCACTTCTAGGATTAGTACCACCTCTCAGACTATAGGAGTTCAGTTTAGTACCACTATTAGGACACATGCCAGTACATCAACTGGTCTACTTCAAGATATAGGAGGAGGATCGGGGGGCACAGGTCGCTCTAGTTCTAGTGGATCTGGTGGGTCTGGAGGTAGAGGTAACACAAGAGGTTCTAGATCATGTGGGCATGGATCTCACAAACCCCAGAAAATTTACATGGATATGTCACTTTGTATTCTAGAGTATAGGGGAATAGAAGATGATGATGAGCAAGTGCATATGTGTGAGATACTATGGCGCACAAAAGGAATCATAGTTTTTGAGTGTAAGGAAAATCTGTTTGTAACTATGTTGTAGAGACGTGCTCATAGTTGGTACAAGAAGTTTGACCTTGATCAGACTTCCATAGATTATATAACATTACAAGAAGCTTTTCTTAAGGAGTTTCATATTCCTAAATTTGAGCATAAGAGTATAAGCGTGCTCAAGGATATTAAGCAAGGCACTATTGAGAGTGTTCAAGAATATGATGCCTATTTAAAGACACTATTGTCTAAACTTTCATATGATATCCATGAAAGCCATCATGCATAGTGGTTTTTTTGGGGCTTGATCACACCTTTTAGAAGGGTGTTGTCACATAAGACATGTACAGACCCGCACGAAGCACTTGAAGATGCTTTGTGCATTGAGGTAGTTAGAATTATAGACATTGGAGTTAGCCCATTCCTTGAAGCACAGATTACAACTATGGAAGAATAGTTGGAGAAACTATCAGCCAATTCAACTCATGAGACTTACACTCGAATTTGGTATACATATTGTGAAGTGAAAGGGCACACTAAAGATAGTTTTCCTCACAGCTCAGTGTGTTCATTGTTGCTAGAATATGAGATATGTCATTTAGACCATGATGCAAGTTGTTTCCCATTATTAAAATGTGTGATAAGAAAGAATGTATCTTGTTATTGTAAGATTTTCTGGTCCATGACTCACAATAAAGAATACTGCAGCTTGACTAGTTAGATCCATAATGCCATAGATCTTGGTGTGTGAAAGATAGGAGTATAAGATAAATCTAAAGTTAAAAGTGAGGACCATGACTATGATCACACTCAAGGGAGCTATGATGGGAATGAAGGGGGTTTAGAAGGAGGTCATGATAGAGGTTGAGGATACCATGGTGGATTCAAGGGCCTAGGCTGTGGAAGTGGATGAGGCAAGTTTCATGGAGGAATATGTTTTACATGTGGATCTCTGGACCATTACAAACGTGAATGTCCTTAGAATATTAATTTTACTTTTTGTGGGAAGAATCACAACTATGAGGAATGCCCAAACTTATATGAGCATCTCAGCAAGTAGCATAAACATGAGAATAAAGGCATAGGTATGGTTAGAATACAATGCGCCATAGAAAATTAGTGGATGCCAAAGTTGGCACTAGAACCTAAGGTTGTACCTGTGAAGATTACTACATGTGCTGAAGTTGCGCGTGCCAGAGAGATGTTACAAAAAAATCCTACCATCACTAAGGAGGAAGTTTTACATGCAAGGTACCCAGATGTTACACATCAGAAGGAGGTTTATTAGGAAACCATGGAGGTACTAAGAAATCTTTAGGGTGAAATATAGTGTTTAAGGGAACATTTAAGGAAGTTGGAAAAAAAGAAGGCAACCGAGACAATCCAATCAGATATTGATGATTTGAAAGAGGTATTGTTGGGTTTTTAAATGGAACTTTAACAAACCATAGTTAGGGGACATCAAGTCCCTCCTCTTTAGTGGGAGAGGTTCCCTTATTGAAAGAAAGAAAGAAAACTTATGTACAAATATAAAACTTTCAAAGCATGGATTCTTGATACTTTGAAACGTTTATGCCCAGAGATCATCAATACGAAAGAATAGAAGAATTAAGGAGATGAGGGAGGAAGAACATAATAATACCTTCAAGTAATATAGATAGCAGAGTATAACCTTATAAGTAATGAGCTAGGGAGATGCAAAATAGAATCATTCACTTTCAAAACAGATATAATTTCATGGACACAAAGTTCTATAAATCATAGAAACAATAACAAAAAGTTTCTTAGCATTCAAAGATAGATGATTCACAACTTTTAAGACAAGGAAAGAAGAAGTAACATATGAAGAAATGGGAAAAATTCTATATTGATTACTTCAAATCTATTACAACTACAGAGTACCATGATCCAACCCTAAAAATGGTGTGGAAAAGCCATTAAATATCTTACAAGAATGATTATATTCGGTTACAAAAATGATGGAACTGGTTCAAGAAACTGACATCTGGAATTATCCAACGCCTTGGTCATTTCCATACCTAAAAAAAAAAACTAGATGCATTGAATTGTAGTTGTTCATCCAGCCTTTGCAAACTTCAAATTTGAGCCATCCATATGGGAGAGATTTAAACTGAGGAAGGCTTGGGGATGCCTTTTGTATTTTGTGCCTCCGAGAGAAATGGAAATTTGAAACATTTTGGCTCGCCCAACCGCTTTAATACGGGCTTGACACGTGGTTTTACTTAAGTGGTGACGGAGCCGCAAGTCACTTTTATACTTTTACCTCTTTTCAACGCAGGCTCAAAAACTCAAATTTCTCCACTGGCCTGCCTCCCCACCTTGAATTTTGAACGACATCAAAACACAAAAAGGTCCCACCTCCCCACTAACACTTGAAACATGGCCATGTGTCCCTTTGCGAGTCAGTTCAAATTTTTTTTGTGTTTTTCACTAAGTCACTTTCATTTAGAGGGGCCATATGTCTTACCCTGGACATGTGGGGGGCTGGCACAAGTTTGGGAACTACCTCTAGATTTTGCCTTTTGAAGCTACGCCGAGTTGACACATGGAGTCTTCTGGAAACTCTTATGTACTTAGCTAATTCAACAACCGACTCTACCCCTTATTTGACTCTAACCACGTGGTGAGATTGAACACATTTGGATACCCACTCTTGATTCTTCCTTTGAAGTTGTGTTAAAGAGACACGTGGAGACTTCCTCCAGTTCTTCATACTTAGCCGATTCAAGCTTTCCACCAACTTGACTTCTGTTGAACCCTAGACACATGGAGAGCTGGTGCTCATTTTAGTTTCCACTTTATATTTTCCCCCTGAAAAGGAGGAAATTTGACGCATGGATCCTTTTGTCAGTCTTGGACTCTCCTTTGACTCTGAGTACATGGCGAGCTGATGCTCATTTGAAGAATGACCCTTTGGTATAACTTCTGAATTTGTTCCATTGAGGCACATGGAGGCTTCCTCTGACCCTCTCATACTTAGTCAATTAAACAGTGGGCTCTGTACCCTTTTCAGGCCTAGGACATGTGGAAATTTGGCGCAAGTTTGGGGAACTACACCTTGGGCCTTGCCCTTAGAGTTGCGTCATTTAGATGCATGGAGGATTTTTCTATCACTTGAAACATGGTCACATAGCACCAATCTGATATGTCCACGTACTACCCATGGATGTTAGGGAAAAAATTGACAGGTAAGATATGCCCGTTGGTCACGACTGTGGAGAAAAATAAAAAAGAAAGGGAAAACCCCCACCTTTACACCTGAATTTCAAATTTTTCTCCATGGAATGGAAAACTACAAAAAAATACCAGGCTCGACACGACCCATAGCCAAAGAGAAGGATTGAAAATGACATCGGAGTGAAGGAAAATATTTTCAAGAAAAAGCACGAATTACTCCAAGGTACCGACTCAAAATTTTCATAACTTGGATTACAAAAGAGGGGGGATTTTGAGGGCGGAAAACAACTGGCTCTTTCTGGGGATGAATTGATAGAGGAATGAGGAAAGATCAAGGACCATAGAAAAAATATAGGAAATTAGACCAGTGCCTTATCCATTGAGAAAATATAGTCAAAGGAAAACCAACACAGAAGACAAAACACATGAAAAGAAAAGAAACCAAAAAGGAAAGACAAAAAGAAAACACAAAGGAACGACCAAAAACCAAAACATTATACACAATATACAGAAGGACCTCCTAGTCACCTAGGACTTGAACAACTTTAGATTACTACCCACTATAAGGAAGTTGGAGAGGAGATCCATCCATATAATCAAAATAGAATGAATTTTCTCAAGAAAAGTGCCTGATTTTAAAAGGATGAAGCCAAAGGGAATCAAACTTACCATGGCTTCCTCGAGGTTCATGCCTTTTGTCCCACAATAGAAAAATGTCTCCCACTTGAAAATATTTGGGTCTAGCTTTCTTGTTAAACAAGGCCTTCACCCTTTAATCGATGAGTTGATATCCTATCAAAAACCTACAACCTGTCTTCATCCAGTTTCTGGAGATACATGATCCTCTTCTCCAAGGAGATTATAAAACTTGAATCTTCAACATCTTTCATTAAGTGTAAGGCTAGTAATTCCACTGTTACTGGCTACTGAGCTTCAATACCATACACCAATTGAAATGGAGACATTTCAATTGCTCTTTTGGGTGTAATTCTATCTTCCCAGAGAGCATTATAAAGTGTCTTGTGCCAATTCCTCTGAGAGTCATTGAAAAAGCTTCTGAACGATGGTTACCCAATTCTTGTTTGTTGATTCTGCTTATCTGTTCCCTTGGGGGTAGTAGTCTGAATAGTGAGCAAGGAAAATTCCATAACCATAGCATAAATCCATCATATCATAATAAGAAAAATTTGAATAATTATCAATCACAATCTTGGTTGGTACCCAAAACTTTATCAAGATGTTCTCTTTAATGAAATTACACACAACCTTAGAAGTAGTGCTTTTCACTGGAATAGCCTCTACCCAATTTGTGAAGTATTATGTAGTAGTTATCATGGTGAGTATGCCCAGCACTAGAAGGTGGGTTAAGAGTTCCAATAAAATCCAATCCCCACTATTGAAAAGGCTCATCAATCACTACTGGATTTAGTGGCAAAGTTGCCAACTTAGGTCTCTAAGCAAAAGCATGACATGATTCACACTTGCCTACCCATTGTGACGCATCTTTGAAAAATGTAGGCCAATAATACCCATCACGAAGGATTTTATGGGTAGTGACAGTAGAAGAGAAATGGCCCTCCACAAGCTTGATCACTAAAATTTGAGAACAAATTATTATGTTGCTCTTTGTCCACACACTTCAAGAATCTTCCATTTTATGCCTCACTTGAACAAATAATTCTCCCACAATACATATTGTGCAGACATTAGCTTAATATCCCTCTTTTCCTTGGCACTCAAGTGAGATGGACATTCTCCATAAGTAAGAAAATGTGCAATATCAGCATACCATTCTTCTATTGAATTAAGGAAGAGGACAAGAGTAACATCAACTACTTCTTTGGACAATTTTGCATCAGCTCCTTCAGCAATAACCTCACACAAGCCTTTACCCTGGACAAGATTAATTTGCTTGATATCAAGGTCATATCCTTGGAATTTTTCTACCCAATTACCTCTCTTAGTTCCAAACTCTTGCTGTGTAAGAATAAACTTGATGGTTGTATCAGGTACAAGCACAAGAGAGTGAGAATTAAGAATATAAAAAAAACTACTTGACAACTTTGACCACTGCAAAAGCATGGTTCTCCATCATAGTATATTTCAATTCATGAGCTTTCAAAACATAGCTCATCAATGCAATTAGAAGGTTCATGATCCTTATAATTCTTCTAAGTCATCACAAGTAGCCAAGGATTCTCTATAGCATAGCAATAGATGATAAAATCCTTGTTGAAATCAAGACATGCTAAGATGGGTGTTTTAGGAATGGCTTTCTTGATACATTCAAATGCTTCCTTACCATGGGAATTACAACCAAATTTTTTATTTCCTTTCATCATGTGAGCAATGCTCATAGTCAGTTCTACAAAATCAGGAATGAATCTCCTCAGGAAGTTTATCTTAACAAAGAAAGAGTAAACCCCGTTTTTTCTTGTTGGAAGAGGAATCTACTAAATTTCTTGAAATATTTATGGATCTATCTTGATTCCTTATTTGGAGGAAAATATGCCTCAGCAACTTGCCGTCAGTGACACAAAATACAAAGTTCTTAGGATTAAGAGAAACTCCATGTTCTCTACATTTTTGGAGGACCACTTTAAGGTGTTGAAAGTGATCTGCCCTTTTTTTTTGGAGAAAACAGTCAAATCATTGAGGTACACAAAAACAAACTTTCCCTTTAGACTACCAAAATCCAAGTCCATTGCCCTCTAAAATTTGGGCACCATCATTAATAAGACCAAAAGGAATTCTCTTGTAGGCAAAGGTTCCCCAAGGAGTAGTGAAAGTAGTTTTTTCTTGATCTAGGGTACTGACTTCCACTTGATTATATCTAGAGAATTCATCAAGCATAGACAACATCTCAGAGCCTATGAGATCTTGTAAAAATAAATCCATTATGGGGAGAGGATAGTTTTCCTTCAAAGAGGCTTGATTCAAATTCATGAAATCCACATAGATGCGAATCTCACCATTCTTCTTCCTAACAAGCACAATGTTGGCAATCCATGTTAAATGATGTATAACGAAGATGATCCTTGCCTTTATCAACTTCTGGATCTCCTAAAAAATAGTACCAGCAACCTTGGGATTGTATTTCCTTTGTGTCTTCTTGAATGGTTTGATCCTAGGTTTTAGAGGAATAAAGTGTTGCATTTCCTTTGGCTAGAAAGCCTTGAGATCATCATACGAATAGGCAAGAATGTCATCATATATTTTTAGTATATTTACTGCCTTCTTCTTCTCCTCTTGAGTGTATAATTTTCCAATTTTCACCATCTTGGGTTCATCAAGACTCCCAATATTAATATTTTCACATTCAACAGACTGTGGAACTCCTTAGGAAGCTTCAGACTTAATTTACCAATCATGCTTATCAAACAGATCTTCCAAACTCACTAGCCCTTTAGGTATCTTGTTACCCTTTAGTTTCATGCAGCCATCTTGATCCATCTCTTCCTTGATATCTTCTTCATTAGAGGATAAACATTCCCTAGGAAAAGTCTCACTTCCTTCATAAAACAATTGGTCAAAATTATCCTTAAGCTCTAAGAATGAGAGCAAGTGTTGATCATCATTGAAAACCTGCTAGTTATTTGGATTATCTGGTACACTGTGCCTATAAATCATTTCAATAGTAAATTTGTCCTGAGAGAAATCTAGGTGAGGAATCAACAAAGACCCTGAGACAGCTAGAGAATCAGCTCTTGTGTTTCTTTATTTTGACACAACTTTAATGGAGAAAGCATTAAGAAACTCAATGAAATCCCATACATATTTCTATAATGTTTCAATCTCCTATTCTTGACCTAGAAAAGATCCCAAACTTGTTTCACAATCAGCTTTGCATCACCATGAGCACAAAGATTCTTCACTCCCATTTATTTTACCATGTTCAATCCAAGGTATAAGTGCCTCATATTCAGTTGTATTGTTTGTATTTTCAAAACAAATCTTGAAAGAAAAAAGGATGAATGTTCCCTTCTGGAGATATGAACACCACTCTAGCTCCAGAACCAGATAAAGAGAAACTTCCATCAAAATCCAGAGTCCAAATGCCATTGGGGTCAAGAATCACTCCCTTAGCAAGTTTTTCCTTGTCTTGTGACATGATCATGTAGTTACCATGCCCTATATCTTCATAGTGTATCTGTGCTTTTGGATGATCATTATTTTGCACAATGTATTCAATTTTTCTCTTAGGTAGCAACTTCTTCATTTTCCTATTGACTTGGATCAAAGCATGTGACCAGTCCATTTGAATTTCACCTTGTACCTCCTTTCAAAAATTTCTACTCAGTAACATCCCATATGAGGGAGGAATATCAACTACCAAAATGGTGGCTAAGACCCTTTTTTCTGGAAAAGTAGAAAAAAATACTTGTGCATCCTTAATTCTCCCAACCAAAGACACTTTTTTACTCTCCATGGACTAACAGGAACCAAATGCATGTGTTAGAGTCAGGCCCAAAGCATGAGCTACTTTTGTAGGAATTACATTATCTGATGCTCTGGAATTCTATAACTCAATTACTGAGTTTATGGCCAGCTATGAGAAGAGTCACATAGAATGGTTCAATTTTCTCATTAGGGGAAATGATTGCAGCCACAAGACTTGATTAAGGTGAGGAAGAAGGAGTGGGAAAATTACCTTTAGAATGTATTGGATGAGACTTTGGATTTGGAATTGACAAAGTTTACCATTTTATAAAAAGATTTTGGATGTGTTTGGTAAAAAACTCTGCCTCTAAAATTTAGATTTTGGTATTTTTGAGGTGATCAATAATATCGAAAGATCTAGAGGTAGATGGGGAATCATTGCTAGGGGAAATTGAGAGACTTTTGATCTATAAAATTTAGGATTTGAAGGACAAGAAGATTATAGATATACAGAAGCAGAAGAAGGAGGATTAACATTACTCACCTTTTGTGTGGGGGGTAGTGGGAATAGGAGCTCCTCTTCTTGCAAACAATGGAATAGTTATAGGAAACTCCTTGGACTTCTTAGCAGGCTGTACCACTTTTATCTCTTTTTGTCTCATTTGCTCCTAATTCATAACAACACATGACTCACTATTCATATCTACCTCTATTTCATCATATCCATATTCATCATCCATACCTTCAGTGGTGAGGAAATGAACTTGAGATCCACTAAGCTCCTCCATTTCTTCATCAACCCTCTTCTTCCTGGTTCTTCATAGAGTTCATTAAAATCCTCATCATTAGGTTGTTCAACTTCACAAGTGGCATCGACTTGGAACCTTGATGGGTGGGCCTTCAATAGCCAATTCTGGTCTGAGAAGAAGGAAGACGGTTCCTGAGCTGAATTTTTTTTTCTTGGAACATATTGGTAAGGAGTATGCTGAGTCAATTATTTCTTGATAGCAATGAGATCATTTGTAAGCTTCTATACTAACTTATTAGAATTGGATCTAAGGGAAGAGGGAAGAGGAAGAATCTTTAGATTTGGAGGATTCTCTTTTCAGTTTACCAGACATGATTAAATCATCCTCAACACTGATAACCAAACGCTGATCAACATCTAGAGTTGCAAGGTTAGCTCTCCTTAGTGCATAACTCACCTCGAGTAGATAAGCATTGAGGAAGAAGCAACTTTTGGATTTGATCCACTGGGATGACATGTTTTTTGGGATTTTATGAATTAGCTTGTTGAATTTAGCTAAAAACTCCCTCATGGGCTCAAATGGTTCTTTCTTGATATGAGAAATTTGTGCTAAGAGAGCATGCACATCTTCAATAGGATTGAAACACTACTCAAACTAAGTTGTCATTGTATTCCAATTAGTGATCGCCCCAACAGGAAGATGATAAAACCAATTAGCAACATTTTCCCATGTAATGTCTCCACAAAAATCTTGATAGATACATCTTCATGTTCACCCCCAAGAATCCCACATGCAACAATGAAGGCTATAATGTGTTCATCTTAATGAACTTTCCCATCACCCTAGAACCTTGGGAAAACATTTCCTGTTACCCCTAGGTAACTCATGCAATGGCTGAGGAAGAGCAAGAGGCCCAACTTGTTGTCCCCAAGGTAAAGGGGTTGTCATCTTTGGAGAAATTTACTGAAGGGGAACTGAAAACACCGAGGAAGTATCAAAGCACAGAGATTAGGAATGAGATGTTCCTGAGGAAAGTTATCCTTGGAATTTCTGTCTTTAACAAGAGGGGTGCTTGTAAAACAATTTCCTCTATTCCTTGTTTTTGTAAGAGGAGATGGTTTTTGTTTCTCCATAAGTTGAAAATGGGAATCCTCAACCCCGAGGGCTTTCTTCCCATGTGTATACCGTAGAGTCACCAGACCAAAAATGATCTTGAAGTTTTTCTTTTAGAAAGGGGTATGTTTGAAACGAAATCCCTAGCGGAGTCGCTAAAAACTGTTGGGTTTTTAAAATGGAACTTTAGCAAACCACAGTTAGTGGACAACAAGTCCCTCCTCTTTAATGGGAGAGGTTCGCTTATTGAAAGAAAGCAGCCAAAACTTATGTACAAATATACAATTTTCAAAGCATGGGATTCCTAATACTTTGAAATGTTTATGCCCAAAGATCATCAATACGAAAGACTAGAAGAATTAAGGATATGAGGGAGGAAGAACATAAACAATACCTTTAGGAAATATATATAGCAGAGTATAACCTTATAGGTATTGAGCTAGGGAGATGCATAATAGAATCATTCAATTTCAAAACAGATATAATTTCATGGACACAAAGTTCTAGAAATTATAGGAAATAAGAACAAAAAGTTTCTTAGCATGCAAAGATAGATGATTAATAAATTTTCAGACAAGGAAAGAAGGAGTAATAGAGGAAGAAAGGGGAAAACTTATGTATTGATTACTTCGAATCTATTATAGCTAAAGAGTACTATTATCCAATGCTAATAATGGTATGGAGAAGCCATTAAATAGCTTACAAGAATGGTTACATTCATTGGTACAAAAATGATGGAACTAATTCAAGAAACTAACGATGTCTGAACTTCTCCAATGCCACGACCATTTCCATACCTGATAGCAACAAAACCAGATGCATTAAATTACAACCATTCATCCAGCCTTTATAAACTTTAAATTTGAGTCCGTTCACATGTGGGAGGATATTTAAATTGAGGTGGGCCTTGGGGATGCCTTCTGTATTTTGTGCCCCTTAGAGAAATGGCAATTTGGAACATTTTTGCCCACCCACCCGCTTTTGATATGGGCTTGACACGTGGCTTTACTTCCTTGGGCATGAGCAGGAGCCCGCGAGTCACTTTTATAGCTGTTAGCTCTTTATGGAAACATGGGCTCAAATTCCCAAATTTCTCCTACGGCCTGCTTTCCCACTTTGACTTTTAAATGACATCAAAACACAAAAAGGGCATGCCTCCCTACTAACACTTGAAACATGGACACAGTGTCCCTTTGTGGGCCAATTTAGTTTTTTTTTGTGTTTTTTACTAATTCCCTTTCATTTGGTGGGGCCATATGTCTAACCCTGGACATGTGGAGGGTTGGTGCAAGTTTAGAACTTTCCTATGGATTTTTCCTTTTGAAGCTGCACCGAGTTGACACATGGAGGCTTCTGTAAGCTCTTTTGTACTTAGCTGATTTAATGGCCGGATCTACCCCTTCTTTGAATTTGACCACATGGCGATCTCACACACATGTGGAGACCCACTCTTGATTATTCCTTTGAAGTTGCACTAAAGAGACATGTAAATACTTCCACCATGGTTCATCATACGTAGTTGATTCGGGCCTGCCACCACCACTTGACTTCTATTGAACCCTAGACATGTGGAGAGATTTTGCTCATTTGAGTTTCCACTTTGGATTCATCCCTTGAATTGGTGCACTGACCTGACACATGGATCCTTCCACCGGTCTTGGAATCTCCTTTGACTCTGACCACATGGGTGAGCTGGCGCTCATTTGAAGACTGAACCTTTGGTCTCACTTTCTGAAGTTGCACCATTGAGGCATATGGGAGGCTTCTATTGACCCTCTCATACTTAGTCAATTAAACGGTCGGCTTTGTCCCCTTTTTGGACCTAGGACACATGGAAAGTTGGTGCAAGTTTTGGGAACCACCTTTAGCTTCGAACCTTGAAGTTACACTAATGAGGCACATGACGATGTCTACTGAACCTTCCATACTTAGCTGATTTAGGCTTGTTTTGTCTTCAAGTTGGACATGGGACAGGTGAAAAGATGGCCCAAGTTTGGGGACTGTCCCTTGGGCCCTTCCCTTAGAGTTGCACCGTTTGGACATGTGGAGGCTTCCGCTATCACTTGAAACATGATCATGCCAAATCCAATCTGAGATGTCCACATACTACCCATGGATGTTGGAGACAAAAAATTAACAAGGAAGATATGCCCGTCATTCACGATTGTGGATAAAAATAAAAAGAAAAGGGAAAACCCCACCTTTACAGCCTAAATTTCAAATTGTCTCTCCATGCAATCGAAAACTACAAATAATACCAAGTATTAGGATCGACGTGACCCATAACCAAAGAGAAAGATATGATAATGAAATCCGAGTGAAGGAAAATATTTTCAAGAAAAAGCAAAAATTACTCCAAGGTACTGACTCAAAATTTTTAAAACTTGGATTCAAAAAGAGGGGGATTTTGAGGGTGATAATAGGTATACAAGATGCTACTCCAGGATATTATCATTCCATTACTAGGGAATTGGATTAAGGGAAAAACTCTACACGTAATTATTAACAATGGAGGAAAGATCCTGCGTGCTAATCTTCCCCCTCATAGCTTGGATTATGAAAAGGAGATTACTCTTAATGTTGTTGTGGATGGATGGATTTTGAGCAATATATTGATTAATATAGGCATGAAAGTGAATGTTCTTACTTTGGATGAATGGGTATATGATGGGAAGACCTCCATTGTAGTCATCCTATAATGTACTATTTAGACTAATCGAACTAAGGCCACTCCAATCAGAGTTTTAAAGGATGTATCCATTACTATACAAGGGGCCAAGTTCACTGGGAAATTTGAGGTCTTAGCACTTGTAGAAGAAGAAATTTGTCTACTTGGGTGGCCTTGGTGTTATGCAAATACTGTTGATCTACGGTTCAATAAGGGGTATATAAGTTTTGAGAACAAGGAAGAAAAATTTATTATCCCTTTAACATATGGGAAGTATGCACCTTATGTTGAACCATTGAGTGAGGAAAACCTTAACAAAATTTATGTATGTGTCATTCAGGATCTAGAAGTACTCGATCTATCTAAGAAAGGAATCCTCCAATGGGAAGATGCATAGTCTATTAGTGATACCACAAGTATTTCTTATGAAAATTGGGCACATGGCACATATGAGATGGTTGGGCACTAAGTAAGAAGCACATATTTACAGAGGAGCAAACCTCATTTTATTAGGAGGATAGGTAATAACTTTATACCCTGGTATATTGAAGAAGGATATCCTATGGTATTCTTGCGTGTCATAGAGGAATAGTGGAGAAATCAAGTTGAAAGAAGAAATATGTTAGTGGGACAATAGTGGGCTGGTGGATGGTTCATAGGGATGATCTCCTAGAATGGAATGAAGTCAAAATTTCTATAACCACTCAGTTCTTCAGGAGCAATGTGCCTAGTCAAATCTACATATACAATGGTAATCAACCTATTCAGCACCACGTTTAGTAGCGTGAGAGAATATGAACAGAGGGGTAAGAAAATTTTCTACCTTCACTTTGGGTGGAAAAATTTTATTCCACTTTGCAAGGCTACGCACATGCTTGGTATATTTATGTGGAACTGTATAGGGAGACTAGAAATTGGTGATACTTAATTGCAGGAATGACCCAAACTTTTGATTACTTCTCTACTAAACCTTCAGTAAGAGAGGAATTGTGGGTTGTGGAGCGCTTAACTATGGGAGATAGTGCAAAGGATGAAGAAATCATTTAGGATTTATTTGGTGAGGAAGAACAAGGAGCACATTTTGATGAATTAGGTGATATAAATGCCAAACTATTTACGTGCGCTTGCTTTGAGAAGGAGAAGGGAAAGATCATCTACATAGTGGATGATGAGGATGTAGAAGATTTGGACATAGCTCATTCATTAGGTACACGCAAGGTGTTATAAAGTGTGGATAAGAGTGTGTGTGCCTATCTGAACCTATGAAGACAAATAAAGTGAACATTGGCACAAATGTTGAACCTAAGGAGGAAACAGTTGGGGATTATTGGTCTGATTCTTAAGTGGAAAAGATAATTGAGTTACTACGATATTTTTCGGATTTAGTCCCTAAGGGATACCATGAGTTAAAAGGAGTGCATGAGTCATCAGGTGAGATGAATATCAAGCTAAATAAAGGTGCGCACCCAGTCATGAAGAGACCTTACATGATGAAACCGAACCTACACATTAAAGTTAAAGAAGAAATTGACAAAATGCTTAAATCTGGCATCATTAAGCCCTTAGAAAAATTAGAGTGGGTTAGCCCAAGGGTAATAAGTATAAAGAAAGATGGTCAGATTAGGATTTGTGTGGATTATAGGGAGCTGAATGCTACATGTTGTATTGATTCTTTTACCATGCCTTTCACCAAGGAAATATTAGAAGGTGTTGCAGGGTGTGAAGTTTCCTCCAAAGATGGATTCTCAGGGTATCACAAAGTTAGGATTACATAGGAAGATCAATAGAAAACAAATTTCACCACTGGAGGGGGAAGCTTTCCATATACTATGATTCCCTTTGGTTTGAAAAATGTGCCTGATGTATTTTCACATATAGTTGTTCAATCATTCTAGGATTTTATTCACAAATTATTCCAGGTTTACTTGGATGATTGGATGGTATACGGGCTTGTTAACGATCTTTGTGACAACTTACACCTAATGTTTGAAATATTTAGAAATTTAAGCATCTTATTAAACATCAATAAGTACATGTTTGCTACACCTTTTGCAGCTTTGTTGGGGCACATCATCTACAAGGAAGGTTTATTAGTAAATCCAGCAAAGGTTACAATTATTGTAGGCCTGGAGGAGCTTACCAGTTAAAGTGAGGTGTGTGGATTCTTTGGCTACATAGGGTATTATGGAAAATTTATCAAAGGATATGAAAATATTTGTGTGCCCTTGGAAGAGTTACTAAAAGGAAAAGGGACATTCTATTAGGGAGAACACCAGTAGTGCACAATTAAGTCATTAAAGGAGAGACTTACTACAACGCTGATTATGGGTTTTCCCTCCTGAAAACAAACCATTTAACATACATGTGGACACGTTTGGCACAACCATTGACACGGTGTTAGCTTAGCTTTGAGAAGGTATTATAAATCATCCTATCTATTTGTCTAGTAGAAAGTTGACTCATGTAGAACAAAATTATACAACTACAGAGTACGAGGCCTTGTCAATGATCTACGCACTACATAAATTTAGAAAATATTTTATAGCAACACACTTTGTATTGTATATTGATCACATGGCATTAAAATAATTGGTAAATAATCCCATTTTGCATAGGCACATATGTCAATGGGTTCTCCTATTCTAAGAATTTTACTTTACAGTCATGGTAAAACCAAGTAAAAGTAATTATGACCCAGACCACCTTGTCAAGAATTCAATCAGGGGAAGACACACATAAAATTGATGACACAATGCCAGATGTATAGTTGTATAGGCTAAATTGCACGCCTTAAAAATTGGAGGATATTTCTATTTTTTTACGCACAGGGTATGATGGTAGAAAGAATGAAAACATTATAGAAGCAACAACTTGCAATTTGTGTTATACCTTTCATGTTGATCAATGGTGACTTATACAAACTAGGTCGAGATGAAGTATTGCATCAGTGTGTACTGGAACATGAACACAAAAATATCATGGAAGAGGCTCATGGTGGTATTTCAGGTGGGTACTATGCAGGTGACGCCACCACATGCAAGGTTCTACTCACTAGATTATGGTGGGAGACCCTGTATAAGGATTGTAAAGAGTATTGTAAGGCATGTGATCACTATCAAATCGTTGACAAACCTGGGAAAAGAGATGAAATGTCTTTGAGGCCTAATGCTAGTGCAGAGCCATTTGATAAATGGACTATAGATTTTGTCGGTCCTATTTCCCTAGCCGCGCATATAACTAGATCGCGCTACATCATCACTTGCACAAATTATCTTACAAGGTAGGCAGAAGCAACACCTACAAAGGATTGTATAGCAACAACAACAACTAGGTTCTTATGGGAAAATATTCTCACTATATCTGGATGTTCATTAAGCTTGACAAGTGATACAGGTACACACTTCTTGAATGAGACAATCAAGATATTGTTGGATGAATTTATGGTTGCACAGACCAGAAGAATACTTCTTATCACCCTCAAGAAAATGGGATTTCTAAGTCTTTCAACAAGATATTGAGCTAGACCTTGACAAAATTTTGTGATGTTGGAAGAAAATATTGGGATGATAACATTTCTCTTATACTTTGGGCATATAGAACAACCTACAAGAGGTTGAATAAGGCCACACCCTTTTAGTTGGTGTTTGGTACAGAAGTAGTTCTTCCAATGAAATTCATGTTACCATCATTACGTTATGCACACGTGAGAGGTCTAGTTGATGAATAGGCATTAGAATAAATAATTGACAAGTTAATATAGCTGGATGAGAAGCGTGCCATAACATGTTGGAGTCAGAAGTAGGAAAAGGCTATGCATAAGGCATGACATGATAGAAACATCAGGGATTAGAAGCTTGAGGTTGGACAAATGGTACTCCTTTATAATTCCAAGTTTCTGTGTCATCCAAGTAAAATTAAGGTACATTAGTTTGGACCGTATGTTATCACTCACATCCTTGAAACATATGATTTTCAGTTAGAGGTGCTTTATGGAACATGGTTACTCAGCTACGTTAACGGGAGTAGGATGAAGCCCTAATATACATAAGTTTTCTTTGTGTTTGTAATAAGGCAATATTTCCATTTCGTATATATTTCTTTTTCTACATTTATTTTAATGTATTTCCTTCTTCATCGTTATGCTTTGTCAATTTAGTTTGGTGTTTTGTGTAATAAGTATGTTTACATACTGAAAGCCAATTACAATCTGAAGAATTTTTATGCACAGAGGACAACACATACCATTTGTGTGGGGTGGTTGCTATTTATTATTAAAAAATGGGTACACATAAGAACATACTATTACAAGTGCTATTTAAAGATGGAAGCAAGCTTCTGGAAAGAAGATTGATCCTAGAGAAGACCATAGATGGAAATAAATGAATGAACAATATAACACAAGGTAAGAAATGGCCATGGAAACTACTAGGGGAAGGTGCAGTGGTGAGGTACTTTAGCACATGGAATCATGTAGAAGAGAAGTCTGCAGCCAAAAGGTAGGAAGGCGTGCTAGAAGGTTATAGTTGGGGCGTAAAGGTGTACCACACAGAAATTGGGAAAATGGTCAATTCATGAGAGTATTGGTGGTAGGTGAAGGAGTAATAAATGTACTAAATGTTTGAAATTCTATATAAGGATGTGATGCGGGTTCATTTTTACCTTTACAATCATAAGTATTTGAGTGAGATAAGTGCAAATGAGCTAAGAGAAACATGTTAAGCTGTGAAGAGCTACGAAACAAGACATGGAGATCATATTTTTGTGCAGAAGTGGCTTGCATCTATATTGGTGAAGGGTTTGAGTGTAGAAGAAGTATTGAGAAGGAGCTAGGGCACACATTTTTGATCTAGGGCACACAGTTTCAAGATAGGGTTTGATCCTACTCGAAACAAAAGATAAAAGGTGATATTTTTATAATGGAACCGAAGAAAGCACCTGTAGTAGGTACGAAGGGGAACAAAAAGGTGGAATTTGAAGTCGAAGTTGCTCCCGAGAATAATTTTTCAGAGATGCAGTATCTAGGAGTTATAGTCAGACATGATTGGGATTCCCACATCCACAAATGTAAACTAAGTGATTATAACCACCACACCATCGACAACAAGGGAGAATTTTATGTGTTGTTAAACAAGAAGACCATCAAGTGCACAGTGGACGATATGCTAGTATATGATGATGATGGGGATAAGTTGATTAAGAAGGTAGGGGTTTATCAGTTATATGAACTTACATATTTTAGAAAACCATAAGCTTTATACCGATGGCTTATGATCAGAGTCCATGAGGAATTTTTCTATTTTGCTGGATGGAGGGTAAGGATCACATCAGCCCTGATTGCTACATTAACATGACTGAAGGGCACAGGGACAGATATTATGAGTGTTCTGACTAATAACGAAGCTATTATAACCACAAACAAGGAGCAGGGATACTCCAAGGGTCCATGTGGAATGGACATATACAAATTAAAGAAGTATCATGTGGTACAAGCAGCTGTGGACCTAGTCACTAAGTTGAATGATCAAGAGATATGGTCACAGATAAATACCATGTGGCTATATATCATGAAGAAAATATTGGAAGGATAAATTTATAATTTGGTTGACTACATTGCTGAAAACTATTACTGAGGAAGCGCGTACAAGTGAGAAGATAGTTTTTGGTGCTATCCTCTTATCTCTTGTGTTTTTAGAAATTGGAGTTCCCAATGGGCTAAAGAAAAAAATTTGGAAATACCCTGTGGAGAAAAAGTCCCTTGCGTAGAGGTTCGAGAAATACATATTTAAAGGAACAATGAGTGACATGTTCAAGAAAAGGGCCGAACTATAGTATGACCGGCTTCACGTAGCATTTCAGGAGGAATGACACATTCCAATGGAGCTACCCTCGACAGTGGGAAAGGTAGTATACTTCATGGTGTATTAGTATTTTTACATTGTGTAGTTTACAATGAAGGATAGGACATGGAGTCCATGGTGCAAACTACCCTATGCCTTCATAACACACTACTTCCAGGCCTCAGTTCATAGGTTTACTGATGTGCATTAACTGAACTTCAACGTAGACAAGGTAGATTATGACTACCATACTCTTTGAAAAACATATGTTTATCTAGGTCATTCTTCCTACATCGAGAGGCTTATTTCAGATTTTATAAATATAAAGCCAGTAAGTTTGGCTATTGGGGACAATGGATCTGCACTCATCTATCTTTAGCTCAAGCTTAGGCTAGAGAATAACTTGTATGTGGAGAATGATTTAATGCTACTAGGGCCGATTAAGGGAAAACACACGGTTGAGAATGTGGAAGCTCCAAATCCTACCATGACCATAGAGATAAATGAGGAAGAAGAACATGAGGATAGTGGAGACTTGGACCATAGAGGCTGGAGGAAGCCCACAGATAAAGTGGAAAGTGAGTGCGTAGATACTCCACCATAGGTGCAAGAAGGAGAGGAGGACTTGGATGAGGATTTATTCCTTGAAGAGCACCAATTAAAGAGGTTATTCAAAAGAACCAAGACCCAAGGAACATGAACATCACATCCTATACAAAGATCACCTCAACTCTCACCTCAGAAAGAAGCACCTGAGAAGAAGAAAAGAATAAATTTGAAGCTTAATAAGGAGGTGGAGGATTCCAAAGAGAGTGCACCTGGAATGCCAGTTCAATTGGAAGATGTGGAGGAGCCCTGGGATGAAGAAATGAGAGATGAAGAAGAAGGGGTGAAAGAAACAAACAAATTTTTCTTAAGTATAATAACATGCCTATTATGACTTAGATAGGAGAAGGACCAACTCTAGACCTTGGCACTCATGTTCCCAAGGGGAAAAGGACAAAGATAAGTGAAGAGTATGTTGTGCCAAGTATGGGCTACGCTAAGGACACAAGAAAAATCATTTGTGCCCGGTTTCAAACCATAATGGACTTTAAGGAATTCTATGGATGGGAGATGATGGATCCAAATATGGCCACTACGCGCGCAAGGAAACAACTATCATAGTCCATGTAGACCCATATGGATGAACCCAATTTTGATGTATGTGAGGATTATTTTGTCTCAAGAAGGTCTAAGAAGGCACCACAAATCAGACACATGACCATTGTGCCCACTTTTATGTCTGATGAGTAGGAAAAACATGCTTTAGTTAAGGTATCTACTGAGGTGGCACAAAGAAATATCGATAAGGCTACCACCATTAGAGCATTGATTGAGGATAACAAGGAAAAAATTTTAGAGATAGAACGGTTTAAAGGAAGAGAAGGAAAAATAATGTGCAAAGAATGAGGCCTTTTTGGCACAATTGAATAAATTGGTGATTAAATTTTGAAGGAAATGCCTCATCTTGAATCAAAGGTACCTGAAACACTTCCCTTTTCTATGCATTATGTGTCCACTTTGGTTGATCTGGTGCTATAAGATAGACCACTTAGAATGCCTACACCAAAATATGCTAAACAAGGAGCAGAGAGGGAAAGGGCCTCTATGATTTGAAAAATTTCAACTTACAAGGCATTGCTCCAAACTTTAAAGGATGAGATGAAGAAAGAAGATGAAGCTCCTAATTTGTGTACAACACTTGAGGCAATAATAAGGATTAGGACTCTAGTTGAAGATAATGAAGTTCTGACAACAATGAAAGATGAGACTTTACGGCGCACAGAAATATTGGCACTAGTGAAAAAAAGTACAAAGGCCTTATAGCAGCCAAAGATCCACATAAGGAGAGGGTGGATGAGATTGGGAAGCTCATAGCACATAAGATGGATCTTCTGGAAGGAATGATGGCTACTATTGCCAATGTTTTCTAGGTAGTTCAGAAGGAGAAGGACTAGATCACCTAGGATGAACTAGATGCCATAGCCATAGACATTCCAAAAAATACAAGGACACCACTAGATGAATAGCAAATGTTAGAGGCCAAGATTAAGAATGAATATCAAGAGTTAATCCTCCTAGTTAAATAAGAGGATGTTACCGAGTAAAGATTAATTATTTTATACAAGGATTCTTTGAATTCTTATTCTTTATTATTTGGGAGCATCAAAAAAGAATTCCCATTTCTGGGAGGATAATGTACTTTAGTGTGGGATAATGTTAAGTAGACAAAAAAATTCTCTAAGGATAAGACACAAAAAGAATACATGCATGGGAACAAGGTGCATTTGAAGGCGTGGAATCATAGGAAAGGAAACGTGCACTAGAACACTTAGCTAAGGAGTTAGCCATTTTTATGGATACATGATATTTTTGGAGATAACGTGGAGAGAAAACATCAAGATGGAGACTTTCGTGACCTAAAAATGGTATTTTGGGAATGAGCGGCTGATAATTTCCATGCATGGTTGTGGTTAATAATAGGATTACTTTTTCTAGTTAACTATATGACATCTATTATTAGCACACTTGCATGTGTGCATGTTTTTTTGTAAAGGTGCATGGATATTATCTACATGTGACCTATTTTGAGAATTGCACAAGTGGTGAATGGAAATTCCCCACCTCTATAAATATGTATTGAAGTATGTAGTTTAGAGAGAGACTAGTGTGTGAATTATTGTAGAGTTATATTGTTGGATCTGATGAGCGCATGACTTATGGATATAATTTATAATGTAAGAAGATTCTCTGTTTTATAGTATTTAATGTAATGAATGATATTGGCTAGATAATGGTGTTAGACATAACTAAAATTGGTTCACGAATGATTAATCTTATTATAGTTATTGTTTAATTCAAGATTCTCTAAGATCTAGATCTGGAATATGCACTGAGGAATGTTTATGTTTGATTATGGAACTGAATATGTCTTATCTTCATCACACTAACATTTTTCACAAGCAACTCTATAGAGGGGCCTGGTACCTTTGCACGCTTTGGGTGAGCACTTAACTCAGGCTAGGTGATGTGATAGAGCACCTAGGTTATTCATAGTAGATTCTAGGTTGCATCAATTGCCTGTCAAGCATGATTCCAGTAGCCTTAAGTCATCCATTGGGCATGGAGTCAATGTTAGAATCCATGAATTGATTTTATATTCTATGATGCATCCTGAAGTCCTTGGGTTTTATTGATCTTGATCTCTATGGTAATGCTGAGTAGGAAAAGTATTGAATCTGAGAAACATTTGACACTTACAAAGCACTGTGAAATTTGAATGAAGTATTTTGAGGAATTAGAAATCTAAAAAATATCTTAAAGATTTGAACCATCTTCTCCTTTAAAACCTTATAATGATGCTATAATGTACATAATAAACAAAACACAACAATAAGGAAAACAAAATGAACATCAATGCACAACAATTTGTAAAAGAACTTGGAGGAAAACACATAACTAAATTGTATAGGGGGAAAATATTTTAGAAGAAAGATTTGAGATGTATCCCATTCACATGAATAGGAAAATCTTCTCCATTGAGCCTAGATAGATGAAATTAATTTTTCTCTTTGTAACTCATGATGATGTATGGCCTACTCCAGATAGTGTCACACTTGGCATTTTTTCCTGGTTTGGCTCTATCTTCATCCCATTTGAGAACTAAATATCCCTCTTAAAAATTTCCTTTTGGACACCTTTTCAAAATATTTCTTAACCTAAGCATGATGTTTCTCCAAAGTTTTCATATCCTTGTTATTTACTTCTTCCAACTCCATGAGTTCAACAAACCTAATTGTCAGAGGATCATTCTCAATAACCTCAAGATGATGAGTTAACTATAAAGAAGGTAACTTCAAGGAGAGAGGAAGTTTTTCTTCTCTTCCATATATAAGCATGAAAGGAGAATTTCCGATAGCCCTTTTAGGTGTGATCTAATCTACTTGTAAAGCATTTTTAAGTTGTGTGTATCAAGTCCTCCTGTTAGTCTCCATTGTGTGCTTACTAATCCTTGTGAGGTTTTTGTTGCTAGACTCGGCCAATTTGTTTCCTTGCGGATAGTAATTGGATGAAGTCTTGAGGTAGACCCCATTCTTAACAACTCATTTACTCAACTTCAAACTAAGAAAATCCATTTCATTATCTGAAATAAATATAAATGGAACACCAAACCTTGTCATTATACCTTCTAAGAAATCAATAACTCCCTTCTCATTTCTCTCCTTCAATGCTACTACCTCTGTCCATCGAGTAAAATAGTTCATTGTAGTAAGGACCCATTTATGTTCATCAATAGATGGAGGATTAATCATTCCAATGAAATCCAACCCCCATTGAACAAAGGGTTGGTCTACTTGAAATGGATGTAGTGGAAGAGCTGCCAACTTTTACTTCCTGGTGAAAAAGGCACATTCCTTGCACTTCCTTACCTAGAGATGGTCATCTTTGAAAAATTCTGACCAATAGTAACTGGCTCGCATGATCTTGGTAGCATTTTTTCATGCAAAATAATTTCTTCTAGATAGGCCAATGTTAAACTCTTCTAATATATTACTTACATGTTCCAGTCCCACACACTGAAGGATAATGTTGTTCAAATCCCTTTGAAAGAGAACATTATCTACCAAAACATATGAAATATACTGAAGATGGAAATTATGTCTTTGATCTTTATCCATGTTCATAGAATATACTCATGAGAAAAGGAAACTCTTCATTTTGGACAACCAGTCAACTTGATCATCACCTTCATTAGTGTTTAGGAGCATCACGTCCTCATCACCTTTTGATTCTAGGTCTACAACAAGTTGTTGACACAAGCCTTTTCATCAGAAAATTTTAGTAACTTTGATATGTACATCATACTCCATCACCTTCATGATCCATCCAGTATGCTTCTCATTCATATCTTTGTTCAGCAAATAGTCCTTGACACTTGGCTAAGACACCATCAAATGAATTTTGTTGTTGGACAACATGTGCTTTAATTTCTTCAAAGCTCGAATAACCACAAAGACTTGTTTTTCAATGAATGAATATTTGAGCTCATAGTATTTGAGGGATTGAATGAAGAAATCAATTGGTTGTTCCATTCAATAATAATTTTTCTGGGTAAGGATACCTAAAATTCTCTCTTGATCTGCAAAAGCATAAATAATAAAATCTTTATCAAACCTGGGGTTCACCAACGTGGGAACTTGAGAAATAGTCATTTTTATGGATTCGAAGTTATCCCTTCCTTCCTTTGTTCATGAAAATGGAATATTTTTCTTCAGCATGGTTTTCAGTGGTTTAGCCAATGCTGTGAATTGAGGTATGAAACTCTACACAAAATTTATGGTTCCCAGAAAACACTGGAGACCCTTCTTGTGACTTCGAGAGATAAGGACATAATGAAACGAATCCAGCTAGATTGATTGACATTCCTTCCACTAAAAAAAAAGGCCCCAACAACTTCCCCTCATGCACTGAAACAATATTTTTCTTAGGATTGAGTGAAACCTCAAATTCCCTACACCTTTCGAAAACCTTCCTTAGATGCATGATGTGGTATTCTGCATGCTTAGAGTATATAGTTATATCATCAAGGTAAACTATGATGATATCATTGATTAGTCCCTTAAATTCCATGTCCATGGCTCTTTGGAAATTAGCCCCGACATTGGATAATCTAAATGGTATTTTGTCATAAGCATACGTGCCCCACTTAGTAGTGAAAGCCATTTTGAATTGATCAGATTCTTGGACTAGAATTTGATTGTAACCTGAATATCCATCGAGAAAATAAAATATTTGAGCTCATTCCACCATTTGAATTATTTTATCCATTGATGGAAGACGATAATGATCTTTCAGTGAGGTACGATTCAAATCCATGAAATCCATACATAGTCAAATTTCTTCATTCTTCTTCCTTACAGTGATCATACTGGCTACCCAAGAGGAATGCTTAATAGGAAAAATTTTACAAGCCTAGATGAGTTTGGTTATCTCCTTTCTCATTAGTGGCTCAATTTTGGGATTAATTAGCCTCCTTTTCTGATGAACTGGCTTGACATTAGGATTTAGTTCGATGGTATGTTATACTAGACCTTGATCAAAACCATGCAAGTATTTATAGCTCCACGTAAAAATGTCATGATACTCTTGAAAAAGTTTGATGAAATTTTATTGCTCCTCGGGAGTGCATAATTTTGCGATCTTTAGAAACTTTTCATTTGCTACCTCGACTTCCTTAAAATCTTCTTGTTTGACCACCATCTTAGAGCTTTGTCTTTTGGATTTATCATCTGAATTGAAGATGGATTCCAGAGTAACTAAGACTTTTAGTAGCTTGTTATGTTTTAAATTGTAAGATTTAATCAACATATGATTCTTGCAACCTTTATTAACCTTTCATAACAAACTCTACCTCCTCTTGTAGAAATAGAATAATTTTTTTGTCACTATCAAACACTTTCCAGCTACTCACATTATCAAGGAGTTCTAGTCAAACCACCATTTTGACATATTTTCACCCTTATTTCATGATATCAACAAGTGTGTCATATTGCGAGCCAATAGTAGCAAGCCTATCAACATCTTGATTTTGATTTCTAGGAACCACGTGGATCCCAAAAGCTTCAAAACGTTCAATACAATCCTAGACCAAGTTCTTGTATGATCTTAAAAGATCATTTTTGGATGCACTGCATGTTGTAACTTGATGAACAACTAGTTCTCACTATCTCAGAAAATATGCAGGGATTTGATTCCCTTACTTTGGGCTACCTAAATTCCTTACACAAGGGCCTTGTATTTGGAAACATTTTTAGTGCAATAGAATTATAACCAAAAACATGAGAAGTACTTATCTCGTTCTGGAGAAATTAACATAACACTAGCACTGGATCCATTCTTACTCCTTGAGCCATCAAATAAACAATTTCCACAGTCCTTCAGAATTGTTGTGTTTTGACAAGTTGTGGTATGATCGTACCTTCTTCATGAATGCAGTATGTACCCAATCCCATCTCCTCCAAAAGTATCAAACCAACTTCTTCCTCTGCTAATAAATCAACATAGGGATCATACTGATGATCTCTACTCACTTCATCTAGCACAATATCAAGAACTTATTCCACAAGAGTATTTGGTTCATGATCAATATCTTCTTCTTTTGGGTCACAGATGGTATAATTCCCATTTATGGGACTGGAAGTGTAGGGTATCCACATGATTATGGAATATTGGTTCCACCCTTATAGTCACTTTAGTTCCATATCGAGTCCTAAGGATCATATGCGACCAATCAGTACTGACAGGTAACCACCCATCTTGGCAGTGAAATATCGTGATAGGAAAAGTGGTGAAGAGAGGAGGAAGATCGATGACTGATATGTCTTGTGTGAACAACAAACTGGGACATGCATGGATAGTAAGCTGGAGTCCTTTGATGAATCTGAAGGTCTGAAATGTATTGTACCATCCAACTGAACAAATCCTCTAGAGATTGGTGTATATTGTATTCCTAACACATCTATAATTTTCTTGGGCATAACTGAGCTACTAGACACCAGAATCGATCATGAAATTATGTACCAAATGATTTCCAATGATCAGGGAAATATAAAATGGTGGTGGTTTGTTCACCTTAGGAATATTTTTCCCTTTCTAGTTGACAAAAACTCGTAGCAGTTGCTGCTCCATGACCCGATGATCTGTCAGTTGTAACAAAATGTGTTCAGAGCCTCTTCACAACAAGTTTCTTTGAGAAGGAATTGAGAGTGCATCCCACATAGTAACACTCAGGTTGGTATTCTTTATTTGTTTCTACAATACTGAAGGAAATTGACTCCTACTTTAATGAAATTTCTTTTGGGCATTAGGATCCTCCTTTGGAAAATGTTTGTTAGGCTACCGTGATGCCCGAAACTCACCTTTTTCCTTATAGCTTGAGTAGGCATACATTTCTGACCAGTTTTCTTTCCCACATATTTTATCAATCGTCACTTATGGCCTAGGTTGCAAGGTGGATGCTTGATTAAATTTGGAAGTTTGAGATTCCATTTCTCTCTTTTTAGAATGATTATTCTTTGAATACTGATGAGGAATCAATTTTTCAACCCACAAAAATATTCTGCTTGTCAAATTTAGCAAAGTGGTTTCTTTAGGTGTCCTGTGGTTGATCTGTTATTTCCTTTGTAGATGAATTTTATGTTAGCTCTATGGAGGGGAAGATATGATTTTGAACCATAAGGGCCTGACTAAGAAATCCATTAGGGAAAAAGATTTTTAGTTGTGAGGTTGAGCACAAGGATAACACCATTCGTAGTCTTGAACTAGATTATTCTGGATAAGTACTATGGCTCTAGATGAGCTAGTAGAAAGAGGGTTCCTGAAAGTTTAAAGGCTTAACATTCACAACTTGATTTGTAGCTTGATTTTGTGGTTGACTATTCCCTTGAAAAGGAGGATGTTAGCCTGGTACTACTAATTTTATGGCTGATATGGACTATTGTATTGAAATTGTTGCCTCTTGAGTGCAACAAGCTTATTACTAAAAATTTTGCAGCAATGAATTGAATTCAAATAGGTCATTTGAAGAGGATGGGGGGTATGACTGAGCTAGTTGCTTGGAGGCTACTGAAATAGGAGAAATGGTAGGTTGATTGTTTGTAAGATCTAGAGACAATGGCATTGGCGGTCTTGGAGCTATCTTTCAATCCTAGATTAAGGAATTCTCCGCTCTTATGGCAAATTCATAGGCATCAGATAGTGTAGTCCCTCCCATGGATTGGATCATGACATCTACATCACTGTTCAAGGCTCAAAAATATTAAAAGAATGCAAATTATTTGGAGAAGGCTTTATGAGTGAGGGAATCTCTATTCCAAGTCCTTTGGAATCATAAGTTTGAAATCACTCATGTATTCTTGGGGAGCTCTCTTTATGGTAGTGAGTTGTTCCAAGAGTGACAAGTGATCACTCTTGTCTTCAAATTGTTTACAGATATTTTCTCCTAACTCGTCCCAAGTGGTTATAGTACCAACACTTAACCCTCAAAACCATTGAAGTGATTTTCCCTTGAAATAAGTAGCAAGAAGTCTAACTGCAATGTTGTCCTCCGTGATATTATGTACTACAAAAATGATAGCTACATCAATAATATGTTCCACTAGAGTAACGTGAGTTTCCCTTGTAGAAGGGTAAAATTTTGAGTGCCACAGTAGGTATAGGGTCAAGTTATAGCCAACAAAAGAGGACTACTTGCATTGAAAGGGGGAAAAACTTGGGTTCCTCACCATAACAACGAGAGGTTGATTGTTCCTGGGTGGAGGAAACCTTCCATAAGGAGGAGTTGAATGACCCCTATGAGGTGATGCTACAACAGGTGATGTTGAGATGCCTCTTCTCCTTCTCCTTGGAGGAGACAAAGGATAGTTTGATATGATGATAATTTTCCTTTCTTTGAAGAAGCTCTTGTCTAAATTATTCTCATAAGTTAACACATTGAGATTTGAAATCTAGAGATATAGAGTCGCTAGGTACTTTGATTTGTGTAAGTGAGAAGAGAAGTACCAACTCTTTGTCCCATTGGGCATGCCAAAAACTGTTATCACCAAATCACTTGCACCCTCTGAATGGCCAAAATGTGAGTAGGATAGTTATGTGTGATTGGGTAACATGGGATCACCTCTCAAGCTGTGGGACTTGGGCTCAGAGGTGAACCTATAGAGAAGGATCCAACTTCCTCTTCCTAAACTAAGTGTTAGTACTACTCCTAGTGTAATAAAATGGTTATATAAACCTATGCTAACATTTTCATGGGATTTATGGGAAGAGATATTTTGCATGAAATGAAACTATACTAGGGATGGTGATGCACCAAATAAAGGGTGTTATCTAGACTCAGGAAGGGTTAATTTGAAGAGGGTGTTGTCGCACCACAAGACAACTTCACCTACTGCAACTTGGAAAGGGTAAACATAATACCAGAAACTAAAAAGCATGTGTTCCCTTTGTTAAACCTCAATCAGACAAACAATATATCAGTCTTCCAGTGAAGAAGGATGAAATTAAGAAGGGTGAATAAAACACCACAACTGCAACTGCATGCAAAACTCCACCACTTGATAAGCACAAAACTCCAAAAACCTGCAATAGAAAACTTAAACTTGCACAGTGTATCTATAAGCATGAGAAAGGCACAAAGAAGTATGTGGAATGATGAAAAGGACTAATAGTAGTCACAAAACATACACTTTTATTACTTTAAAATTATGCACAATGCATCATTACATTCAGAAGAGGTAATGGTTGCCATTACAGTCTTGGAAAAGAGGCTTGAAAGTTCCCCAATCCACAAAGCTAACTTGTAGAAGAGAGAGGATTCTTGAAAAATATGCACTTGTCTAAGATGTCTAACTTGTGTCACACGCTGAATTTCTACCCAATGTTAACCCCTTGGAATGAGCTTCCAACTTACATTTATAGAAGAATTTATGAGAGAGAAGAGGAGAAGTCATAAATTCCTTCCTAAAATGAAGGTACATGATGGTCAACATTTATTACAAAGTTAGTTGAACCACTTAACCCTGCCATCATATGTCATTAATGACCAAGTTGACTTAATCCTCTTATTTAATTAAAGGAATATTTAAATAAAATATTTTAATAATAATAATAATTATCATTATTAAAATATTTTAATAATAAATATTAATTTAATAAAATTAATATTAAAAAATATTAATTTAATAATTAATAGTGGGACCCCCCCGAAGGCTGGTTTGCATAGAAGACGAGGATTTCAATGAGAATAGGTAAAAAAAATCCCAACTCAGTGGTTGGATCACCAAGATAACTCACCAAATTGGTCATCAAGCTCCTCATGGATAAAACGTTGTAGGCTTATCTTCATATTCCACCATGTGATGAGCTCCTTCAATCACTACATTAAGGTCCTCTAAATTCTTAATAAATACTCCTCACCAAGTAACTTACTTGGCTTGACTCATCCAACTATTGATCCTCTCAACTCTAACTCCTTGCATTAGCTCACTTTGCATTAGCCTCAACTTGCTCAGGTTGAGATTTTTCCCTTAGATTGTTGGCCAAGTGATTCATCTTTGACTCGGATCATCCCAAATTGGGCTAGAATTTCACGATCTCACCTCGCCATGTCAAGCTCCATCCACATTTTTTTGGCTTGGGCAGTTTCTTTAGCAAGATTTCACCAACTCGAGCTCCTTACACTGCATCAATCAACGATCTCCTCCTCTCCTTATGAACTTGACTATTGACATGACAAGTTGATCAGGCACTTGATGTATCGCTTGACTTCTGTACCGATCTCTTGCTCATTTTTGTTGAACTTTTTCACGAGCCATACATCAACTATCACAACTCACTCGACTTATTTCAAGATCATACCTTATATGATGAACCTTTCTATTAACTTAGGTACTCCTGACTCGGAGTGAGCTCTCCATAATGAGCTTAACTAAATTTTTAAATGACGACTCATGAGATCGTTTCCTTATCTCTTACCATGAGCCTATTTCATCCTATGGCTTGTCCCAGCTTCATGATCCCGTTGAGTTCCTCACCATGTACTCCCCATCACTGAATAGCACATTGTCTTTCCATTTTTGAATCCATTATGCCTTGACTGAGCTCACTCAGTCTTAACTTGGCCCATGACTCCTCAGTGATCCAAATCTTCCAATTGAGATCGACCTCCACATCACTCGAGCTCAGCATGAGCTTGCTACAACTGATTTCTGAGTTCCCTCCACTCCTTCCAAGTTTTTGTGAGTTCACCGTGCATTAGCTGACTATCCTCAAACTCAATGTGTATTGCAGAAAACGAGTCCTTTATGATCTCTTTCTACTTTGATCTAGCGAGATTCTTCCATCATCATCATAACTCACTTTTCATGCCTCCTTGTCAGACTTATCAAGTTGAATGAGCTACCAAGAAGGTATCATTTTGCTGAGTTAGTTTTGTAACCTCGACTAAGCTCCTTTTCATGTCCATCAGCCAAGTTTGATAACCTCATGTTGTTGACTCTCTGATCAGATTTTCCTTATTCTTCTATGCAAGTTCCTCGCTTATTAATTTATTTTTGGATGACTTGCAATATATTTTCCAAACCCAAGCATACCATCTGTTTCACTATTTTATTTTCTTCCATGCTTTGCATGATCCTTCTGTATTATAAATCTACACATATCTTGTAATCGTGAGCTTACAATTCAAATTTTCATGGCCTAGCTTTCATCAAACTCATTATCCTTCAAAGATTGACACCAGATTTATCTCAAACCATCATAACGGTCTCTCTTAGGTTGTTATGCTAAATGTGCCCCAAACCCTACAATCGACACTACATCGACCTCTTCTTTCAGAAACTACCTTAGAGCTCCTTATGAATCATTCCATCTCTTCTAACTGTCCTATGTGTATTGCATTGAAGGCTCGGTGCCTTGACTAGGTCTCCTGATTTTACAGCCAAAAGACTCAAGCTCTTACCAAGGTATTATCCCCTCTTGGCAGAAAATTGAACTTCTCTTGTCAAACTTGGTTTTCTCCCAAGTCCTGTGGCCACTTTTACTTAGGTGGTAACTTGTCGGAAAATCTGGCATGCCATCTTGGCTACATCAGGTATGGACCATTGTCTTTCCCTAATATTTTTCCACCTTTGGCTCCTTGTGCTTGGGATCCCGAGGTACATTTTCCCCCCTATGTTGGATGCAACATAGCCCATTGGCATGAAGAGCTCAAAACTCCACACTCTCTACGACTGGAAATTCAAGTCCTTACATGAACATGATTCCATCAATGACTCACCCAAGATACATCTTATGTGTTGACTGATTCATTAATTTATGACTCACTTTTAGCTTTTCATCTTAATAACGACTTGGTAAGGGGTTGGCTCGATTGAGTGAGTCAACTCTTAACGATCTATCTTTCATATTTGGCCTTGTGCTAAGGATGTGATCTTCCATGGACTGGGCTTGGCCCATATCTTTTGCATGAACCGATTTGAGATCCCTCTCCTCCTACGTGACCACCAAACTTGGCCACTTCTTCATAGAGCTCACCACTTTGATGCAACTACGGATTCAGACATGGATAAACTTCTATTTCAGTACAATCTTTATCACAGAGACAATATGTAACTCAACAATGGATTCCTCAAGGTACTCCACTTATTCAAGCTATATCAATGAATTTGTGCATTAGGGTGAGATTTATGCTTTGCTACGTGAATAATAAAGATATCCTTGTGTCATTTCTACCTTCACAAACACTTTGGTCATACATACCAAGTCATACAACCCATTAAACCATTGATGAGTTTTCCTGAGTTAACACTTGCTAAGTCCTTAAATTCATTCATAACACTTAAACCTTAGCATAGCCTGAGCTCTTACATTTTCTTGATGATATCCTTTCATGTAGATTCCATTTAGGTTGACTAGGCTATTTCACGCATTACAAGCTCACTGAGTTGGCTCATGAGAATCTCGGTGAGCTATTTCATAGTTTAATGCCACTCGATCCATTTAAAACTAATATTTCCCTATTTTAAATTATCTGGGCTTACTCTTGAACCAGAGGGTCATGAGAACATAGTAAAACATTGGAATTGATCGAGTCCAATTTAATCACCCAAAGTGAAAATAAAGGAATTTTTTCAATCCCAAGGCCCAATAAGTCCTCATTGTTCGATTTTACAAAGTGTGTGAAATTGGATAACACATTGATTAGTGTATGATGTATTATTTCTATCTTATTTGAGTTACAAATTCTAGTTATAATTTTTATTGTAACATATTTGTAAGAATTATAATAAAATCTAATCTAATATAAAACCTAATTAAATTGACCTAAAATTTAATGAAGAGTTAAACACTATAATTTAATTATAGTTCATTTTTACTTCCTCATTATACTTGATTACATATATTGTGTACATGTTATATTTTGTGCTAACATGACTAACACACGTGTCTTGCGCACCAGTGAAACCTTTTGTTTCACATGTATATCTATATTAGTTTCCATATTACTTCATCACATTTTTAAACTCTTTCTTTTTATACATTTTTGTTAGTTGCATGTGATACCAGTTACTTTCTTAACTTATTATGGCTCGAGTTCCTTTCTTATATTTTAACATCATAGGTTTCACATGTTTGTGGATCTATTAATATATTACGTAATATTTTTTCTCATGTTTGCATGCCTTAGAGACTTTATTATCTCATGACATCATGGGTGTCCCACGTATGCATCTCTATGCCCTTTTATGTGACATTTTTAGCATATCATCAAATATGACATCACTATTTTTATCTCTCCACACAAGTTGTATTGTTATAGATACATTTTACTATTTTATTATTGCTTCTATTATTTTTATTGGTTCTCTTATTACAAAATATTTTTTATTCCATGAAAATACCCTTTACTAGTTTCAGATCCCATCATCAACAACCACCACTATAGTCTTCCATGTGTTTCTATGCAGATTATCAAACTCATCATACATGGTTACATATCTATTCTTTTGAGCCACATGCTCAAATTTTTATCAAACACACCTCAAAACAAGGTGTGTTCATCTTTATACATTCTACACCTAAAATAAACACAAAATAAATATTTGGGCTGATACTCATTAATAATAAAACATGGACATTAGTAAAATGGTGAATATGTTAAAAAATTAAATCTTTCTCAATACCGTACTTATGTTTTGACCTCTTCACATGGTTTTTCCCAGTGGAAATTACACTAATGTTCTCAGTAATTTCATATTTCCACATAGAGTTACAATTTCTTGACACAGTTTAAGATTAATTTGACTTAATGAAAATTAGTTATAGGGGTAATATGTACTTCAAACCACCATGTAACTCAGTTTCAATTATAGTATCATGGATTTTTGGTAATTATTCTTCTTTCTCCATCTAAATTTTAGTACATTACTATTGTTATTCATTTTCTATTTAGTTGTGTAACACATGGGAAGGTCATGGGGCACTCATTATATTTTATATTATGTGTGTTTATTTACAAAATTGGTCCGAGATCCATGTACAATGGTGTGTTATGTGGGGTTATGGAAGGTATCAAAGTGGCTGAGTTCCTTATCAAAAGTTATTCCTTTCCTTTTACATTCAAAGGGGAAGATATCAGAATTACTTAATAGCTTTGATACATTTTATTATTCCTTAATAGTGCTTTGGTACCTCTTTATTATTATCTATATATTCTCCATTATTTTTTCGGTTGCATACACCCAATACTCTAGTTTCTCCCCATCACAATTAGGGAATCATCACCCCAATCCTTTAATAAGCTTAGTAATCTAAATCTTCAAGTTGAGAAAAATAATCAGAGATCATCCCTCTATAAGAAAAACATGTGTATTCCTTCCACATTTTAAATATCTTAATTTCACTTCATACAAATGAAAATTTTACATACTACACTTTACATTTGATTTAATGTTTAATCCTCTACTATGGACATTGACTACACTCTATGTTGCAGGGTTCATCATGGAGCATGCCAACACCAACACAACAAGTCATTGTAAAATAAACTCCAAGAAAAAAAAAGTTTGTATACACACTCAAATATGTTGTACATGTATCATTGTTTCCATCATGTATGCCAAATATAATTGATGGAAAATGGTGTCTAGGGGGCATAAAAATCAACATGAGGTGTTAAGTGGCTTGATGAATTTTCTTGGTGTCTAAGAGTGTGTGCATGTTATTAATGTATGGATTGAGAGAGAAAGGAGTAGTGAGTGAGAGTAAAAGGCGGTAAAAGGGTATTGTGACATCTAACATGTTTAGATAGTTATTTAAGAGGTGTATGAGTGTTTACAAGATGGAGAATAGGTTAGGTTCCATGATGCATGAGTTAAAGCAAGCCAATTTAGGCCTAGTCCTAGAACTATTACAAGTAGATGGCATGATAGATTGAGGTATGAGGTATAGAAAGATAATTTTAGAATGTGAGGAGTGTTGTGACATTGCATAATAGGTGTGGAAGGTGTACAAGATCATGGTTCAGGTGTATAGTGCATGTTCAAGGTCCTTTGGAAGAAAGACATATAAGACAAGGTAAGAAGGCATGGGAAAACCAGGTAGCAAGATGTGTTTTAGAGGTAGATAAGAATGGATGAGAATTGGAAATAATTAACGAGAACATTTCATAGGTATGTGCAAATTTTCATTTTAGGAGGTTGATGAAAATGCATGAAAACTTGTTTTATACTATACCGAGCTCTTAAAACATTGTTTACTAGCTTGATGGTCAATTTGGAATGCTCACCCACATGTGCAAACTCTACATGCAAACCTGATCCATTCATCAATGTTGAGGAATGTTCTTATGATTCATTTATAGTTGGAATGAGGTAAAATGATACCCTATCCTTTATGAATGATTGTTAAGAAGTCAATTGGGTTTAAACCCTCCTAAAACCATAATGTTGTAGCAATGGACAAAATAGGAAGGGTTTGGCCATGTAATAACTAAGGAAGGATAGTATGAAGGTTTATGTATGTATATAATTCATCATAGGTCATTTTGGTGGCATATGCATGTTCCAGGTGTGATGAGAAGTTACAGAAATGCCTTATTTTTTGGAAAATTACATATAAAGGCATGTGTTGTAGGTGTCGTGGTGAAAGATGAATTGTGGGAGAAAGCATAAGATGTGTGCTAAATTAGTGAAAGCTCTCTTCCAAAGTGGTCTATTGCTAATGGTCTAATGAATTCAAATATAGTCTTATAGGTCCAAGAGGGTTTGTGGTGTTCCGCATGGTATAACAATGAGATATGATCATGGATATATTTTAAAGGTATGTTATGATCTGTTTGAGATCCTGACATGATTAGAAGAGGTTTTGTCATGTCAAATCCCTAATGTCCTACTTAACCCAATTAGGATTTCCAAGAAAGTGGTTGGAACAAGTATTCAAGTCTAAATTCCTTCATGTGACATATGTATATGAGTGTTTGAGAAGGACTGTCAGGATTCCGTTGAATTTATCCAAATGATTAGAGTTCTTGGAAGTTTCCCTTGATGCGTTAGAGGTAAGATATCTCAAGACTAGTTCTTGAGACTGAATTTCGAGTTTGAGGAGTTTTAGAGAAGGAAGAATTTTAGAGTCATGTGCCCTAATTTGGTGATTGATATGATTTTTTTAAGTTTCCTAAGATGATAGCTTTCCAGTGATGTGCCATATGTTTCTTGCTAGCATGATTTGATATATGAAATTGTTCAATTTAGGTGAGTGATAATTAGGTGTTTGAGACCTAATTAGTGGAGCTTGTCTTGTGGTATGATTCATACCGAAGATGGATGAAGAAAAGTTATTTAAGCATGATGATGGATTATAGAGGTATTTTTTGGCATGTCTAAAGATGATGGAATCATTATGGAGCTACTGAGCTCCCTTGAAATTCAAATTGTGACTGTTGGAGTGAAGACCTAGTGTTTTAGGCCTAGTTGAGCATGTTTGTATTGTAAGGCTTATGCTAACACATATGGTCTTCTCAAGTATCTTTTTAATGTTTTTAATGAGTTTATTTATGTTTTAGATGATCTAACTTGCATGGTCATATGGTCCTTTTTTGATCTATATGGTTTTTTTGGCATGATTCATGTATAAAAGTGAGTTATATTTTCTCATTTGAGGTAGTGAAAAGGATGAATATTTGAGTGATAAAGAGGAAGTGTGTGAAGAGGTTAAAAGAATCTATGGAGGAGAAGAGAAGAGGATGATATGCTGAGAAGATAAGAGGATCATAACTTCAAGGTCATATGACCAAATCAACACATTTTGATGCATACATGAGTGAAGAAGGAGAGAGAGAAGTTTGAGAGGTTTTTGAATGAAGAGAGCTGAAAAAGTGATCACAATCAGTTTGTTGAGAAACAAGTTCATCAATTTATCTTAATATTCTTTATATTCTTTTGGATAAGTCTAAACTTAGTCATCTTGGGGGTTTTACCCTATTTATAGACTGGGTGCTCTACTAAATAGGGTTCAGTAATCCTTGTGGGGTTAGTGCCTCACTAAAGAAATCTCTTATGATAAGTAATATTGAAAAGAGTCCTTTGTATTTAGTAATATATACATAGGTTCGGTGGGTTTTTTGCCCCTAGAGGGTTCCCACATTATATGGTGTGTTCACGTGTTCTCTCTTACTTCATTTTCTTGTGAATGGTTGTTTCATGATTAATAAACTCACATTGGTTAATGTATGTTGAATGGTTTTGTTGATGATTCACATAAGTAAAATTAATTTAAGTAAAAAAAAATTAAGTACTGATTCAACCCCCCTTTCAGTCAGTGTGCATCCAACAATTGGTATCAGAACAAGGTCCTCTTGACGTAAGTTTAACTACTTAAAGCAGATCCTTTGAAGAAAAAAAATGGTGAGAAGCTAAGTGGTTCCTCTTCTAGAAAATTTGTTATGTTAGATAGCTTAAACTATGATTTTTGGAGTATTATTATGAGAACTCACATCATGTATTTTGGATTTGATGTATGCTACTCATTTTTGAATGGATACACCATTCCTCAAACCCCTACAATTGATGTTGTATGTAAGAAGGATAGAAATTATAATTCTATAGCAATGAATGTTATCTTATGTGGTTTGGTAGAATTAGAGTATGTCAAGGTGATGCAATGTACTATAGTTAAGGTCATGTGGGACAAGTTGAACATCATTTATGAAGGTGACACTAAGGTGAAGATGGAAAAGCTCCAAACTTATAGAAGTTAGTTTAAAAGTATGAATATGAAGGAAGAAGAAACAATTTTTGCATACGTTATTAGAGTAGATCAAGTGGTCAATAAAATAAGAGGATTAAGAGAAGTGCAAGAGGATGTGGTGGTCCAAAAAGTGTTGAGATCACTCATTCCTAGGTTTGGTGTTGAAGTTTCAGCCATTTAAGAAGCCAAGGATTTGAGTACCATCTTGATGGATGAGATCCATGACATTTTGATAGCCTATGAGATGAGGACCATTGATATTAAACCTATCAAGAAAGAGGTTACATTCAAGGATGAGAAAAAAATCAAAAGTTAAGAAGACCACTATTGATGATCCTCCTAATATTGATGATGATGTATTGATTTCTATATTTTCTAGAAATTTGAAGACTCGTTCGTTAAGTATAAGGGTAAATTACCTATCAAGTGTTTCAATTGTGGTAAGATTGGACATTTTTCCAATAGGTTCCCTCATAATCATAAGGTTGAGAGTGATGAATAAGCTAAGGAATATCATCATCAAGGCAAGTAGTCCAATAGGTATAACAAGAGCAAGAAGAATTTTTCTAATAATAAATAAAGCCTCTATACTAAAGATGATATCAATTTTTGTAGTTTTAGTGATAATATAAATTATGAGAGCAAGGATGAAGCTATCAAGGATGACAATTTATATACCCTATTGATGAAAAAATATTTCATTTGCTATAAAGAAGAAGATTCCATGATTTATGGTGATGGGTAGGATTTAGATGATGAAGAGAAAGAAATTGAATTCAAGGTAGAATATGAAAGATCTCTATAGGAGTTAAAGCTTCAAAAGAAGAAGAATCAGAAAATGAGGTCATCAAATAAGGACTATGAAGACGGAATTAGTCTTACAGAAGAAGATTGATCAAGGATGTTGAGGAATTTGAAGAAATCAATAAACAACTAAAATATCAACTTGAAATGGGCACAAAAAATATAGAATCCAAGGAAAAGGAATGTACTAAGTTATGCACAAAGCTAGAAACTCAATTTAGGATGCTCAAAAATATTCTCAAGGCTAAATAGGATGAGTGAATCAATTTAAATATGGTTATGGAGTCTTGCAGTCACAAAATCATGCACTTACTATTACATTTATACCATAAAGTATGTTGCTTTATATATGGATCTCATGTAAGAAAATTCACTAATGGCTCATCCCCTAGTCCTTTCGTCAGTTATTTGGTCATGTAGACACAAAACCATGCACTTTAGACATTATTTAATCCCGGTCTCATACTACGATTTAGAAGGTTCTTGAGTGAAGAAAGTACTAGTTAAACCCCATCTTATAGCCATCTTGTTTTATTTTATTTTTTCATTACCGACCTTTTATATCCACATACCCAGTCAAATTCTGTCATCTCGTGTTATTTTAGCCTCAACTAGGGCACCTAAATTAGTGTTGGGGCACCCATCGGTGCTCTGGTCCCACCAAGGGTGGCCCAGTCCTTTTTGTACTTTCCTACCACTTTTTGGGATCTTTCTAACCATTTGAGATCTTTATCTTTTTGGTAGTAAGCCATTTCAGGGTTAATTACATAATTAGATGAAGAGAACCCTATAAATATAAAGTTATGCGGCCATAATGAGGGACCTAAAATCATTCACTACTATCATACATCTATAGCTGCATCCATCTATTGCATTCAAGATCACTTGCATCCACATAGCTCCATCATTAAGGCATAAGGATAGGAAATTTACATCACACTTCATAGGGGGAGGGCTTATATTCTATTTCATGCACACATACTATTACATTTTCTACATTTCGTTATTTCTCACTACTTCACAAAGTGTTACTAGCACAAGAGCACCTAGGGCACATCATGCACACACTCACTAGAACTACATTTGAGTTTGAAATGTAGTGCACCACTCACTTAGTAAGCCCATTGTTGTGGCATTTGCAGTCGGTCTAACCCATTCATTTGCATATTTCTTTTTTTAGGGTTTTGTTACTTGTTTTGGTATTTTACAGATCTTTACATCATCTTGGAATATAAGTGACATCCAATATAGGGCTGTTAATCTCATGTGAAAAAAAATGAGGGTTTTAGACCACCTCTAGCCATTTGAAGATCATTTTCAGAGATTTTACACAAACCAGTGTGCTTAGTTTACAGACCAGAGCACCCGCAAGTGCCCAAATACTTCCCTAGGTGCTCCAATATAGCTAGATACTCCATTTCCATCCTTTTAAGAGCTTTAACATGGTTAATCCTGATTTCATATTCTCCAATTAGCTTTGTGAAATAGTCTTGCATGTATCTTCTATTCAAATGAGTTCTTTCCTCTTCTCTCTTGCGCATTAGGGTTAGCAATTTCTTTTGTGAAGTTACTTGGTCACTTATATACTACTTTAGTGCATTTATTTAGTTTATTTACATTTTTTCATAGCTTAGATTAACTATCTCAACATACTACCTATTAGTCAATTCTAGTTAATCATTTTGGTGAAACCAACTCAATCATTCATCCTTCTAGGTTCTTCATTCATCCTAGGGATTTCTTCATTTTTCTTTCATTTTTCGCCTATCACCCGTAGTGGTCATTTTGGATCTCTTCAATACCATGATCTCTTTTTATTTACCCATCATACATCTAAGTCAATGGTTAATTAAAATACATATATGGATGAAACCCCTTTAGATAATTCCAACCAGGTTCTTCTCTATAAGATAGAAGTAACTGATAGTGAAAATTACTATGATGAAGACACCAATGTTGACCAAGAACAACTTAATGCTATTAATGAATTTTTCTAAGAATTGCATGAAAACCCTACTCATCTCCCCCATGTATTACATTCTTTCATCACCAATAAGAGAGCTTGTGATGCTTCAAATTTTGTCATTGCTTCTTCTACTCCTATGGTCTCTACTCTACCTACTTATGTTTCTGCTCCTATGGTCTTTACTCCACCTACATATGTTTCTACTCCTATTTATACAACCAATTATCCCTCCGTTCATCATGGTGCTTCTCATCTGCACCTCGGTTCTTCCTTGAATTATCCAAACTTGAAATATTTATACCAAGACTCATAAACCCAAATTCATTAGCTTTAGTTAGCTACCTCATGTGTTGAACCATTTCTAGATTATACAGTCTTTTTGCATACTCCTTTCACACCTACCATATCAACATATCCATTGCTACATAATTTTGTCTCTCCTAAGCTTCCTATCTTTAAATGCCATAGGGACCCACAAGAGCATCTTAGAGCATTTCATGTAACATTCCTTGACTATGCCATTGATCACATTATACTAGCTAATATGTTTCCTCGTAGTTAAAAATACTATGCAATATGTTGGTTCTATGACCTGCCAATACATTTAGTAATATATTTCATTCATTAGGCCGAGGCCTTTCTCACTCATTTTTCTATCAACATTGGCTCTAAGATCTCCTAAAGTTAGCTTGCACAACTCAAAAAAGGGTGTAATGAAAATTTATCTGATTGTTTTGTGATACAAAAACAACTTAGCTAATATGTCTAATGTTCTTGTAGATTCCAAACTTTAAGATTTATTTACCACCGCTACAAGATATTACCACCACTACAAGAGAGTGTCTTCTTTAATACATCTCCATCATTTGATCAACTTTGATATACTCTCAATCTTCATGAGAATAAACTATTATCTATAGGAAAACTTAAATATCAAGAGCAAGCATCATCATCCACATGATTTCAAAGTAATCCACCATTCAAATCTTCCACAACTAAACACATGGATGGAAAAACCATTGTAAATTTAATCTCTACTCCTAGGGAGCTTCAACCAAAACCATACAGGAGTACTTTTACTAATATTAGTACACCTATGAGCATTTTGCTACTATAACTCATCGACAGTAATATTATTACTCTACCATCGCCTTTGCAACTCAATCCATCTCAGCCCAAAGCACACAATTTTAATGAAAATTCTTACTATGATTACTATAAATGCATTAGACATTCCACTAATCATTGTTTCTAGTTACGACATATCATTCATGACTTTCTTGACAATGGTCAAATTGAGCTTATAGAATATACAACATCTACACTTGTTAATGAAAATCATAAAAATAAAATCTTTAATAACCCCTTACTAAAACATAATACAAAACGGAACAATTCCTCTGCTAATTACGTCTGTCATGCGGTACCCCCTCCTGAATCCTAAGATCTTTATTTCTTAGTTGTAAACACTGATGCTTCGCCACCGATAATTTTCTTCTCTGATCATGATTAAGATGTGCATTTCACATCTAATCATTTACAAATAAAGGATTTTGTTGGCTTGATCTCCATCAACAATACTAAGGGTGACCCATCTTGTCCCATTAGTGCATGTTTTATTTCCCTTCTCAAGAATATTAGTTACCCACCATCACAAATCCAGTACCCTTTCGAAAAACCCTTTAGTGTTGTCAAATTTCATGTTATATTTGGTCCTTGTACTATACTTGTGCCTCTCCTTGTTAGAAACACAGTTGAGGTATGCAACATGATTCTTGGTCTCGATTGGATTCATCATTCTCAATATATCATTTCTATAAACCATTTGTGACTCAAATTTATTCATAAAAATCAAGTAATTTTTATTGATAGTTTCCCTCTATCTACACTATGGTTGCAATCCCCTCACATAGTAGATAACAAACCACCTTCTTCTTCTAACACCTCAAACTCTATCTTACTTAAATCACAATCCACGCCTAGCTCACCTACTCGAGCATTGTATACATGACTACATCATTCCACTAGTCCTACACATATGCATATGCCCATTCTAAGGACATTTACTACATTGAGATGCATGTCCCCACCTCAGTTTATTCTATGTGGTTTCTCATCACCTTCGTATTCAACATCACATAGATCTCCATCAATAACACATTTTACTATGCCAAAATTTTTGTCATATATTCATCCATCACATGCACATAGAATTCATTCACTAGCACAATATTTTTCTACCATACCACTACTCTTAGAACATGGACATAGACTTGCATGATCACATTCATTGAGTGGAGGAGGTTCATCCTTCTTGATTATTGGTTAGCTCATTCATGCACACTTGGGGGGCATTACATCTAATACATCTCCCCCTCACCCATTGCCATATCTATGCATCTATCATCTTTGCATTTTTCTTCTTACATAGGTATACTCATCCCACATGTTAGAATCATCATTACCCTATAACACACTCTTGTGCTTCAATTCACACTTGACTATTGAGGGATTACTACACATGAACCCCAGATACTACACATTGCACTTATTCCTACATTACATATCATACACCATACATCCTACATTTATTCTACAAAATTTTGACATTTTTACATTTATACATCATACATCATATTAGTTTCCATTATGCATACACCATTATCTACGTGTGTTACGTCCAACACTACTTATCCTACATAGTATATTATTTTTTTATCTACATACCATACATATTACATTGCACATTTTCAAACATATTATACATACTATACTAGTCTTTATCCCATATGATTCTACCACAAAATCATATTGCATACTACATTTCTAGTCTATATACATATATACCATTTTACAAACCTCTTGCATTTACATTCTACATATTGCATATTCACATATTCTATTCATCTTGCATTTTACACATTTTACACATCTTGCATTTGCATTTTACATATCATGTATGTACATGTTTTACTCATCAAATGATCATCACTTATGCTATATCATCTTATACGCGTTGTACTCACTACCCTATGATGCACTTTAGTTCCTCGGTCCATATTCAACTTCCGAGGGTTTATAAATCAAATGGAACTTACACTCATCACACATTTACTATTCAAACTTTCATCATACAAAATTTCCAGCATAGTGACATATGCTTTAGGATAAATAATCACCCGTTCTATCATTTTGTAGTGGTATACACCTTAGGTTACATCATCACTCCTTCTCATTTTGTAGTAATATACGCTTACGGATAAATCACCACTCACCCATTCATCTCACAGGGATATATGCTTAGGCTAAATCATCACTTACACGTTCCATATAGTCATGATATATGTTTCGACCATAGAGTTCACACACACATATTTTTGAGATCGCATCTCATCAATACTCACACACATTCATCATAATGAGCTAGATATAATACACACTACTTGACCATTTCCTGATGACAAACTCTCATTTACAGTTCTTTCTTGACTATTGAGGGGTAAAAACATGAACCTCATTGCATACATTTCCATCCACTTGGGGGATACACAGCTCATATAACTCCATGTTGTATTTCATTCCATCCATCCACAACATACCGCATATTATGGTTTCTTTTACTCTTGCATACTTGTGCTTGTTCATGGTCACTTTATTACACATGCTAGTTAAATTACTTATATGTCATTTATCTCTATCATCCACACATGCACGTTCACATATTTTTCTACTACTGATTGCAGATGTAGGTCTCTTACATGTACCATGGATGCTCTCTTTCTACCCTTCCTACACTGGTTACTAAGGGCATTCTATAGACACCTAAAACTTGCACCCTTCAAATCATAATATATATCTACAAAAAACCTTATCCTAAGTCATAATTCCTTTGGCACATTTACCTCACCTAAAATTTATTCTTAAAACTCTCAAAATCCTATCCTAACCATATAAAACCACCTTTAAATGAAAACAAAACACATCTTAATGATTTTATAACTCTCTTGACCATTATATATCATTCCCAAAAGCATAACAAACCATCTACATGAATACAAACCAAAACAAAATCATTTGAAAGTGTTTTTGACCACTTTTCCACCCTAAATCCTGAAAAACCCAGATCACCAGTGATTCAGGTAATCGCTAACAATTATAAATACAAGTTCTCTAGTATTCTTTCGGGATCCTCAATTGTGAACCCTGATCTCTTGCTTTCAATACTCTCTTCCAACATCCTGAAAATCACCATTTAACACCTAGACATCAAGATTATTATCAAGCATCATTGTGAACCATCGTGAAGCATATTTTAAGGAATCTCAAAGCTCCTATGGATCAGGCTTTGTAGACTTCATCAATTATCATCATGTCATCCTCAAGTAAGGTTTGAGGAATCTTTTAGTTTCACCTCAGTCCAACATACTTTTAAAATATTTGTTTATCTCTTATCAACTATATTCAGTCATTAATCAATCTGGAACATTAATTTGAAACATCAAACATTCATTTTTAATCAATTGTCAAAAATCACCTAAATTGCCAACAATTCGTGTTAATGTTACCCCTTTGTCAATTATTATCAATTTTTATCAAAAATTTCATGTAATTCTTATTGCTTATAACATCTTTTTAATAATGGATTACTGTTAGATGGAAATTAGTGGTCAATCACACAATATTACAAGTATTTATATCCTTCCCATAGTTCAACACCCTTTCTTTTAAGAACAACATGATCTTCTCCATGACTTAACACTTTCCGCTATCAACAACACTCCTATAGAAGAACTTGAAGACATATTTGAATTCCTCAGGGACATTTGCTAAGAATTTGAAGACTTCTGGTACGATTATTTCAAGCACGTACGGATTACATCCACACTTGATTATGACACATTTGAAGCTGCACAGGACCTACCATTTAATCTTGAGTTCTAGTCAAATTTTCATACAATCCTTGTATCCATCTATCTTGTATTCGTTTATCATTTATCATGTATTCCTTACAATTCAATTGATTTTTTATGAAATGAGCTGACATCATTCGATGAATACCTTTAGATTCGATGAATCATACTTTTCCAAGAAACTCGCCTATCTATCTATCTAATAAATTATGTTTAGTGTCTTTAACCACATGTTGCTTCTTATGATAGGTGATTATACACACCTTTGGATGGATTGCAACTTATATCAAGGGCAGACATACGTAATCATCATCTAAGGGTATCGTTAAACCCCTCACATTTTGAGGTCAGTTTTTTTTTTTATTATTATTTCACTTTGTTACTTCAATTAGAAAGGTAAAAACATATTTGAACATTCTAACACACCCGATGGTACAAGTCCCTTATTTCTTCCATTCAAATTTCATATTTTTCACATTTAGGACTTATACTCAATAATTTTTAGATATTTGGTCAATCATGAGCAATTGGGTGAATCACCAGTGATTCAATCAATCATTTATGATTTCTTATAATTCTTTTGATTACTCAGTAGTCATCCTTCTAAGAACCTATTTTTCTACTATTTTATTTTTCTACTAACCTGTTCTTGCAGGTTTCTTGTTTATGGAGGATTTTTTCTTGCTAGATTTCTAAATTGCTTAAAAATATAAAAATAAAAAATTGCAAAAATATTAAAAATGAAGTGTTATTAAGGTGAGTCATTTTCCCTTATTTTTTCTTTTCGTACTGCATTTTTGTTGTCTATCCTCATTGAAAGCAATTGTTTATTTTGGGATTAAAACAAACATTGCATACAACTTTATCATAAAGTTTTAATTAGGAATGTTAATTGATTACCTTCACTTGATTCTTCCCCCACACATAGCCAAACCACATCAAAATCAAATTTGCATCAAACACTCCTACCTAGGTGATAACTATTAGGATTTCATCACCCAATAGGGAAACCAACTCAATGTTTTGGATGAGTATAAAAAAATGGTTGTCAACATATTGGCTAAGCACCCGAATCCCTTATCACTACGGGATTGTGAAGTGAGGGGGTAGGCCTCAATACCAGGCCCCATACCAACACCAACACAGATTTGGGCCTCACGTACCTCTGGGTATATCGAGGACGCTATCATTAAACAATCCTAAAACCATACACAAACAACCATTTCCTACGACCTTATCAGCCATTTTACACATTTCATCATTTTAAATTAACCAGGATAATCTACAAATTCATTCTTCTTTCTTTATTTGTTGATTGTAAACAATGTATCTAGTTATTTTTCATTTTTAGGTGATTGTGTGTTTTTTTATCATGGTATTTACAAGATAACAATCATGTATCCAAACATCAGAAAACATGACTACACCATTGCCTCATCAAAACCCATAGTATCAATCAATCATAAATCCAAATCAAGAAATATCCACACCTCTACTTGAAAATCAACGATTATGGGATGAATAAAATGAACATTATAATGAAATTATCCAAAAATTCCTATTAGATTTTGTATGCCCTCTCAATTTTCAAAGCTCTCACCTATCTCAGATAGAAGAGTTAGAGATCCCACATTTCCCTAGCTCTCAATCTACATCATTTGAAATCCATGATACTTCTAGTCCTCTATTATTTGAAGGTGAGGTTCACGTCTTCTCACATATTTTATATTAAAATCCTTTAGCCCTTAATGCTTATCTAGTAGTTAGGGGTGCCCAACTTTAACCATTAATACTTGAGCCACCTCCGTATGTTCCTGATCCATCGTGTGGTTTTTCCCATCTTATTGATCCGACTCCGGAAGATTTCATTTAACAAATACATCCATATGCTTCTCAAACTCAGCCTAAAACATCTAATGTCACATCCTCTATTCTCATATTTGATCTCCGTATGATCTTATCTCAAGACATGTTCATTTAAAAACCAACATCCTCACCTGATATTTCCAATGGTTTCACACCTCTTAAAAAAAATCCAAATACTTCTTCATTTATCCCTCCAGTACCCTCGGCTATCCAAACAACTCCAGTAACTTTTTTCCCCATTTCTATCATTGTATCTTAGCCACCACCTTCTCAACAAAATGACAACCCTGTTCGTAATATCACTATGTCCATCCCTACATCCATTCCTCTAGTTAACACTAGTGCTACCACTATCACCCACCTCGTTTCTTCATCATATTCTACTCCCCTTATCTCACAACACGTACCACAACCCTCATAACCACTTATTTCTATACCTCAATCTATTCCTATTCAAAATATCCCATAGTAAGCACCATCCTTAGTTTCTTCTTTTATACACTTTGAACAATCACCCATTTATTATCAACCCGTACCTATACATCTATTCCTTTATAATATATCCTCCAATCATCACAACCTCTCCTTAACACATATATTACTATTCCCTATTAGTATATAAAATCATCACAACCTTTGGCATCTCAACCCACTTACAATATCCCCATTAACATTACTTATCAAAAAAACATTCTATATCAGCAAAATATCCCTTATCAGTAGAATATCCCTTAAGAGTACCCATCATACCCATGGCCTAACAAGTTTTCATTCAACTAACTTGCCTCATCCTCAAAACAACCACCACAACTAGACCCGCTTCAAGATCTGATGAAAAAAATATCATGACTTGAAGCCACTTCCTTCGGTCCTAAGAATGTGCTCTCTTATGAATAGATCTATAATGAGCACATCCACCCTTTAGTACCTTATAAATCATATCAGCCTCACTGGGAACTACTGAAGTGTATCAAATTCTATAGTAAATAATATCCCCAAAAACACATTCATGTTTTAGGCCATGCGTGTTATCTAATATCCCATGAACAAGATATGATGTTGAGGAATTTTCCCATGTCCCTCGTCAGTCCTAACCTGGATTGGTATAATAGCATTCCTCAGTACTCCCTTTTCTCATTTACACAATTCACACAAATCTTCTTGGAACACTTCTCTATAAAAATATCTCACAAAATCACCATGATAGAACCTTAAACCATAAAACAATTTGAATATGAATCCATCGCTTATTTTGTTTCCCATTGGAGGGGTATAATCAATCAGTTCTCATTCACACTACCAAAAACTGATTTAATTGAATTATTTTGTTGTTCATGTGCTAAACACATCTCGTCTACTCTTAAAATCTATTCATTTCAAATTTGTGAAGATGCTTTCACTATGACCCACAAATTAGAATTTTGAGCCCTTGAAGAAGGTAGAGTTTAACTATGACCTAACAAGAAAAAATATGACTTTCCATCCAAAGTATCCCCCCATCCTAACAAATCCAAATCATCAGCCAATGCCATAGTGTTCAAATCCACTCCTAAATAAAAACCCACTACTGAGCATTCCTTTCCACAACGTAATTACACACCCATCAGAGAGACCTATAGCACAGTCTTTGACAAAATCCTCACTACTGATATGATATCTCTTCCAATCATCCACCCTATCAACACATATGTATCTAATCCCTCTTAGTATAGGGATACTGATTATTTTAAATACCATATGGTTAAGGGAAATGATATAGAAAGGTGTCACTCATTCTGTAATGTCCTTTAAGATTTGATTGATAAAGGTGAACTCAATTTAGACAATTGGAATGCACCTCAAAATTAAAACCTTGATGTCTTCAAACATTCATTTCCAAATCAGTCCCCCTCGAATAGTAAAACCTAGAAAAATAATGTATAAGCTCACCATACCATAAACACCATCAGTCAAGTATTACTAGATACTAAATCTCTACCCGTAACCAATGAATCTATATCCTCTAAGAACACCACTGAACCTACACCCTCATCTTCTAAATATATGTTTGTGTCTTCCACACCTCCTCATGAAACTCCTAACACCACATCGGATCAATAATTAGAAACACCCCCTCATCCTGTCATTAAATAATATCCCTCCAAATCCACTACATCCTCATCCACACCTAGCGTATTTAAGAAAACCATGAAGGGCCCACAAAAATAATCCATTGTCCAAGTATTTACAATCCCCTATTATACCTTTGCAGATCAATGCCATTTGTGTGTCCCTCAAACCTTCATCCCAACCCCTTCTAACGAGGTCACTATCATCTCAATCCTAAAAGCAACCTATCAATCTTCCATATTAGATTTTTGTCTTTCATCTGTCACACTATATAAAATATTCCTTGAAAGGAAACTAAACAGACTGCTTCCAAAGTCATACCTCACCTAAATATTAAGACATAAGAAACCTCTCAACCATCCACTTTGACTTCTAAAAGATGTTATGTAACCCTCGTGGATGACATTCTTCAACAATCACTCATAACATTACCATCTCCCAAACCATCTGATCCTCGGACGGTGGAATCCCTCTTGGTATGACTTCAATGTCTCTTGTGACTATCATAGGACACATGGAAATTTTATAGAAAATTGTAAATCCTTCCATACAATCGTTAAGAAACTTGAAAGTAAAGGTATCCTCCCATCAACAGAACCTATACCCATCACCCTAGAAAAATCCTTAAATAAACTTCTTCCTTATCAAATTTATGGTGTTCACATTACCACTCAAACCCGTAACCATGAATCCAACCCTCCAGATAAGAAAAAAAAAACCTTAATAATTTGTCACTATCCCCCCACCCATCAGAATTCTCATCATCACCATCTAAGGATAAAAAATAAGGTTTCTATCTCCGTTGCCACTAAAACCTCCTATCAAACCTCACATTCTAAGACTAAAGTCTTTATTCTTGCTACACCACCATCATCCACTACAATAAAAAAGGTCATTATCAAACAACTACACCAAGCCCCAGTTAAAATATCACTTTACGAGCTTGTCTAAACTTCACCACCTCACAAAAAATCCATGATCAAAACCCTTCAATCTTTTACCATACATTCCGAAGATCCACTCTCCTTTACAAAAATTTTAGGGTTCCCTTAAATATTTTACTTCCATCTCCTTCAAACCTTCTAAAATACCATCACTTCAGCCTTAAGATCATGACTTCCCCCTCTTGATCACGGCTTAAATCAATGATGTCCTAGTTAAAAGGGTCATGATTGATGGGGTGCACCACTATTAATATTATATCATCCCTTGCCTTCAATTAACTCAGATTACTAGATACCATTATAGCCCAAACACCTATTTTTTTCAAGCATTCAATGTTACAATCATACCCACGTCACACATGGTTATCTTTCCTCTTAAGGTCGGTGTTAAGACCCTTATAGAGCTCTTTTACATCATAGAAGGATATTTTTAATATAATTTACTATTGAGGAAACCCATGGATTCGTACTATGTGCTGCATCTCCTCAATGCTACACTGATGTCTTAAATATGAATACAAGAGAAAAGTATATACATTCCCATAGATCTTAATCCTTTCGCTGAATGTCTTATGACATAGTGTACAAATGATGTCCTCATGCCTATATCAAAGTCAAAAAACATTCGATTAAGCATCTACTAGCACATCCATTCCATCATCCAAACTACCCAATGATTCCTCCCTTGAGGGATTCATAGAGCGTCTTTTGTTGGGGAAGTACCACCTCCTTATGTTAAATTTATTCCCTACACCTAAAGCATATGAAAGACCTAATAAGCAACTTATGTATGAATGTGATGTTGGAGATATCATCTCCTATGGTCCTACCTAACTCAGAACAAATATCATTTATGGGGGATTTGACCCTCCCTCTTTACAACACAATCATCAATACCATGCTATGACATTTAAGTCCGATTTCTATTTCTTATATAACCCAAATTTTTCTCACATGTATATTCATTGCTATGCCTAGAAAGGGTTTGGTTTAGGACATTATGAACAAGGAAACACATCATCTAATCATCCACCATTCCCTCAAACCTTATGAAAAAATTGGGTTAGGATACAAATAAACCTCTGTAGAATCATCCCCATACACGAAGTCTTTAACCATCATAGAATTAGAACTGTCTTCTCCAAAAAAATATGATGATCTCATGGAAATAGATGATACCATATCCATTCCACCTAAATTTTCTTTAGTCAATACTATTTCATTAGGACCCATAACCTATCAATCTAACAATGTTACCAAACAACTTCCTCTCATTTGGCCAGAACTAATTGAAGAGGATTCAGCCACCATCGATGTCCTTCATTGTCATGATGATCATAATATCCTCTTCCACATGGGAGAAAATGACCATTTTCTTCAGAAATCCTTGGCCACTAGATACATCAACCCTTCTTAACCAATCCACTATCGACATTCATTTAGGAACCACTCAGGAACCTTGCATAGTGAAAGTTGATCAATCCTTAGACCCACAAGAGTTAGAATATTTTACCAACTTTCTATCCAAGTATAATCAATCCTTTTCTTGGTCACATAGTGATATGCCCGGTATCGATCTAACTATCATCATACACAAATTAACTACTTATCTCGATGCTAAACGCGTCAAATAGAAGCTTCGTAGGATGCATCCCCACGTAACTCTCCTTGTTAAAGAATAATTACAATGTCTATGTTATCACCAAATCACAACACCCTAATGTTTATACAAGTGCATATACTTGAACTCACAGTGTGATTGGATAACATGGGTACTATCTCCAAGTTGTGGGACTTGCTAACTTGAGATAGACCTCCAGAGAAAGCTGGTTCTTGCTCCTAAACCTACCTGCCACCATCTACTCTAATGCAGGGGGAACTAACTATTCCAACCTAAATTTCTAAGGGACCTGGGAGAGAGAATGCATAAAATGAAATCCTAAACTAAAGTGGTGATACACCAGAAAAGGAGGGTGTGAGAGTAGTCTTCAAATGCGTGAAATACAGGAAGCAAAGTGCACACTAGAAGAGGTGATGACAGTTCTCCATAATCTAGCAAAACGCATTCACAAAAATGTTTCAAACATACACAATGATAATGGATCCCTCCATGAACATAATAATAGACACAATATTCTTGTAATCAAGGTTGAAGGGGCAAGAAGAATGCAAGAAAACATAGCAGGAGAAGATGCATCCACAAACTTATATTTTATTGCTTCCTGATATGCACAGTTCAATCGGTTACAAGAAAAGGGCCTGGATCACCATGCAAGGAGTCCAAAACAAGGGCCTTGCAACACATTGGCTTCACAAAGAAATTTTATTAGAGCTTTGCTACAAAACTACCTCCCTCTACAATTAGCCCTAACACTCCCATTTATAGAAAAAATGAGAAGAAAGAGAGAAGGGAAAAGTGGAAATCCTGAAATCTGTCCTTCAACCACTTGTAAGAGGCATTAAATGGAGTAAAATGATTATATATTACTTGCAAAAGGATCCCCATACTGTCCCAGGTTCTGCAACAGAGAAAGAATGATGACCATGCCTCTTAATTGCACTCCCAACCACCAAATAAAACACTGTTATGAACCCGGCCACGTTTTCTAAAAAATATCAATCAATATCTTATCAAATATAGAATTTCTTGATTTCTATGTTTCGGGCTCAGAGCCATGATTCCAACTGGTACCAATTTTGTGTGATTTCATTGAGAAATGCAAAAGTTATGGCCTTCTGAGTGTGGGCAGCTATTTTGGGTCTGGCAGGCGTTTTCTGTCATTTGACGGGAATGAGCATTAACTGAATGGAGCTGAATATGTTTCTTTTAATTAAATATATCTACCCTCATTAAAAATAAGACATCGTGCTTGTTCCAGAAAGTCCAATTTTGTGAAAATCAGAGCTCGGAGTCAAAAGTTATGGCCGTTTGAAGTTTCACGGGTCAAACATTGACTTTTCTTCTTTGCCTTCAGCCGATTCGGCTTTTCACGTCCCGCGCGTACCTTTGTCTTGGCTGTCCCGGATGAAAATATCCTGATTTGGCTGATTTGGGCTTCCTTGTTCTTGTTTGTGGCCTTTTCACCTTTTCGCGTCCCACGCGTCCCCTCGCGTACTTTTGTCCCAACTGTCCTGGACTACCTGGGACAAATATCTCCGAACCGCTTGAAATGGACTGTCTGTCGGGAAAATCAGCCAATTCACGTCCCACGCGTACTTTTTTCCCGGCTGTCCCAAAACCGCCGTGAAACAAAAAACTTGATGATTTTCCCTGCTTTCGGCAGATTTGGCTTTTCGCGTCCCTCGTGTCCCGATGTCCCAACTGTCCCACGGACTGCCTGGGACAAAACTGTCCGACTTAGCTGATTTTATTTGTTTTTCGGCCCCAAGCCTTGGTACGACGAACCTCAGTACAACCTGAACTGGTACGACCGAAACCCTTCAGACCCGAAATTCCTTAAAACAGTCCTGCAACCTTATTTTTTGCATTTTCTTCATTTTTTTCCAACTTGTTGGGATTTCTTCTTGGATGGGAGAGTTAGAGAGAAGCCGAGGGGCCCCTTGAGGGTGAATTTTGCATAACAATCTACTCTCCGTTAATTTCATCATACCCATCGATTATCCACAATGGGTCTCTAACATTTTTCCCATGAACAAAGCTTCAGGAAAGTTACCCATATGTGCTGGATTTCTAAGATCTTAATCTTTCTTTTCCTAAAGATGATTTCCATCTCCCAAACAACGATCATCTAGTCAACCTAATAACTAGCCAATGAAATCCCTCTCCCTTATGGATGGATTTTTTGGTTACAATCAAATCCTTATTGCCACTGATTATTAACATAAAACATCCTTCATCACCCCTTAGGGAATCTTCTGATACTGTGTCATGTTGTTTGATCTTAAAAATTTAGGAGCCACTCATCAACACACCATGACCTATATTTTTCATGACCTCATCCACAAAATTGTCGAAGACCACATCAATGATCTTTTAGGAAAATCTAAATAACGCAAAAACCATATTTCCATCCTTGAATCCATCTTTACTCATCTCATCCAATACTTTATTCATCTCAACCCTACAAAATGTGTCTTTGGCGTTCTCATTGGAAAATTTTTAGGATTCATCATATCCATACAAAGTATTGAAGTAGACCCAAACAAGGTTAAAGAAATTCTTGAAATGCCTCCATCTAATCTTAAATAGTTGCATATCCTCTAAGGTAGATTACAATCCATCTAATGTTTTATATCACAACTTTCAAACCATTGTCAACCATTCCATCACCTTCTCCATAAGGATGTAGATTTTAATTGGGATTCTAATTGTCAAAAATCCTTCGATGAAATTAAACATTACCTATCTTCACCAATGCTTAGACCACCTCACAAGGGGGATCCCCTCTATTTATACATATCTGCTTCAGAACATGCCCTAGGTGCTATGCTTTCTCACCATGATAACCAAGGTTAGGAACAAGCCATATACTATATTATTAGCACACTTCACGATTATGAAACTCATTACACCAAAGCCAAGAAACTATGATGTGATTTATATTTTTCCACTTCTAAACTATGTAACTATCTTCTTAATCGTATGACCTATGTCGTTACTAGCTTAAATCCAATTAAAACCATGTACTCTTAACCATATCACAATGAATGCATAACTCGATAACTCATGCTTATGAGTGAGTTTGACCTCGAGTTTATATGAAATAAATCTACTAAGGACCAAGCTATTGCAAATTAGTTAGTTGACGCACCCCTTCCTTACAATGCACTTCCTCCCAAACACTTTCTCGATGAATAAATTAACCATGTCGATGAGCATGAATTTTTTCCTATCAAAATGACCCTCTTCTTTGACAGATATAAAAACTAGTAAGGGGGTGGGGCTGGTGTCATTCTCATACCACCATGGGGCATTCCTACTCCTCTATCATTTAAACTTAACTTTGAATGCAATAATAACATGGTAGAATACAAGGATTTAATCATGATCCTAACCATCGTTATCATGTTAGGGATTCATGACTTAGAAATGTACAAAGACTCATAACTCGTCATCAACCAAGTCAAATAAGAATATCAATGTAAAAATGAAATATTACATAAATATAAATCCAACGATGATTTACCCCTTGGTGCCTTTGATCATTACACTATACAAACCATCCTACGATCTTCTAAAAAATTTATAGATACTATGACATCTTCAGGATATCTCATTCCCCTTGAAAATGAAGAATCAAAAGACAACACTAAAGTGTCTATGGTAGTTTGAATATTAGATTATCCTTCACATCAAATGAAATCCCCCCCATAAACATTTTGGAGAATAATCCAATTGATTTATAGTATACACAAATATATGACTACCTTTTTGAATCTAATATCCCTTCTGACTTATCATGAAACGTTAAAATATAATTTCTTAAATGTGCCACCCACTTTTTCATCATAATGTGAATCCTCTATAAATGTGGTTTTGATGGTCTTTTGTTAAGATGCCTTAAATATCATGAATCAACCAAAAAAATCAAAGAAATACATGGAGATATTTGTGGAGGTCATTTTAGTGGAAATGTCATCGCCAAACATGTTTTATGGCTAGGGTACTACTGGCCTACTATTAACTAGGATTTTTGTGCATATGTTAACAAATTTTTCAAATGCCAACTAGATTCAGATCTCATCCATGTCCTTAGTCAATATTTACAACCCTCGCAGGATTTATGGCCTTTCGCTCAATGGGGGTTATATCTCATCGATACTATCCATCCTAAATCATCTTAACAACAGCATTCCATTATCACCACTATTGAACATTTCACTAAATGGGTTGAAGCTATCCCTTTAACCTCAACCAAATCAGGACCTATCACCATCTTCATATACCAATATACTATATGTCATTTCGGTGTTCTGCATAAAACTGTTATGGACAATGGAAAATACTTAATAAAATAGAACTTATGAAACTCTGTGACACATTCAACATCAAACTCAGTTTCTCATAACCATATTATCCTCAAGAAAATGGACACACTGGAAGCCTCTAACAAAAAAATCATTAAGTTCCTTATGAAAATAGTAGATTATGCAGGAAGGAATTAAAATCTCCAAATATCGTTTGCTCTTTGGGTTCGTACTCCTACATGTGCTACACCCTTTTCACTTGTCTACAACTCCAAAGCTATCCTACCATTTGAAGCTTAAATTCCTTCACTTTGTGTATCACTTAAATATTTCATACCCGACGAGAAATATTGACAAGATTGCTTAACACAACTTGAGTTATTAGATTAAAAATGCTTAGCAACCCTTAAACATCATTAAGTCTATCAAGGATGCGTCAAACGAGCTTACAATAAACATGTCAAATAACATGACTTTAAAATTAGCGATCTTGTTCTCCAAGAAAATCAAAAAGTCACTACATTAGAACATATTTAACGTGGAAAGTTTTCCCCTAATTGGATCGGTCCATACATCATCACTCATAAGTATGGGTTAGGAGCATATTGCCTTACTTCCCTTTATGGTGAACCTAAAAAGGAACCTTTGAATGCCCTTCATTTGAGGCCTTTCTAATTTTAAATGATTTGTAATGTAATTATTTGTATAAATTTGATTATCAGTAGAAATATAACACCAATGAACACAATATTTTAGATAAATGATCTCAATGTGCAAGAATAATAGCTTAGCCACTTCAAGGGGGCAACCTCCAAACTATAAAATAAGACTCAAATTCTGAATGTGATGATGAACTACTACCTAGTAACCCCTATATATACTATTCCTATGCTATAACAAACACCAAGGTTGACCCACTAATGAAAATATAACATATATGAAAGAGATACATAATGATAAGAAGTTATGATAGCCATAAGTCAGCTATATAAATCCAATATAAGATATATGATTAAGGGTGTAGCATGCCCCTCCCCTTCCAAGCAACATTGTCTCCAATGTTGAGAAGATCTGGATGCTGCTGCAGGAAATTTGCATCCTCCCAAGTTACATCTTCATTGTCTATATTTTTCCACTTGATCATATACTCAGTGATAACCCTTGTCCTCAATCACTTAGTGCATGTATGAAGGAGGCATTCTGGTTCCAAGATGATTCTACCCTCTTCATCAAGCTTGGGTAACACAGTCTAAGTTGATACTATCTGTCCAATTACCTTCTTTAGGAAAGATACATGGAAGACTAGATGAATTCGAGTAGCCGAAGGAAGTTCCAATTTGTATGCTACATTTTCAATCTTCTGTAACACTTGATAAGGACCATAATACTTAGTTGAAAGCTTGTTATCCTTTTTCTGTTGTTTTAAGGACATTTGCATATATGGTTGTAAACGCACAAAACCCAATCACCGACTTCAAAATGTCTTTCACTATGATGTTGGTATGCCTACTGCTTCATGCAATTATGTGACATGGCCTACTTCTCCCTGAGAGTAGAAAGCACCTCTTGTTGGTGTTAAATATGTTCTTCAACTTCTTGAACCTTTGGTTGGACTCTCAAAGATGAAGTGATAGATGGTGGATGGTACCCATATAATGCCAAGAAAGGAGACATTTTATATAAGTATGAAAGGAGCCATTATACCATCATTCTACCAATCGTAACCATTGGACCCATCTTGCTTGATTATCTGATGTAAAAAAATGAATATATCCCTCCAAGAACTTGTTTACCACCTCTGTTTTCCCATCAAACTGGGGATGATAAGAGGAACTACGAGCTAGTTGTGTGCCCAAGCATGAGAACAAGTCAGTCCAAAAATTACTAGTAAAGATAGGGTCTCGATCATGTACTATAATCTTTGGTGTCCCATTAGCTTCTGAATTGTATCCCTGAAGGCCGTAGCTATTGTACTCGCAACAAATTGATGTGATAAAGCACAAAAATGGGCATATTTGGTGAGTCTGTCCACCACCACCATGATTAAATTTTTACCTTCTGATTTAGGCAATCTTGTGATGAAGTCCATTAACACCTCTTCCCACCTCTAGCTAGGAATAGATAGAGGTTGTAAAAGACCTGGGGACTTAATTGTTTTTCCCTTATTTTGCTGACAAACCATGCATTCTGCCAAAAACTTTTGGACATATCCTTTTATCCCTTCCCAGAAAAAATCATGCTTGATTCGATGCTAAGTATTTAAGAAGATAGAATAACCCCCTACTGGAGAAGCATGGAGCTCAAATAGAACCCTATTTTTAAGGATTAAATTCTTACATAGATATAATCTATCTTTATACCATAAAACATCTCCTTTCCATACAAATTTTTCTGACATGCTTGGATCTTGTTGAAGATTTTGAATGATATTTTTTGTACCTGGGTCATTTTTACATTCAAACCTTACATCCTCTATCCAATCCTCCTGTAATATAGATATGTCACACAACAATGCCTGGGTAGATTTATCCTTCCGAGATAAAACATCAACAACTACATTCTCTTTCCCTTTCTTGTATATTATCTCAAAATCATACCCGAACATTTTTAGACCCATTTCTGTTGTTCATCTAATGATAAACATTGCTCTAAGAAGTATTTTAGACTACCATGATCTGTCTTTACTTTGAAATGTCATCCCATTAGATATGGTCTCCATTGCTTCACTGCATGAAGTATTGTTAACATTTATTTCTCATAAATTGGTTTAGAGATATTCTTACCTTTGAATTGATGGCTCTCAAAGGCAATGGGTACCCTTATTTCATGAGTACTACCCCCATACCATACCTTCAAGCATCACATTCAACAATGAATGTTTTTGAAAAATTTGGGGTGGCTAGAAGTGGAGTGGTGCACATGGCCTCCTTCAACTTCTCAAAGGCCGTAGTAGCTTGCTCATTCTAATGGAAAGAGTCCTTCAACAAATTTGTGAGTGGTGTTGCGATCTTGCCATAATTCCTTACAAATATACGATAATAACTTGTAAGCCCCAAAAATCCTCAGAGATTTTTTAGGGTTTTGGGAACCTTCCATTCAAGCATGGATTTTATCTTGTTAGGATCCACTTTAACACCTTCATAAGAGACAATATGACCTACTTCCTTTACACCAAAAGAACACTTAGAAGGATTTACATAAAGTTGATGTTGTTTAAGAGTTTCCAACACCTCACTTACATGATGCAGGTGTTCCTCCCATGTTTTGTTATAGATTAATATATCATCAAAGAACACTAAAACAAACTTTCAAAGAAATGGCTTGAATATGGAATTCATCAAGATTTGAAATGTAGATGGTGCATTTGTTAGTCCAAAAGGCATTACCAAGAACTCATAGTGTCCTTCATGTGTCCTGAAGGCTATTTTATGAATATCTTCATCCCTGATTCTAATCCGATGATATCCAGAATGAAGATCAAGTTTTGTAAAGTAAACAACACCATGTAACTCATCTAGCAAATCATCAATTATAGGAATAGGAAACTTATCTTTAATTGTGTACTTATTGAGATCCCAATAATCTGGACATATGCACCAATTGTCATATTTTTTCCGTACCATCACTACAGGAGAAGAGTAAGCACTTTGATTATGATGAATAAGTCTCCCTTCTAACATCTATTGAACTATCTTCTCAATCTCACTCTTTTTCATATAGGGGTACCTATAAGGTTTGATGTTGGTGTTTGACTCCTTGGTACTAGTTAGATGGCATGGTCATGGTCTCTTTTTAGAGGCATGCCCTTGGGCATTTCTCTGAACACCACTGAGTGCTCATCTATAACTGCTTGCATATTTGCGGGTATAAATGTATTGGAATGATGTGCTTCCAATGAAAATAGTTGTTCCATAAACCCTTCTACACCCTTTCTAAGCAATTTTTGCATCTGATGAGAACTTACCATCTGTGGGGACTTTGGTCTTAGTCCTTTTAGTTTAAAATTCCTCCCTTTTGACTGAAATTGCATGAACAACTCTTGGAAATTCATTTCAATGGTTCCCAAGGTAGTAAGCCACTGAACTCCTAACACAATGTTTGCTCCTCCCATGGAAATGACATACATATTGCTAGTTAGAAAGTAATATCCCATGGAGAGATTAATGTTATGGCATTTTCCTGAACAACTAATAGTTTTCCCATCAGCGATCATGACTTGACATTATGGAGTTGGATAAACAAAGAAATTTAAGCATACTGCCAACTTATGATTGATGAAATTGTGAGTACTTCTCGAATCAATCAACATTATTACCCTATGTTTTTTTAATAATCCAACCAATTTGAGAGTTTAGGGAGTGCTAATACCAGAAATTGCATGCCATGATATTGTTGGCTAGGGATATCCTAATTCCTCCTCTGGCTCTACCTCTTCATCTTCTTCATTTTCTTCTTCTTTAGTAGGTCCCTCAATGTAGAACAACTTCTTTTCAACACACTTATGTCCTAGTCCAAAATTTTTGTCACAATTAAAACATAACCCTTTGGATCTCTTTTCTTCAATTTGTTAAGGTGTCAGTCTTACTGGCCGAGGGAATGATGGTGGAAGGGTGCTACGATCTCTGATATTACTGACAGTTTTTTTCCTACTAGAAAGAAATTTTTCCTCTACCCTATGTACCATGATCATAGAGTCTAAAACCTTATGAAGATTAAACATACACACCTCAGTCTCAATTTGTTCTTTAAGATGCCCAAGAAATAATTCATTCAAATTATCTTCAGGAATATTTTCCACCTGTAAGGAAAGGTTTTGGAATTGATGGATGTAATATTTGACTATTCCTATTTGTTTGAGCTTTGCTAATTGATTGAAATAATTCTATGACACACTAGAACTATAGTGTAATTTCAACTCTTTGGTGAATAATGTCCATGTAACATTGAGGCCAATATTTTTCCTTTGAGCACATAACCATCGATACCAAATGAATTGGTCAGGTTCAGGATATAACGATGTCATGGTAACCTTTTGTCCCGATGAAGTCTAATGAAGATCAAAGAAATTATCCATCTGGTTAATACAATTGAGTGGATCCTTTCCAACAAACTTACACATTTCCACTTTTGTAATCATGTTACGGGTGTACAGAGTGTTTGTATTTGGATTGGTCATGTTTGTAGTTCCACTTGGGCTAGTTTATCTATTACTTTGACCTAAAGATCCGCCCTGGTTAATATGAGTATGATTGAGTTGTGGCTGATTAGGGAGGATATGATGACCCATGATATTGTAACTAAATTGGTGAATGAAATCCTCTAATCATTGTCCAATTTTTTCTACATCTTCTTTGTTGGCCACTCTACCCTCGAGGTTTTGTAACTCTAACTAAAAATAGCTGACCTTATGGTCAAATAAAGTAAACCCTAACCTCGAGGGCTCTGTAGATACCCATTTTGACTCTAACTCCTCAACTATTATCTCATCCTTATCAGGTGTTTTACCCAGAGTGATGGGATTCTTTTTTCCTCTTGTCGAAGGCCCAGCCATGATGCCCTAAAATGGTAAGATTTAAAGATCAAGGTCAAAATTTAAGGTTTGGTATGTCAATAGGAATTCGGATTTTTTTTATAAAACTCAAAGAATGAACTCAAACTAATTTTTAATCTTCTTTTTGGAAATGTAAATAACTTTGAAAAATTCCACAAATTGCACCCTAGGTAGCCAAATTATGAAAAAACATAAAACCGCTATACCTTTTTTAAATCAAGTCAAAAATTCTTAATATGTTTAGGGAATCTTACTTGACTTATTTCACCAAACCACAGAAAAATTTGTAGAAAAATTCGCTACCTATTTTGAGATATGGACGAACCTTCACAATTAGGGTTTGACACAGTGCTTGCCGAGTTCAAGGTCGTATACCACTTGTAATGTAATTACTTGTATAAATCTGATTATTAGTAGAAATATAACACCAATGAACACAATATTTCAGATAAATGATCTCAATGTGCAAGAGTAATAGCTTAGCCACTTTGAGGGGGCAACCTCCAAAACAGACAATAAGACTCAAATGCTGAATATGATGATGAAATACTACCTAATAACCCCTATATATACTATTCCTATGTTATAGCCAACACCAAGATCGACCCACTAATGAAAATATAACATATATGAAAGAGATACATAATGATAAGAAGTTATGATAGCCACAAGTCTGCTATATACATCTAATATAAGATATATGATTAAAGGCGTCGCATGATTGATCATGATGACAATAGTTATATCTAAGATCTCATCCCTTCATTAACCATTCATATTATCACAGTATTGATTTGAAAGTGTGTCAATATAATTTTCAATATCCTTAAATACACCTTAAAGATGAACACCATGACTCTATTCATTGCATCTTTCACTATGGATAAGTTCCTCCTTCATAGGAACCTGAAAATAATTACATCCAACTACCTTGTAATAAATAAAAACATGACATGGGGAAAACATGTATAGATCACATATATAAATATTTCCCCTTCTTGAAACATTCTTTTAGGGTCATGCCCTCAGCTTAAATCAAAGTCAAATATAATAGACTTATCCCTTAAAGGACAACTATTCAAATCTATATCAAAAATTAAAAAATATACTAGATTTATCCGTCAAAGGAAATATACCAGTCAAAATCATAGACTGATCCCTCAAAGGACGATTATCTTTTCATTGTCATGTGAAAGTGCAACAAGAAAATTCCCAATTTTTAAGCATGAAAACCATACTATACCTAGATTTTTTATTCAAAGTTCATTTAGAAACCTCATTCATATCACCAAAATACATGATTTAGTATGGACATAGGTGATTTAGGGATATTCAATTATTTCAAAATCTTTCAAAGCAAGATTCATCAAGATAACTTTTTAGCGGGCTTGAGAAAGGCCATTTCGTAATCTTCTCGAAGCTCATGTGCACCCTTTGGACTGGAATGAAAGGCCTAAATTCATCATATAGATGTAAATGAGAGATAATTACATTTTAAAATATGTTTTGGAAGGTTTGGGTAAGTTTCACAAGCTTTGGAGAAAGTTCAACAAAAGTGGGTCTTGGAGGCCTAAGCAGTGCATAGGGCCAAAAATGTTGTTGAGCTTTAGGAAGCGATTCTAAGAGCTTTGGAAGGAGTTAAGATTAAAACAATATGTTTTCAAAAAAATTTATTCAAATCTCTACAATCTAGTGGAATCATACTTTTCACAACAACTTGGCGCATCATGTCACCATCCTATTTTTCTCATGCACAACCTCGGATCTAGAACAAAAATCCTAAATTTAATATTATAAATTATAGAATCAAGGTATTATAGTACCACCATTGAATTCATAATTCCATTTATAGTCAAAATAATATAAAATTTCATGAACAAACTCCACCATAAGCACCATATATGGTCCCGACAAGTCGCTTTTTAATGTACAAGCTCCAATAGTTAGCCATTTTTTGGGTACGAAATCCAAGCAATGGGAGAGTGGTGAAATTTTTCACACCAAGTGCACCACATATTTGGTCAAATATGTGAAATAAAATGTGCCCCTACATTATTTATACCCATAGACCCTCCACATGACCAATTTGTAGCTCTTTCTTGCAAGTTAAGCCCCTAAGCTTCATTTCCCAACCACCGCTCCATGTAATCGTGTGATCCCACTTGTAAAGCTAGGATGACAGGGATTTTTTGTTTTTAATGTGAAAAAAATTCTTGGTGTGCTTGGTGTGAAAAATTCCCAGCCCTCCCATGTAGTCTCTTGGTCACCCATGTGCCCTAGATAGTTGTTTAAGGTGCAAATTTCAACCCCCTCTCTCATCCCCAACTACCAATCACGCTACGTCAAGTGGCCCAATAGGGTTAGGGAATTTTTTTATACACCAAATGAACTAAATATTTTTTGAGATAGGTAAAAGAAAATTTTACCCATACCAAAACTCAAATATATGTAAAAATTTCTAACTGTCGGGCTGCCACTAGTTGTTTCCATTCTTCCTACATGCACGCACAAGTTTTTCTCCAACTACCGGGATTTCTTAAATCCTCCATTGGTGCTGCTTATAAAACCTTTATATAATCTCATTCATCATTCCTTCATCATTAAATTCTATTTATATGAAATAAATCCACCATTCTGAGCAAAATCTATGATCAACAGCTGCTAGAAACCCCAAGGCAAAAAAAAGAATTTCTCACAACTAATGAACCGGTGATCGAATCGAAATGAAACTTGGAGAAAATATTCATCATCCAAATGCATTGAATCTGAAAAAATCTAAACCTATAAAGGATTCATGAAGTTTTAATGGCATCCATTTGAAATTTTGTTCCTTAAGGTGTTCTTCCTCCATTTTTCGTCAATCCGAGAAGCGGTTTCACATGAAAAATTCATACATAGCTTCTAAATTAAAAAATCCAAAAAGAATATGGATTTTTCTCATCGATCCGACATGGTAATTTTAAGATTATAAAAATAGGAATTTTCACTGGTTCACACTTTCCATTTTTAATAAGTTACCAGAAATGGAAAACTCCTCCAGAGGAACATGTATTGAAAATCCTTCAAAACAAAAAACTAGGGCACGTAGGCGAAAAATTGCAGAAAGAAAAAAGAAAAAAGAAAATTTCCAAAAATATAAAGTGCTTCAAGAGGACCCCAAAATATATGTGGAAGATTCAAAATGTGAAGGAAATTTTCCAGTGAAGATAGTGGACCAAAAACCAACCTGCCTGAAATAGTAGTCCCTGGGTCTTGATTTCTAAAAATAGCAATTTTTGGTATCAATTGCAAAAACTTGTTGTCACCTCCATAACGACATATCTTGCTAATTTTTTCCACCATAAAGTTCAAGTTTCCTAGTCAAGATCACCCACCCTCCCCTTGGTGAGTTGGTTCAAGAAAAGCTAAGTCAGTGAGTTGGGTGAGTTGGAAGAGTTGTTTAAGTGGGTGAAGGATAGTTGGTCGGATTGAGCTCCTTAAGACAAGAAGAAGTAATCTATAATAGTATCCTCTTCTGTATAAACATCTGATTATGTCTTCCAAAGGTGATCAAGAGATATCTACATGGTAAAATTCTGCAAGCATTCCGGTGTCAGACATCAAGATAACTCATGAAGAGTTGTTTCCATGGATTCAAGAAGTTCTTGAGAGTGGGCCAAGAACAACGCAACTTGCTACCATTTCAACTCTCACAAATCCTAGATAGCTTATCACTTCTTCAATGACACCTTAGGTAATGAGAATGTTGAAGTTGTTAAGCCTAATATTGATAATCCCATGGATGAAATGCCTCCATCTTATTATGAGTTGACCCACATCTCGTTGGTTCTATCTTCTCACAAAGGTGATATTCATATGTTCCAAGAAGATAATTTTTGTATTTTAGATTAGATCAAAGAATACAAGAAAACGATTGTGCAATTGGAGGAACCTATAAGAGATTTTAATGCGTACATTAATCTCTTCTCAGGAGAAAAATCAACACCTCCACTTCTGATTGAATATATCCCTCCAATCAGTGGTATTAACCTGAAGGAAATCAAGAAAGCACATGAATACATGATTTGGGGGAAATCCTATGAAAATTGGATTGAATAAATCATCAAGTAAGGCAAGGCATTGTGTCCAGTCAACATTTCTCTCATCAAGTAAGCTCGTGAAATATTATCTGAAGTAAACAAGACAAAGGAGAATCTTACAAAGTTAGTCGGTCATCTAGATGAGGTACTCCCACTAGTATCTGAAGTGAGCTCTTTCAAATCCCATGCCATCATAAGTATGAGAGTGTTCATATCAACTATTGAGGAGTTGTCTCAATTTTTGGATTAGCATCTTGTATACATGGTATGAAATGCTCAAAAATGCCATATCCGAGTTAGACTCCCAAAAGTATGAGGTCTGTAGAATCTTGAATGAAGTCTACCATTTTGTTCAAAGGTTTGAGTCTCCCCCACTCACTGAAGAATCATCATTAGAGGAACTCATCATCACATTCCAAGAGATGGTCAAGAAGGAGGCAGTTGATCCTCTTTCCTTCAAAAAAAACAATTTAGAGTCCTTATCCAGTATCAAAAGTTACATTTCCTCAATTGTAATGGATTAAAAATAATGGATTCATCAATGTTAAAGAATCAAGGATGTTCCAAGCACATGGATTAAGGTACTTGGCTGCGTTTTTATTCTAAGGGAAGCTAAATTGACAGCTGCAATAAATTGATTCAGAAGAGAATTTATGGAATAGGTGCCCATTCTAGAGGACCCTGATCTAGAGGATTAATTATTTTTTTCAAGGAGGATGTTATTTCGTCATAAATATCCCTCCCTTCTCTTCTACTCTCTTTTTCTCCCTCTCATTTTTCTCTCCTTTCTAATTCTTCATTCATCTTAATCATTGTATTTCATCCTTTTCAATTATGTGAACTAGTTTAATTTTGTAAAAGTACTTTCTCAAAATTATAAGAGAAAAACATGATTCATGGAAAAAAAAACGGTCGTAAGTGGAATACAGAACACGAAGATTCATGTGAGGGAGGGGAAAGGAAAATTGAGATTGCTATAAATTGGGGTGGCTTCTCCATTCCAAGGGATTCAATATTTTTGAAGAACTATCACTCTATAGAAATTGTGGATTGTAATATGTTTTTGGACTTTGTGTCATCCATATACATGAAATAAAACTACATTTCTGCTATATGCTTTCTTCTTTTCCCTTTCTTTGCAATTTTTTAGTAAATGTCAATCAAGAAATAGATTTTATTCTTTCCAATATGTATGAATGTGTGCAACTTTGTATGCATGGTTTCCTCTCATCGTTTGCATAATAAACATAGTTGGTACGAGCACCTTTTGTTTCTTCCACTTCTTTCATTTATGCAATTTGTAAGCATAGTTGATGAGGGTCGTCAATTCTCTCAATTAATAATGTCAATCTAGGTCTAGTGTCCAAAGGCTATATGCCTTACGAGAAGAATATCTCTGTAAAATAGCTCCCTTAAACACAAACCAAACTTTCATAAAATAAATCACACTTGTAGAAATTTAAAGGCACACTTGCATAAATTAAGGCACACTTGTAGAAATAAAGTTTGCATGAAATAAATCACACTTGCATGAAGGAAATAAAACTTGTAGGAACAAAAACACACTTACATAAATTGATATTTTTGAATTGGAAATAAGCATAATTAAACGAAACAGCTACAGGTTCACAACAGATTGAATTTTCACAATACAAAGAGAAAAAAAATACAAAAAAATGAATTACAGACAAATGAATAAACATAAAAAATAAATACACATATGTATCTTCCTTGAAATAAGTGGTTAGATCATTCCTTGGAAGATGATTTAATCATACTTCCGAGATCCTAAAACTACAGAATATTTGAAAGGAAAGAAAAAATCTTTATTTCTTTGGAGAAAAAAATTACATATCTTAGTATGGAAGGTTGATTTATAATTCATGCATCCAACCAATTCCTTATTTTAGGAAATATAATATGATTTTATCTTTATTCCAATCCTAACAACTAAGATCTCCATCTCCACAAAATATGGAGAGAGATATATTATTAGAGTCAAAGTCTTCTCTCGATGTTTTAGGAAGATTTTCTCCCAAATCTTCTCCTTGCTTTTCGGTAACAAGAATCACAATGATTTTATTCTCCTACATTATTGGAAGGAGGGTTTTCCTCAAAATATTATTTTGACCAAATACCTTTCCTGAATTTTCCATTTGACTTTATTGTTTTTGACTGTGGAACTTTTGACACTTGTCTGATACACTTTTTCCTCGGATTGCAGTTCACTACAAGTTAGATATCGCTTCATTGGTAAAACATGTAGAAAATATGAATGAGGTTTTTGTTAAGCACATTGCTATGAAGAAAAACCTCTCACAGATTTTCCATTTCACTTTTATGTTTCTATTTATGGAACTTTTAGTGTTCATCTGATATACTTTTTCCTGAAACTGTACTCACTAAAAGTTATATTTCTCTTCATTGGTAAAACTTGTAGTAAATATAAATTATATTTTTGTTAAACACATCACCATGAAAAAAATATCTTAGATTTTCTATTTTAATTTTTTTGTTTATGTTTACGGAACTATTAGTGCTCGTGTGATAAATTTTTTCCTCAGACTACAACTCACTAAAATTTAGATTTCTCTTAATTGGTAAAACCTGTATAAAATCTAAATGAGGTTTTTGTTAAACACATTTCTATAAAAAAAAAATCTCTTTGATTTCCCATTTAACTCTCTGATTTTTCACATTTCCTCAAAAAATTTCATTCTATTGATGCAGGTTCTGGAGCTAACATTACTCTATTAATGCAGGTTGCGGAGCTAACTCCAATGGCTCCAGAGCTAATGTTAATTTGTTGATTTAGGTTCTATATTCAATGGTTTTGGATCTAATGTTACAGGTTCTAGAGCTAATGTTATAGGTTCTAGAGCTAACTCTAATACTTATAGAGCTTACGTTGCAGGTTCTGGAGATAACTTTACAGGTTCTAGAGCTAATGTTACTCTATTGTTGTAGGTTCCAGAGTTAACTCAAATAGTTCTAGAGCTAAAGTTAATTTGTTGCTGTAGGTTTTAGAGCTAATATTATAAGTTCTGGAGCTAAATCCAATGGTTCCAGAGCTAATGTTACAGGTTCTAGGGCTAGTGTTACTCTATTGATGAAGGTTCTGAAGCTAACTTCAATGGTTCCGGAGCTAATGTTACTTTATTGATGTAGGTTCTAGAGCTAAATCTAATGGTTATAGATCTAACGTTATAGGTTATGGAGCTAAATCCAATGGTTCCAGAGCTAACATTGGAGGTTTGGGAGATAACTTTGTAGGTTCTGGAGCTAACTCCAATGGTTTAGGAGCTAACTAAAACAACTATAACTTTTGCATGCAATCTCGGATTGAGATTATTCTTTGTTTGAACTTGTATAATTTTTTGAGAGGAATATGGATATGAAAACATATTTGAGTTTATATGCATTATTCATGATCAGTTCAATTTTCCCAATACTAGCATTATTTTTCCTTTATGACCTACATACACAAGACTTTGCATCTTTTCCCAAATAATTAAAAGGATTAGTCAACAAAGTAGATAACAAAAGATTTCTAAAGAATGAACAAGATATATATCCTATATTCTATCTGATGCAAACTATAATTTCTTGGATTAAATTTTAATCCACTTTCAAAGGTAACTTAGAAGGATAAAATAATGGTAATATATGGTCAATTTATGGCCTCGTCATTATCCCACACCTAATCTTATGCATGTCCTCATGCACTATATTATTATCTCCTCTTCTTAGAGTCTTTTCAGAATTGAGGTTATGAATGTATGCATTCCATCTATAGTTCAAGGACACACTCTTGTATGGATCTTATTCTGTTGTTTTTTATTTTTTTCTTGTACAACAGGTTTTTGTGTGGATCTCCTTCTACTATTTTTTTCTTCTACGATAGGTTCTTGTGCAGTTCTCCTTCTGCTGTTTTTTTATTTTTTTTCTTGTATAATAGGTTCTTGTGTGGATCTCTTTCTGTTGTTTTTAATTTTCTTTCTTGTACAATATGTTCGTGTGTGGATCTCCTTGTAGTGTTTTTTATTTTCTTTCTTGTACAACAAGTTCTTATGTGGATCTCCTTTTACTTTTTTAAAAAAAATTTCTTGTACAACAAGTTTTTGTGTTGATCTCTTTCTGCTATTATTGATTTTTTTTCTTCTACAATAGGTTCTTGTGTGGATATCCTTCTATTGCCCTTGCACCGCATATTTAAAATAAAAATTCATGCCTCATACTTCTCCTTCTCTCCCACACCTAAGATCATGCATGTCCTCATGAATGTTGTTTATTCACGGTTGTTCAGAAATTAGACTCTAAAATTTTGATTGCAAAGAGATGCACATATTTTCATATTTGTATGTAGGGGAGATATGAATTTTATTTTTTCTTCTTTAGAGATCTTAAAAGTGGATCTAGCTATAATAGAAACTTACAAGAAATCTTAAAAATAAAATAGTAGAACAAAATAAATTGATCATACCTCTAGTTTTCCTTGTCAACTGATTATTAACATGGTCAAATAGTGCCAAGAAGAAAGCCACCAGGTCATAGTTGATTGCCTTTTAAGAAGAGCCGCCCCCCTTTTGCTTTTGATTGGCCAACAAGATGGTTTTCCAATCAATTTTTTTAATTTTTCTTCGATTAGCAAGTAATCTCGTTTTACAATCAAAGTTTTTTTTTGCCTTTGATTGGCTAGCAAGCTAGATTTCCAATCAATTTTTTTTTTCTGAAAGGATGAGAGAAAAAATTGATCCATCATCAAACTATATCCATCAAAGTACAACATGTGTAAAATAAGAAGCAAAGTTTGAGATCTCATAAAAACCTCTTTGCATACTTAGTAACTCCAAGAACATTTGTAAAAATTGTGTCGACAATTTCTAGGTCTTCAAATTGCAACTTGAATTGTGCATTATCGGAATTTCCATAGTAATCTTCAAAGCCCAAACTAGTGATCTCAGGAAATGGATTGTGTTATGTATCCTTGGGTACCTCCAAACTACTCCTTGGTTGATATTGCTGGTGCTTATAAATATGCATTCTGGTACCAAGAATAAATCTAGAAATTCTTATGGATGTTAGCATGAAAAAAAGTGATTTCCTTGATATTCACACTAATTGCCTCTTAATATTATACAAGCATTTACAAAAATGAAGAAACTGAAAGACATGAAAATAAATTTTTTTAATGGATATTGTTCAGAGATTGAATTTTATGATGGGATGAAAAACTAATTTGGATGGGTAGATTTATTATGAGTGGGTTTTTATTTTGTCTTTAATGAAATCCCTGAATACGGATGGAATTAATTACAATTATTACCACTTCATTATTACAAACTGGATAATCCAGTTTTTGACTAAGGTTATGTGTAATAAGATCACTGAGTTGTTAGTTGATACCAGGGGAAATAATGGTGGTTATCAAGAATGACATATGATATTTCATCAAATGGATCTTCTTCCAGATTCAACATCATATTCTACCATTTCTAGATCTGAATTCTTTGTTCATACCATTATACCTTCTTGATCAAATATCACAGTTATTTTCTTATAGAAAAAGTTAGTTTGTGGGGAGATAAATATTTACAATTTAATATTCCTAATTGCAGAAATGAAATTTTAATCTACTTGTAGAAAATAAAATTTTAAAGAAATACCCTCAAATACTTCTTGTCACAGAATTTGCTAAAAGGTATTCTACTGTCACTAGAATATTCTTTTAGAGAAATTTGAATCTCCTAATAACACAGTGTCCCTGGCAACGACACAAAAATGATGTCAATAAATAATGTCAATCCAGGGATGGTGTCCGAAGGCTATATGCATTACAAGAAGAAGATATTTGGAAAACAACTCCTTTAAACACAAACCAAAATTTCATAAAATAAAGCACACTTGCAGAAATTTAAATGCACACTTGCAGAAATAAAAGTACACTTGCATAAATTAAGGCACACTTGTAGAAATAAATTTTGCATGAAATAAATCTCACTAGCATGAAGGAAATCAAACTTGTAGGAATAAAAACACACTTGCATAAATTGAAATTTTTGAATTGAAAATAAGCATAATTAAACGAAACACTTGTAGGTTCACAATAGACTGAATTTTTAGAACACAAAGAGAAAAAAAATACAATAGAATGAGTTAAAGAAAAATGAATAAACATAAACATAAATACATAGATCCATCTTCCTTGAAATGAGTGGTCATCTCATTCCTTAGAAGAGGATTTAAATCATACTTCAAAAATCCTAAAACTACAGAATATTTGAGAGGAAAGAACAAATCTTTATTTCTTGGGAGAAAAAATTACATATCTCAATGTGGAAGGTTGCATTTATAATTCATGCATCCAACAAAATAATTATTTTAGGAAATAAAATATGATCTTACCTTTATTCCAATCCTAACAACTAAGATCTCCATCTCCACAAAATATGGAGAGAGATATAGTATTGGAGTCAAAGTCTTATCTCAATGTTTTAGGAAGATTTACTCCCAAATATTCTCCTTTATTTTTGGTAACAAGAATCACAATGATTTTATTCTCCTACATTATTGGAAGGAGGGTTTTCCTCAAAATATGATTTTGACGAAATAATTTTCCCAGATTTTCCATTTGACTTTGTTGTTTTTGATTGTGGAACTTTTGACACTTATCTGATACGTTTTTTCCTTGGACTATAGCTCACTAAAAGAGATATATCTTCATTGGTAAAACTTGTAGCAAATCTGAATGATTTTTTTAAACACATTGCTATGAAGAAAAATCTCTCTCAAATTTTCCGTTTGACTTTTTTTGTTTCTGTGTATGGAACTTTTAGTGCTCGTTTGATACACTTTTTCTTTGGATTGTAGCTCACTAAAAGTTAGATTTCTCTTCATTGGTAAAACCTGTAGCAAATATGAATCATTTTTTTAAACACATCACTATGAATAAAAAAATATCTCACATTTTCTGTTTGAATTTTTCTTTTTCTATTTATGGAACTTTTAGTGCTCGTGTGATACACGTTTTCCTCGGACTGCAGCTCACTAAAAGTTAGATTTCTCTTCATTGGTAAAACCTGTAGAAAATATAAATGAGGTTTTTGTTAAACACATTGCTATGAAAAAAATTATCTCTCAGATTTCCCATTGGATTTGTTGCTTTTTCACAATTCCTCAAAAATTGTCATTCTGTTGATGTAGGTTCTGGAGCTAACATTACTTTATTGATGTAGGTTCTAGAGCTAACTCAAATGGTTTTGGAGCCAACGTTACTTTATTGATGTAGGTTTTGAAGCTAAATCTAATTGTTCCAAAGCTAACATTACAGTTTTTAGAGATAACTCCAATGGTTTCAAAGCCAATGTTGTAGGTTTTGAAGCTAACTTTATAGGTTCCAGAGCTAACGTTACTCTATTGATGTAGTTTTTTGAGTTAACTCTAATGGTTCTGGAGCTAACGTTAATTTTTTGATGTAAGTTCCAAAGCTAAATCCAATGGTTTTGGAGCTAACGTTACAAGTTCTGAATCTAACTCCAATGGTTCAAGAGCTAACATTACATGTTTAGAGCTAATGTCACTCTATTAATGTAGGTTCCAGAGCTAACTCCAATGGTTCCCGAGATAGCGTTACTTCGTTGATGCAGGTTCTGGAGCTAAATCCAATGGTTTTGGAGCTTATGTTAAGGTTTTTAGAGATAATTCCAATGGTTCTGGAGCTAATGTTACAAGTTCCAGAGCTAACTTTGTAGGTTTTGGAGCTAGTTGCAATGGTTCCAGAGCTAACTAAAACAACTATAAATTTTGCATGCAATCTCGGATTGAGATGATTTTTTTAAAACTTCCATAATTTTTTGAGATAAATCTAGATATGAAATAATATTTGAGTTTAGATAGAATATTCGTGATCAATTCCATTTTTCTCAATACTAGCATTATCTTTCCTTTATTGCCTACGTACACAAGACTTTGCATCTTTTCCCAAATAATTAATAGGATTAGTCAACAAAATAGATAACAAAATATTTCTAAAGAATGAACAAGATATATATTCTATATTCTATCTTAAGTAAAATATAAGTTCCTAGATTACATTTAAATCCACTTTCAAAGGTAACTTAGAAGGACAAATTAATGGTAATTTATGGCCAATTTATGGCCTCATCAATAATGATGCAAGAGTTGTGTATATTCGGTAGATAATCGTGAATTTTTTTTGTTTTGATTCATTGGCCCTGCTAGCTTCATCGTGATTTATTCTATATTGAATGTGAAACTATTCTGGTTATTTAGTCTGATCTCTGTAATCTTCCTTTCGTCATTTCTCTCCTTTCCCCTCATCATTGTGATTGCCCTCCCTTGTACCTTGTATAAGAACTTTAACATAGGTTTAATGGATTTTCCCTATGTGATCTTTGGCCAATTTTTCCACCCACAACATTTAGATAGGATTAGGATTAGTTTACTTTCAATAATAAGAGTTGTATCATTCAATGCAGAGGGGCATAGCCCCATGAACGTTGGTGGAGACACCTAATTTGTCCACTTAAAATTTTTTCTCACCAAAAGTTTTTGGAGACTCTGGTAGAGAGATATTTTCCTAGATACCCCCAAAAAAGATCTTTGCCCAAAAAATTAAAAAAATACATATAAAAGTATATATTCAAATAACAAAAAAAATCATATTTCGAAGGAAAATCTATTTTGAAGGTGACTCCATCAAGGAATGAATCCCTATCACATTCATTTCCCACACCATGATTAAATATATAGATTAGAGTGAAGTACCAATGAGTGACAGTTAAGAAGAAGAAGAAGATGTCTTCCTAGAAAAGAAGATCATTGATCAACCATAGTTTCAGACCAGTCCTTGCAACAAGGAAAATTCAAGTATGGTAAAATGGTATCCCACTCCAACAATAATCTATAGAAAATATAACTTCCCAATGAAGAATAAGATAAGGAATGGTGGAAATAGGATTGAAGAAAATACAAGATGCTATGTGCATCCCAAGAAGATAAAGAATATGCCAAAGGTAATAGTCTCAGTTATGCCTAACTAAATGAAAAGTTGGGAGCCATGTTTTTCATCACCCTCCCTTGGGATGATTTACTTGCATATAGGAATGATAAAATGGGAGTATTAAAACTTGAGTATATGGAAATATTCATGAGCACTATTCTAGGAAATTCAAGTCCCCAAATCTACCTCGAAATGCTGAAATATGCTGAAGATTTGCAAGAGATGTACGGGCAACTTGAAGCAGCCCATATCAAGGAAGAAGAAGAGGATATTTTTTTATATGGAAGAAGATCTTAAAGATAAATCATACTATAGGGTGTTCATTGATGATTTTTTTTTTAACACTGTTGAAGAAGATCCTATCATGGAGCCTTTTGATGAGAATTAAACCAGTCTTATAGAATATTATGAAAGAGAAGATGGTGTAGAATCCACTAAAGAATAATTTTATAACCTCACATATCTCACTGCAAAACTAAGAACATTATCCTTCTTCGATTGCTTAATAGACAAATTCCTCGCATATAGTGATGCAAAAATGAATGTTTTGAAAAGAGGATATGTGGAAAGGATCCAGAGCATAATAGAAGGAAATTATGACCTTGAGGCCTATCATGAAATTTGGATGTATGTTTTAGCTCTGCAAAGAAGGTATGAACATAGTGAAGAACTTTGTGTTGTTAAGAATGAAGAAATTCAATAAGATCTTGATGATTGTCCATGTTATGAGGTGTTAGTCCCTAGAAGTTTCTTAGATGCTCCTGAAGAAGATCTTATTCTTGACCCTTCTGATGAGAACCAAAGCAACATCATGGAGGATGAAATAAAAGATATACAGATGGAACCACCATTCGTCAATTCTTGGCTCGAGTCACAATCCATGGGAGGAATAATATATGAAATAAAGGAAGATTATTGATACATAATGGATGATTCCATGCTTTCTAAAGACTCCATAAATGATGAACAAGCAAAAAATGACCACTCCAAGGTAATCATGGAAAACATCCTTTCAAATTTTAATTTTTCAATTAATGATGAAATGGAGATATTCGAAGAAGTGCAAGAAATCCACCCATCATCATGGACCAAAGATGATGAATACAATATGGTAATAGATAATTTTCCCTCTTATTTTGATTCTTCAAGTGATGAAATGTTACATGAAGAATTGGAGAAATTGGAAGAATCAAATCATCTTCCCAATTCAATCATGGATGATCAAATGGAAGAAGCCCACTCCCTTTTCGAAGATGAGGAGAATGAACAATCTAAACACAATCTCTTCTCACTCATGGATTAGAATCATCATCATGGTGAAAACAAGGCCTTTCATATTTCATCTTAACAAGAAGATTAAATAATGAATGGTCAAGATGTAGCTGAAAATTATTCTCATATTGCTGCCCAACATGGTTCACTACTCCCTACCAAGAAGATGATGATATGGATTTTGAACTTGAAGGAGTGCCCTTCCCATGAAGCTTGGAACTCTTCTCCTTATTAGAAGGTATCTCGAATCAAGTATGCCCATGTTTGCAAGAAATTGAATCTTGTGCAACACAAAGCATGGAAGAGGTGAACGAGGATGTTTCAAATGAATCATGGGCTTGTATGGATCAGATTTTTAACCATCTCTTAGAGGAACAACATGAAGATTCTTCCAATGAGGATGAAGATGAATCTATGGAAAACTTGGAAGAACCATCAGTACAAGACATATTGAAGGATGTAAAAGAAATTTAAGATCCTCTAATCAGTATTGAACTCTTGCCTTGGGCCATGGCAATACATGAAATGTATGAGTCCATTTTTGCTCCTCTTTTTGATACACCAGCTTTCAATACTGAGATAAAGCTATTAGATGAACTGAATGACTTTCCCAATGCCTTGGTTGATGAGAATTCATGTGAAAACACGACGTTTCCTTTCATAGAATGTGAAGAGCTTCATAAGTGAAAAATAAGGAAGATTATGGAATCTTCTTTGAATATTCTTAATCTTGAAGTCAACATACTTTCCATGGAGGATTTTAATAAGGAAAATGTTGAGTTGATTTTACTTAGAGAGAATTATTCTAGGAAACAAAGTGGGACAACCATAGAAGTTAGTGAATGGGAAGAAAATCAGTCTTTCCTCTCTCCTTCCAAGTGCCTTGCTAATGTAGGATAATATTTAAATTGGCAATTCAAAGAGGACAGATATCTTCTAACTCTTGAAGACATGGAAGAACAACGTCTCATGATCATAGGGCATCAAGAGGGAGCATTAAGGTACAAAAGCTTAGAGAAGATAATGAAGTGGTCATTGGATGCAAGAATGATCTCTATGTAGTATTAGTATGAATATGGAATTATGGTCAGACTTCTTCCTCTCAAGCCATGCAAATCCATCACAAAATCATGGTTGGATCAAATAACAGGTTTTTTGCTTCAAAGGTTAGACTTCATTCCATGATGGCATGTACTTATTTCAACCCACTTCTACGTATGTGTATATTCTTCCCCCACCTTTGTAAATACGCCTCCCTTGTAACATAGTTTTCCTTTTTCTGTTGCATGTTATTTACCCTTTTGGTTTGTTTCCCTTCTATTTGTATGTTTGTGTGTGTGTGTTTGTTCAATAAAGAAAGTTGTGTATTCTATCTTTTCAGTGATTCTAAAGCAAAATGGATAATGCGTTGATGTTTAAAATTAAATTGAGATTCTATAGTTCTCATGTTAAGTTCTCACTGTGCTCAATCCACAACATGTCCTCGGGCTAGAGTCAGTTGTTGTCATGTGAATGTGCAACAAGAAAATTCCCAATTTTAAAGCATGAAAACCATACCATACCCAAAAAATTTTACTCAAAGGTCATTCTAAACCCTCCTTCATATCACCCTAATCCTCTATTCAATATTCCCCTAGGTGATTTAGGGATATCTAGTCATTTTAGAAGCTTTCAAAGCAAGATTCATTAAGATAATTTTGTAGGAGGCTTGGGAAAGGCCATTTCCTCATATTATCAAAGATGGTGTGCACCCCCTATATTGGAACGGGAGGCCTAAATTCATCATAGATATGTAAATGAGAGATAATTACGCAAAAGTGGGTCTTAGAGGCCTAAGTAGTGCACAAGGCTAAAAATGCCACTGAGCTCCAAGAAGCGAATCTAGGATCTCTAGGAGTTAAGAGTCAAACAAGATATCTTAAAAAAAATTATTCAAATCTATAAAATATGGTGGAATCATATTTTTCACAACACCTTGGCGCATCATGTCCCCATCCTATTTTTCTCATGCACAGCCTCAGAGCCAGAAAAGAATCCTAAAGTTCACAGGTTAAATGGTAGAATCAAGGTTTGAGAGTGCCACCATTGGATTTTTAAGGAACTTAAAATTAAATATCATATAAAATTTCATCAAAAACCTCCACTGGAAGCTCTAGATATGGTCCCAACAAGTTGCTCTCCAATGCATAAGCTCCAGCAATTAGCTAGTTTTTGGGTTTGAAATCCAACCAATGGGAGAGTGGCACACTTTTTTACACAAATTAGACCAAATATATGGTGCAATAGATAAAATAAAGTGTTCCCCTACCTCATTTGGACCCTTGGACCATCCACATGACCAATTTTTATCTCTGTCTTTCAAGTTAAGCCATGAGGTTTCATTTCCCATCCCCTGCTTTGTGAAATCATGTGCTGCCACTTGTCATGTCAGGGGGAGGAAATTTTTTTGTGTCTGATGTGCACCAAATCCTTAGTAAAAAAATTTCCTAGACCTCCCATGTAGTATCTTGGTCACCCATGTGCCCACGACAGCTACTTAAGGTGTAAATTTCAGCGCCCTCTTTCATCCCCAACTGCCAATCATGCTATGCCAAGTGTCCCAATAAGGTTAGGGAACACATGTTTACAAAAAATTATCCAAATATTTTGTGCCATAGGTGAAAGAAAGTGAGACCCATTTTAAAACTCAAAAATATGCAAACATTTCTAACTGTCAGGCTGTCACTAGCTTCTTTTGTTCTTCCTACACGCATACACAATTTTTTCTCCAACTGTCAAGATTTCTTCATTCTTCAATTTATTATCCTTCTAAAACCTTTCAATAATCCCATAAATCATTAGAATATTATTCCATGATATTTCTACAAAATAAATCCACCATTTTTAGGAATATATATGATTAAGCTACAAGAAACCCTAGGATAAGAAAATGAAGAATTGCTCATAAATAATGAACCGGTGACCAATTTGCAGTGAAACTTGGAGAAAACATTCTTCATACAAATTCATTAAACCTGAAAAAAATAAAAAATCTAAAGGATTCCATTATTTTTAATGGAATCCATTTTAAATTATGTTTCTTTTGGTGTTCTTCTTTCATTCGTTGTCAATTCGGGAAGCAATTTCACCTCAAAATTTATATAGAGAATCTAAATCAAAAACCCAGAAAGAATATTGAGTTTTCTCATCAAACATGGTAATTTTTAGATTAAAAAAATAGGAAGTGTCATTGCTTCACACTTTCCATATTTAGGAAGTTACCAAAAATGGAAAACTCCTCTAGAAGAATAGGCATTGAAAATCCTTCAGAATAAAAAACTAGGGCACACAGGTGAAAAAGCGCAAACAAGAAAAAAGAAAAAAATAACTGTTCAAAAATGGAAATTACTTCAAGATGACCCCAAAACATCTATTGAAGATTCATAACATGAAGGAAACATTCCAGTGAAGACAAAAGACTAAAAAACAACCTGCTCCAAATAGCAATCTCTAGGTCCTTATTTCTAAAAATAGTAGTTTTTGGTATCAATTGCAAAAAAAAATTGTCACATACATAAGAACATATCTCACTAATTTTTGCAGCTATTATGTTCAAGTTTCTTGGTCAATATCACCTACTCTCCCCTTGGTGAGTTGGTTCAAGACAAGCTAAGTCAGTGAGGTTAGTGAGTTGGAAGAGATTTTTAAGTGGGCTAAGGACAGTTGGTCAGATTGAGCTCCTTAGGACAAGAAGAAGTAATCCACAGTAGTATCCTCCTCTACTAAAAAATAACATTATGTATTCCCAAGGTGATCAAGATATAGATCCATGGAAAGATTCTACAAGCACTCTAGTTTCAAATGTCATGATAACTCCCAAAGAGCCATTTCCATGGATTCAAGAAGTTCTTGAGAGTGGGCCAAGAACAATACAACTTACTACCATTCCTAGTCTTGTGGAAATATCTAGAATGTTGAAACCCAAGAAAATAAAGAAATCCCAGGTAGCTTCTTGACTCTTCAATGACACCTTAGGTAATCAGTATGTTGAAGTTGCAAGGCGTAAGACCGATAAGCCCATGGAGGAAATGACTCCATCTGATTATGAGTTGATCCGCATATCATTGGGTCAAGCCTCTCACAAAGGGGTCATTCATTTGATCGAAGAGTATAATTCCCATCTTCTAGTTCATATCAAATAATACAAGAAAAACATTGTTTAATTACATGTAACATCTCTCATTGTGTACATTTAGACCTTCTCAGGTGCAGAATAAGCCATCCCCTTCCCATTTAAGATATCCCTCTAATCAGCGATATCAACCCCAAGGAAATCAAGAAAACACATGGATACATGATTTGGGGGAAATCATATGAAAATTGGATTCAATAAATCATCGATAAAGGCAAGGCATTGTGTCCAGACATCATTTCTCTTATCAAGTATGCTCGTGAAATATTATATGAAGTAAACAACACAAAGGAGAATCTTGCAAAGGAAGTTGGTCATTTTGAAGAGATACTCCCACTGGTATCTGAAATGAGATATTTTGACTCCTATGCCCTCATATGTATGGGAGTGTTCATATCAACTATCGAGGACTTGTCTCAACTTTGGATCCATATCTTGGATACATGGTATTCAATGCTCAAAAATGTGATACCCGAGTTGAACTCTCACAATTATCATGTCTCTAGAATATTGAATGAAGTCTACCATTGTGTTCAAAGGTTTGAGTTCCCCCCACTCAGTGAAGAATCATCATCAAAAGAACTCATTATCATATTCTAGGAGATGGTCAAGAAAGAGGCAAGTGATCCTCTTTCCTTCAAAAAAAAAACAATTTAGATTCCTTAGCTAGTATCCGAAGTTACATTTCCTCAATTGCATTAGATAAAAAAGAATGGCTTCACCAATTTCAAATAATCAAGGATGTTCTAGGCACATTGATCAAGGAAATCAATTGCATTTTTATTCCAGGGGAGGAGAATTTGACAGCTCTAATAACTCAGTTTAGAAGAGAATTCTAGGAACAGGTGCCCATCCTGGAGGACCCCGATCCAGAGGTTTAAATTTTTTTTTCAAGGAGGATTTTACTTCGTAAAAATATCCTTCCCTTCTCTTCAACTCTATTTCTCTCCCTCTCCTTTCTCTCTCCTTTCTAATTCTTCGTTGAGCTTAAGCATTGTATTTTTTCCTATTCACTTAAGTGACCTATTTTAATTTAGTAAAAGTATTTTCTCAAAATTATAAGAGAACTACTTGATTCATGGAAAACAAAAGGTCACAAGTGGAATACGGAACATGAAGAGTCATGTGATGGATGGGAAAGGACAATTGATATTTTTATATATTAGGATGGATTCTCCATTCTAAGGGATTCACAATTTTTGAAGAACTATCACTCTGTAGAAATAGTGGATTGTAATATGTTTTTGGACTTTGTGTGAACCATATACATGAAATAAAGCTACATTTCTGCTATATGCTTTCTTCCTTTCCTTTGCTTTGTATAACTTTTGTAAATTTCAATCAAGGAATAGAGTTTTTACTTTCCAAGATGTATGAATGTGTGTAACTTTGTATGCATGGTTTCCTCTCATCGTTGGTGTAATAAGAATAGTTGGTATGAGCATATGTTTTCTTGTACTTCTTTCATTTATGCACTTAATAAGAATAGTGATGCAAGAGCTATGTATATTTGGTAGATGATCCCAAAAAAGACGTTTTTTTGCTTCATTTTTCCCATTAACTTCATCATGCTTTCTTCTATATTGAATGTGAAACTATTCTGATTACTGGGTGTGAGCTCTGCAATCTAATCACGAGAGTAATCTTCCTTTCTTCATTTCTCTCCTTCCCCTTAATCAATGTGATTTTCCTACCTTGCACATTATACAAGCACTTTGCCAAAGGTTTAGTGGAGTTTCCCTATGTGATCTCTGGCCAATTTGGCCACCCACAACATTTATATAGGATTATGATTAGTTTACTTTCAATAATTGGAGTTGTACAATTCAATACAGAGGGTCATAGCTCAGTGAACATTGGTGGAGACACCCAATTTTCCCACTCGAAAAATTTTCTCACCAACACTTGTAAAAAACAATGTAGACCATACCCTTGAAGGATGGATACCCATGCAAAAAGGGTTCCCATATTGATCAGCGTTCAAAGAGTCAAATATAAAAGCATCCTAGGAAATCTTCTTGCATCATTTAGCTTTCCCATTATAGTAAACTTTTGCTTCTATAAGTTTTCCGGAAAAGTAAAATATATAAAGCTCAGAAATTTCTCTACAAAGTTGTTGAAAAGGAGTACCCTCTATCTCGTGTAACCTACACATGACAAACCCCTTTCATGTTCTAAGAAGATATACATTTCAATTCATCCCTATGTTGAGATATTTTATTTCACTACTCATTGATGGTCTTGTGTTAACATTGTTAAAGGATACAAGTGTAAGTGCTTTCACATTTTTATACTCATCATGTATGTATCAAATCCATATCAAAAGAAATCATTCCATTTTTACTATTTCAATATATAAAGCACATATTTAATACACATTGTATTACCATATTAAGTCACATCACATAATCATGTTAATCATACTTAACATTTAAAAATCAATCATAAAACTCATATTTTCCATATTTCTAAAACAAAATCATAAACACATATATCAACAACACACATCATAACTGATATTAATCAAAGTAAACCATAATGTAACCACATCATAATCATATATATAAGAACAATCTGTAGTAAATTATTAGAGAGTCTCAGTACATCATATATATCAAAGGCTTCATAAAGAGACATATACATCAAAATATCCAAAACAACTATATACATCATCTCTATCCAATAAAATACATGTCATCTATAAATTCACTAACTTAGATAACACTCCTCGTACCACCCTAGACACTTGCATCACCACCACTAGTCCCTCTATCACCAATGGATCCTCCATCTACTATCCTCGGTGGCTGACCCATACTACCTATATTCGTACTAGGAGCTTCTCCCATTTGAGATAAATGATATGTATACATTATTAAATTCAATAAATCATGTATAACCATATTTTTATAATACGCTAACTCAACTCTCAAAGACTTATAATGAGATGCATTGACCATGTTAGGAACTCCCATCTGGCTACTAGCCTGTGCATAAGTTGTAAACTCTGTAACAAATATATAAGATCCTATAATACCAAGGGCCTTCTTCAGTGTATCCCTTTGCTGGCGGTATCTATCTCGGTCTCCACTATCCTAAGCCCGTCACGCTTAGTAACTACTCCGTCCCGATCCGCAGTTAATATATCCAGGAATCTCATTAGATCATCTCCCTCCCTCCTCACAATATCTCTCTCTACCTCTAACATGGCCTTCTCAGACCTTAGCTTTTCTAGTAAAGCTACCAAATCCCCATCTACTTCCTCCTCCTCACCATCATTATCACTGATTTGGATAGGCTCATGTGCTCCCTCAACTTGACCACACACCCTTCTCACTCATTTTACCACTTGAGTCCTCTCATATGCTCTCAATGTTTGAGTCCACCAAGGTCCATAGTCAGGTGTAACCACTACATCATCTTTTGGCACTATGTCTACATCATCATTTGGGTGCATGGCCCCACAATCCTCAACAATAATGATACGTCTATCCATAAATACCTTAAAATTATTTGTATCTCCCTCCTCCAGTTTAAATTATATGGACTCCTTAGGCACATCCTACCCCAATCCAAACTATTATCTAACAAGGATAAACTGCACCATCTCATACTCACCTCCTCTCCTCACATATACCCATGTGTCTTGCTATGTACCACCAAGCTCATACTCACATATGGGCCACTCATGAAAATCTAAGTATGGTCTCCATATGATGTCTCTAATATGTAATCCACTCAACATATCTTTGTAATAACTTACATTCCTCTTCCTCTTCGATCTAACCATGTCATGTCTCCATCTCATAAAACTTAGATGCCCATTTCCTATCCCCCATGGAAAACCCTGTGACCGAGAAATGGATATATGCTCATATTCCCAACACTGTAACAAGAAATAAATATCAATCATGTACCTTTTTTGAGACTTCTAGGCCCACAACTCTCTGTATGTATGAGAAAGCAAATTGGCTACGTACTTGAATAATGTCACATGCTCCATCATAACAGCCACGAATCCTATCATCATCTAGGGAAATCTACCTCCTCTAGAATTAGGTAGGGAAAAACATGATATGGTTGTTATCATCATAGTCAACCTTGTACATCCATCTCTTGATGGAAAATATAAATCTGGATATGGAAATCCCCCAAAAACATACTTCACATCATTCACCTCATCCCCATATAATCTCCTCATGACGTCTAATCTCTTAGTCTCATCAATCATATATATGCCCTCTCCTCAGACTTTTTGTCTCATGATCTAGTGCACATCCTCAAATGTAATAGTGATCTCCCTCATGTGTAACCAAAAAGTAAAGGTGGAAGGACTCCACCTCTTCATCAATGCTAACATCAAATCTTGAAACCTATGCACTCTCTTGTAGTGTCACATCCCTCCAAAACCCACTGTATCCACTTGCTCCTAATACTCATTGGACATATCAACTCATAACTCATCCAAAATGATATGAATTTGGTCATGGATTGTCTACTTCACATCTACCTGCATACAAAAACAAAAAAATACACATTACCACACATATAAACCTCTAAAAATTCCAAAAAAAAAACTGCCACTAAAACATTACAACTACAGTTTTACCAATTGAATCACTAGCGATTCATCACAATAATTGGAAATTGCATGAATCATCGACAATTCCTGAGATTCCCATATTTGAAATCCATATGCCTGCAAATGACCCAAAACCTTAAAAAATACTTCAAATAAGAAAAATTAAAAAAAAAACACACATAATTGAACTTACCTCTACCAATATAGGTTTCCTCTACTTACTAGAAGACACCATTACACTCAAATCAAACTTATTTCCCTCCTTCACCTTCACAATCACCCAAGTTTGTTTGCAAAATGAACTGTTCACCATTTATGCTACTTTTTAATCCACAAAATTGACTTTACCCTAATCACTTACAATTCATCCAATCATCTACGATTCATTAAAACAATCACTCGCGATTCACCCTATTTCATATATCCATCATTATTTTTTCAAAAGGAAACCCCTTATAACATTTTTTGAAAATAATATGTCCTTTAAAAAACTTGAATCCTCAAATTATTGAACATCATACAATCAAATCAATCTCAGGATGTGTCATATATCTATGGGACACGAGCCCTTTGGTCCCCATCACTTGACTTCCCCATCTTTATAACATTCGTTCAGGGATCATAAGACCATAGGAAACAAACCCTTTGGTTCCCCTTATCCCTTGATCCCATGGTAGAATATCCTATTTTGGTACCCCTTTAGACCGGGGAGACTTTGTTAAACATATGACACATCTATCCAAAAAACTTGTAAAACTGGTGTTCCTTACAATGTGTTGCATTCACCCAATTTTGAGGGGGGATCACCCTAAAAAAATTAACTCATCATCATTTTTTTCTAGCACTTTGGCGATGTCAAATTAATAGACAAAAAGGGATAAATGCAGACACCTAAAATTTGTACCCTTCAAATCATCATTTACATCTACAAAAACCCTTATCCTAAGTCATAATTCCTTTGGCATATTTACCTCAGGTAAATATTATTGTTACAACTATCAAAATCCTATCCTAGCCATCTAAAACCACCTTTAAATGAAAACAAAACACATCTTAACCATTTCATAACTCCCTTGATCATTATACCTCATCCTAGTCAAATTAGCACCTACCTAAATACAAACCAAAACAAAATCATTTTAAATTGGTTTCAACCACTTTTCCACCCTAAATCCTGAAAATCCCAGATCACTAGTGATTTAGGTAATCACTAGTGATTATAAATAAAAATTTTCCAATCTTCCTCTGGGATCCTTAATTGTGAACCCTTACCTCTTGATTTCAATACTTTCTTCTAGCATCCTACACATCACCATTTAGCACCTGGACAATAAGATTATTATCAAGTATCACTGTGTACCATCATTAAGAATTTTTCAAGGCACCTCAAAGATCCCGTGGATCAGCTTAAATGCACCATTTACCTTGGAGACTGCATTAATTATCATCAAGTCACCCTTAAGTAAGGTTTGAGGCATATTTTATCTTCACCTTGGTACAAGGTACTTTTACAATATTTTTTATCTCTTATCAATAATATTCAGTCATTAATCAGTCTATAACATTAATTTGAAACACATTCATTTTTAATCAATAGTCAAAAATCACCTAAATCGCCATCAATTCCTATCAATTCAATCCTTTGTCAATTATTATAATTTTTATCAAATTTATCATATCTGTCATGTCATGCCTATTTCTTATAACATTTTCTAAAGCATGGATTACTATTAGATTACAATTGGTTTTCAATAAGATGAAAGTACCCTCATTTATAGCCTTCCGATAGTTCGACACCCTTTCTTTTGGGAACAGTACGATATTCTCCACAACCTCACAATTTACGCTATCAACAATGCTCCTATAGAAGAACTTGAAGACATATTTGAATTCCTCTAGGAAATTGACCATGAAGTTGAAGAATTTTGGTATGATTATTTTGAACTTGTATGGATTGCATCCACACTTGCTTGGGCCACATTTGAAGTTACACAGGACCTACCATTCAATCTTGAGTTCTATTCATCTTTTCATAGCATCCTTGTATCCATATATCTTATATCCATTTATCATTTATCACTTATTCCTTACAATTCAGTTGATTATTTACAAAGTGAGTTGACATCCTTCGAGGAAGCCCTTTGGATTCCTAGAATCAGCCGTTGTTGAGCAACTCTCTTATCTATCTATCTAATCCATTATGTTTAGTGTCTTTGAGTGTAGGTTTCTTCACAGAACATGATCTTGTACACACCTTTGGATGGAGTATAACTTCTATCAACATCAAGAATCAATAATCATCATCTACATGTATCATTAAACCACACTTCTTCTGAGGCTTTTTTTGTTAATTCAAGTAGAAAGGTAAAAACATCTCTGAACACATCCACACATTCATCTCTTCCAGGTGTTATTATTTCATTTTTTACTTAGCACTTTACATTACTTATTTATACATGCTTTTAACATAATAGTATCTTTCTAACATGCTAACGAGTGCTTCATGAGCAGCATTTGTTACACAAGGTTATTTGCTTCCATACTTGTTTGATACATTGTTTTTTATTGTTTGCTCTTGTTTTTGGGCCTTGCCCTATGTTTGGTGTGCACACTTGTTTTTTTTTTTGCGGCCATGATGGCCTTCCATGTCTTATGACATCGTGAGTGATTTCCCATATTTGCAGCCCACTTTTTGTAGCTTACTTTTCTTCTTACGTGTTTTCATTATTGCTTGTCTTCATAGCTTACACATTGTTCCCATAGATTACACATTTTCTTATACATAAATTCTTGTTCATAACACTTATTTTTGGCTTTCCTTCTTGTTAGTGCATGCCTTGGTTTCTACCAAGCACTTTCCAGGGTACATTTCATGCGTTGGTCCTCTTTTGGGGCCACATTATCCTATAAGTAATATCACATGCTCCCCTAAAGAGGGGGCATCATTTGGAGTTTACATACTAAGAAAACAAATTTACATCAATTCAGTTCAATGCACTTTCCACCATTGACATTATGGGTTTACATACAGCGAGTGAGTTTAGACCAATTTATGAATTCCATACCTAATGGATTTTATAGGACATGGTGTCCTTAGCATTCAAAGGAGCAGTCAAAGGTTGGAGGATACATCAGAATTCCTCCCTATTCTTCTTCTACCACAGGTGTTGGGTCACCCAAAAAACAAGATAGTACAAATAAATCTTCACACATAGTTGAGTGAAGCAATTAAAGGTTAGAGGACACATAGAATTTCCTCCCTATACTTCTTTGGCCTATGGTGCCAGATAACCGAAAAAATCCTGACAGTACATGATATCCTTCTACACTCTTTCTCTTGACATGGATTAGGTGCACATGTTCCATTTATAGTTTTTCATTTCTGTAAATTACATTTAAATGCATATGCATGCATCTTTTACATTGCATTTTTTACACATACATACATACATACATATATATATTTGACTACTTTATTTTTTTCTATTACAGGTCTAGCCATATGAGAAACAAACATTCAAATAAGGGAAACAAAAAGCAATAACAAGCAATAACAATAATGATGTCAATACTGACACTTTACGATAGCACACACTATACTAACTACGTAGGTACACTTCACACATAAGCATCAACACATGCATTCTACCCTAGGTTCACTCTTATTACTTTTTTGTGCATTTTCATGTTTAATTTCCACACTCCATATTTTTTTATCATTTGACACTTTCTCTTGTCCTTTGGCATGTTTCTACTACACTCTTCGTGGATATCAGCTACTCATCTCCATCTAATTTATTTTACCAATCTTTCTTCTCACCAACATAAAGTGGGGGAAATTGTAGACAAAAAATCATGCACTTTAGACATTATTTAACCCTGGTCTCAAAATAATATTTAGAGGGTTCATGAGTGAAGAAAGTACTAATTAACCCCTATCTTTTGGCCATCTTGATTTTTTTTATTTCATCATTATTGACCTTTTACATCCACATGCTCATTCAGCTTTTGTCATCCCCGCATTATTTTAGCCTCGACTGGGGTGCCTAGATTAGTACTGGGGTGACCATGGGTGCCATGGTCCTACCAGGGGCAGCCCGGTCCTTTTTTTCACTTTTCCGACACTTTTTGGGATTTTTTATTTTTTTGAAATCTTTATATTTTTGGTGGTTTCCCATTTCATGGTTAATTATGGAATTAGATCAAGAGAACCCTATAAATATAAAGTTACAAGACCATAATGAGGGACCTAACATCATTCACTACTATCATCCATCTAGATTTGCATCCATCTATTGCATTGGAGATCACTTGCTTCCACATAGCTCCATCATCAAAGCCCAAGGCTATAACATCTACATCAAACTTCATAGGGGGGAGGGATTCTATTCTATTCCATGTAAGTATACTATTACATTTTCTACATTTAATTATTGCTCGCTAATTCAAAAAGTGCGACTGGACACAAGAGCACCTAGGGCATATCATTCACACACTCAATAGAACTACATTTGGGTCCAAAATGTAGTGCAACACTTAGTTAGTAAGCCCATTATTTTGGAAGTTGAGGTTAGTTTGACCCATTCATTTGCATCTTTCTTTGTTTAGAGTTTTGATACTTCTTTTTGCTCTTTTACATGTTTTTACATCATCTTGGAATATCAATGACATTCGTTACAGGGAAGAAAATCTAATGTAATAGATATTGAGGGTTTCTAGCCACCTCTCATCCCTGTGAAGATTAGTTTCATAGATTTTACACAGACCAGGGTGCCCAATTTACAGATTAGAGAACCCGCAGGCACCCTAATCCTTCCCCAGGCACTCTAGTCTAGCTAGATACTTTAGATCCATCCTTTTCAGATCTTCTACATGGTTGTTTCTACTTCCATATTCTCTAGTCAGCTTTGTGACAAAATCCTGTGAGCATATTCTATTTAGCTAAGTTATTTCCTCTTCTATCTTACACATTAGGGTTAACATTTACTTTTTCATAGTTGTTTGGTCACTTATATACTACTTTGCTAAATTTATTTAGTTTATTTATATTTGTTCATATCTTATATTAAATATCCCCACATAACACATATTAGTCAATTTTAGTTAATCAGGTCATCATCATCATTTTTCTTACAAAATCATTAGTTGTTTACATAGTTCTTTTCATCTCTCAGGGAGTCTCAGGTGTTGTTATTTGGTCATTTGTCATCTCTAGTCTTTGACTTGAGAACCTAGAATAGGATTAGGGTGCCCATAGTTACCCCAGTCCTTAATTTTAGGTGCCCTAGTCCCTGTAACACTTGGGTATAATTTTTATTTTAGAGGTTATTATTTATAATTTTCCCTCTAATTCCCCTAGGTACTAGTCAACATGTTGGGTCATTAGTTTCAAAATTTGAGCAAGATATCGCTACATAAACATAACATACTCACTATCTTATGTGTAGACTATATACTATCAAGGGATATCTATATACTAAGGTAAGGGATTGCATTTGGGAATCACTGTATCACACACACTACATAGGAAATGGAATTCTATTCTATTCCATCCACCATTTTCCATTACAACTAGTTATTGTATGATATCTCTATGTCATTGATGCTAGGGAACACTTGGCACATAATTGAACACACATGCACATAGAACTACATCGATTCTAAGATGTAGTGCAATTCTTAGCTGTAATTCCATCCAATTGGTAGCTGAGGATAGTCTGACCCATTCATTTACATATTTTTTAGGTTTTGATTCTCTTGTGTGGGGTTTTGTAGGATATTATTTGCCAGACATATATGGTGTCAACAAAAAATTTACTGTGAAAATATCACAATAAATATCAAGAAATTGTAAATATCTAATGATACTTCCAGATTCAAGCCTTGAGATGTTTTGCAGACCAAAGCATCCATAGTGAAAACTAGGGAACCCACATGTGCCCTGATCCTTTTCCAGGCGCTACAATCTAGTCAAATCTTCATCTGCTATAATTTCTTGGGTTTTACCATCATACCCTTCTTCATCTGCACATCATCCCTTTTAGTCCAAAATCATAGGTAAGTCATTTTCAGGTTAGTACCTTTTTCCCCTCCCATTTCAACTATCTTATTTCATTTAATTATCAAATTAAATTATTTAGCATATACATTTCAGTTTATATTATTTATTCCATTATTATACTATATAGATTAACTCTAAAATTCATATTTTAGTTAATCAAGTCCTTAACAACATAGCTAGAACTAGCCTCAAGAAAACTAAATATTTACCAAATAATTGAGAAGAGCACAAGTGATCTTGATGATTGTTTGAACAATCAAATACCCTCTAGTGAAAATTCTAGTTTGGGCTTTAAGAAGTGCATTTCGAAAAATATGTGAACATTGCAAGATAGATAAGAATGTCAACAAACATAGAATAAGCATGGTCTCTATATAACTGAAGGAGGTGTAGGAAAGGGTGGAACAAATCACCTCAATATTGGTCATTGAAAAACTGGAAACACCTAACAAAATATGTGAGACCTTGGAAAAGGAATTTCTTGGTATGAAGGAAAAATTTCTTCACATCAAAGGCTTGCATATTCTGATTATGAAAATCATTATGGAGAACTTGAAAATTATGGAAGAGTTGGTAATTGTTATGCAAAAGAAATTTTTTTTTGAGAAGGATGGTGTTACCCCCAATAAGAAAATCACAGATCTTGACCATGAGAGGTGGAGAGTGACTATAGCAGGGTTAGTTAAAGATTGGATTTAATGCATGAAAACAATGGATGATATTATTAAATATTAAATTTTGTTTTGTGTTTTAGTATGCTAATAGTTTTTAGTTTTTGTGGTATTGTTGGATGTTAGTTTCACTCTCCCCTGTTATTTTGTTCACAAGTCTATCTGGATGTTAGTTTGGTTGTTTTATTGTTACTTTTTACTTGTTGTTGGTTGTGGGATTCAATGGGTATACCCTTGGCCTTGGTTTCCTATCTTTTGATTTGACTCTTTATAAGGGGTAGGGAACCCTTATTTACCATTTATCAAAATAAAAAAATAAGAAATAAAACTTTATTGAACCAAGTCAAGGACCTGCTAAATTTAAGTAGGATATCAAGGTTCATAAGAATATCATAAGAAAGCCTAATCAAATGAGGCTCTCAAGTAATTTTAATGGTTATTTTTACTCATGCAACATTTTTTGGTCATAGAGCTAGGGAATGTAGAAGAAAAATTAAGAATTCTTATCCATGGATTAATGGTAGAAATGACCATTCATATTAGTCATGAGAAAACATTTATTGCAACTTCCATGATAAGGGTCACATTTCTAGATATTGTCACCATGAGCCACCTAGTCAGAATTGGACAAATGAATCCCCTAGAGGTAAGAATCTTGTTATTTTTTCAATTGTAAAAATTTAGGGCATACTGCAAGATATTGAAAATGGAGGAAGAATTTCTATGAGAGCAACATATATACAAGGTCTAAACATGTTGAGAAAGCAAAGGAAGAACCTAAAATTACTTTCTCTAGTCATGATGAGCCTATGAATAAAAAAAGCTTGTCTGTTGTTGAAGAACCTCAAGAAATCATTCTATCAGCATAAGAAGACTTCTAGGTGGATGATGAAGAGATAAAGACACAATGACTAAGGAAGTAGATTCTTGATTTTGGTGACCTATCCCATGAGGACAAGGGTGTTTGGTATTGTTGAATATATCCAGTTGTACGGGGTACCTCCATTAGGCTTATTGGATAAAATTCCTTATCAGTAGAATCTTGATGAACCCTTGATGTATCCTTTTATCATATAGGTCTATCATTGATATCAAAATAATGGAAAGTTGATTTTATCATGACTAGTACATGTAGTGTTTTGTAGAAAAGTTGTAGGATTTCATGGAGAATGAATATTTATGAAGAATAGTCTCTTTCATTTTGAAAGATGACTTGATAAGACTATCAAATGAATGAATGGATGTTACATGATGTTGAAGGAATGAGTTTCATATTTTATTCAAGGCATGTTTTTGTCTTAAATGGATCTATAGGTTATGTATGACTATTGGATTCATGTTGAAGGACAATTTTGAGGTGTATCAGAAGTGATCATGCATTAATAAGTCTTATGAAGGTAAGAAGCTTTCATTAATAATCATAATATTGCATAGTACATGTGTGTATATAGATTTGGAAATGGATAATCAGAATATGATTGAAGACTTGTCATTATTAAAGATAATGTGAAGAATTTTTAATACTAGTAGATTTATGAGGTGAGTTTCAATTATTAAATAGAGTTTCAGGATAATATAAGGATGGTAGATGTAATAAAATGTATTCAACTGAGTATTTCAGTGGTTCTTGTGAGATGTGAGTGACCTTTTGGGCTTAGGATGATAAAATATGTGGACTAAAGGAAAAAAAACCTATTCTGCTAGGTCTTTAAGGCTATAGAGATTATGATCCAAGGGGGGGTCAGTTCTATGGCTTTAAAATAGTGACAAAAGAGGTATGAACTAAGTTCTATATATTTTATATGAATTGTAGGAGGACACATCATCTCAATGGAGATGGTTGCAATCAAGCATGTTAATCAAGTCTGAGGTGAGGAAAATAATAGGCATGATTATTAGAGATTCAGGTACAGAATAAGGTCTATAGCAAAAATTAAGAACAAAATGCAATATGTATTTTCTTAGGAGGATAATTGAGGATCTTTGAAGAATAGTTCCATGGATCATCTCCAACACTTGTTGTTAAGAGAGTGAGTAAAAACTAAGGGGGAGATTGTAATTATGGTTAATGCATTTTTTATGTTCTTTGTAGGCTAAGTTTTTATAGGATCCTTTTTCATAGATGTCAAAGGGGGAGAGTGTAATCAGAAATAAGAAGATTGAGTTCTAAAGGTGATTACAAGGTTAGTTTCTATTAATGTATTTGAAGATGGTTTTCCATCAATTAAAAAGGGGGATATTGTTGGATATGTGTTATTCTTGTTGTCATTGATGTCAAGGGATGTCTAGGTGGCATACGAGTTACATGAGGTGTCAAGTGGCTTGGTGAAGTGGTATAATGTCTAGGAGTGTGTGCATGTTCTTAATGTATGGTTCAAGCAAGTAAGGTGTAGTGAGTGAGCACCAAAGGTAGTCAAATGGTGCTATGATGTCTAACATGTTTAGAGAGTTATGCCAGAGGTGTATGAGTTTTTTCAAGATGGATAACATGTCAAGTTCCATGAAGCATGAGTTGGAGAAAGCCAATAGAGTCCTAGCCCTAGACCTAGTATAAGAATATGTCATTATATCTTGAGGCATGGGGGGAAAACATGATAATTTGAGCATGTGAGGAGTGTTTGTGACATTACATAGGATGTATGGAAGGTGTACAAAGTCATGGTTAAGGTGTATAGTGCATGCTTAAGGTCCTATTGAAGCAAGACATAGAAGACAAGGTAAGAAGACATGGGAAAACTAGATAAAAACTTGTGTTTCAAAGGTAGATGAGAATGGATGAGCATTGGAAATCATGGAGGAGGTCATCCCAGAGGTGTGTGAAATTTTAAGATCTAGAGGTTGATGGAAATGCATAAAAATTATTTTTAGACTCTACCAAGCTCTTAAAACATTATTTTCCAGCTCGATGGTCAATTTAGAATGCCAACACACATGTGAAAAATATGCATGGGGATCCGAGCCATTCATAAATGTTAAGGCATGAATTTTATAGTATTTTGTAGTTGGAATGAGGTAAAACTATTCCCTATCACTTATGAATGATTGTTAAGAAGTCAAGTAGGTTTAAACCCTCCTAAAACCCTAGTCATGTAGCAATGGACACTATATGAAGGGTTTTGACCATGTAATATTTTGGGAATGATAGTAATGAAGGTTTGGGAATGTAGAGAATTTATCAAATATCCTTTTCATTGCATTTTCCTATTTCAAGTGTGATAATAAGTTTCGAAAAAACCTTGATTTTTGGTAAATTTAAGCATAAAGGCATGTGTTATAGGTGCCATGGTAAAATTCAAATTGTGGGATAAATCTTAAGATGTGTGAAAAATTTCCATGACAAGTTTTGGATAGGTTATGTGGAAGAAATTGGTGAAACCTCTCTTCAAAGTACCCTACCGCTAATGGTCTAATGAGCTCAAAACCAATCTTATAGGTCTAAGAGAGTTTATGTTGTTTTTCATGGTATATTAATGATATATGAGCATGGGTAGCTTGTAGAGGTATGATATGATTTGTTTGCACTCTTGCTCAGTGGGATTTGTGTGGTTTTCCCCAATGAAGAAAGGAATATTTTTTAATGCAGAAACCGGAATAGGGTTATGGGAATTGATGGAAAGTGGACTACTTCCCATGACATTGACATAGGGATTTGCTGGCCCTTGTGTTAGTTGTTGATGTGCCATCTGAATCGGTCTTAGAACACGGGTTGATTTGAGAAAAGTTCTACCTGATGGAGGTGTTGATAAAGTCCTATTAGGTGGAGATGGTGATCTTTGTGGTCTTCTTCCTCTTCTTCCTCTACCTGGTGATAATTATAAATACTCAAAAACACCTTCTTCTCTAGTCCTTGAATGATTTTGGAAACTTCTCATGTACTTGGGAGACTTGGGATGATACACCACTGACTTTTACTCCTAGAGTTGTTGGATGTGTTGGGGATGAGCGTCCAAAGGCTAAAATTTTTCCAAGTCACACACCTAAACTTTACAAAACTTAAAATGGAAACTTTGTAGGACTAGGGTGCTGATTTTTGGAGGTTAAAAATTTCTTCAAGACTAGGAGTCTCTGAAATTATGAAAAGAAGATAACCTCGAAATTGAAAGTCTCCAAAATCCAAAAAACAAATAACCTCCAAAGTCTAAATTTTAAAACGTCTAAATCTTGAAACCTGAAAGTTCTGAAAACCTGAAAGGTCTTAAATTAGAAAACCTATTAAATCTGAATTGCCCAAATCCTGAAATTACAAAAGGTTTGAAATTCCAAAACCTGTAATTCTAAAATGTCAAAAAACCAAAAAAAATCAAAATCAAAATTTTTAAAATATGGGAATATCCTTTTAAAATTTATCCCTCGATCTATCTAGTAGTGAATTTTTAGACTTTTTTTTCTCATGTTAAACCTATGAAAATTGATTTCAAAAATCTAAACATGTGGTGAAAACCCCAAATTTTGAAATATGTAGTTTTTTAAGTCCAAAATTCTTACAAGTGCCTCTAAAGCTTGTTGAAAAATTCTTTGTCCCACCGGTTGTGCCAAAACCATTATGGAAAAATCACAGCACCCCTAAGTGCTTGCATACGAATGGTTGAGGCATTCAGTGTGATTTTTCAAACATGGAGCTATCTCAAAGTGTGGGACTCTATAATCTTGATAACTCTTCGGAGAAGGCCAATTTATTTTCCTAACCTAGTGAAAACTACTCCAAATTGCAGAGGATGGAAAACTATAACCCTATAATAATGTTTTCCAAGGGGTCTGGGATAGAAAAAATGCATGAAAATAAAAATCTACTCTAAGGGTAGGTGATGCACTAAGGAGGAGTTGTGGATAACCTGAACAATAAACACAACACTACTAAAACTTTGCAATGAAAATATAACATTGTCCAATAACTTTGAATGTTGTGAAAGACCAGAAAGATGTAATAAAAAAAGGGTTAAAAAATCCACATGTTTGATTTTATTGCTCCAACAATTTGATACAATACATTGCATTTAGGGCCAAAGGAAAATATTTTGCATTACTATGTTCAATAGGGAGATTTCGAGCTCCACAAATCTCTTATATACAAGTAATAATGGAGGGGGATATACAAAGTTTCTAACCTCTTAAAATGATCCCCTCCTTACAATTTATAGAAGAAAATTAGAAGAAGAGGGAGAAATTTTAATTCAGGACTGAATAGAGACCCATACCTTCTTGCATCATCCTTTGGTGTTTCCCATGCCCCTGGTACTTGGCCTCCATGTTTAAAAATTAGGTGTCCATACCCCATCAATAACTCCTCCACCTACCCTAAACTATAAAATTTTCACCATTTTTAGAAGTTTGCAACCTCTGAAAATCTGATTTTGATGCTACCATATTGTAGATCATCTTTCCACAATTTTGATGACTAGTCTTTTACCGAAAATGGTCATCTCTGGCTCGAGATATGGCATTTAAGACTTTTGGGGAATCTAATTTTTTTGTGGTTTTAAAACCCCTAAAAAATCCCATTTTTTTGTCTCCATTGTGAAGGTCTCATTTTTACGATTCCAATGACAATGAATTTTTGGGAAACAAATGTTTAGAGTTCTAGATATGGTCATTTTCATGAAAAAGGGCTTATGTGCATTGGACTTGTGTTTTGGGTGAGCTATCTCTTCGAGCTGCTTGGTGAGCTTTGCATAGATTTTCACCTTATTTATTTTCCCTTTGCGTGGTTAGCCATCATTCTATTGGTGAGCCATTCTATGGTTGATTGAGCCAAATCTTCTTACATGCCTGCCACGTTAAAGCTTTCATGTTTTCGTGTATGGTGAGAGATCATTTACCCGCTTTCCTCTTCACACCTCTAGCACTTTGGATACCATAACTCGCATCTGACCTCAGCTGATTTGGGCCATTGAATTATTTTCCTCAATGATTCCTACTTGCATGCATCATTTAAAGGGACATGTCGTGGGTTTGTTTTCTGACAGGAGAGATCCGAAGCCCCTTCTCCACATGTTTTGTTTGGAAAATTTTCCCATGCATTGAATCCTCTTATATTGTGGACCGAGTTCCCCCATTGACATGTTGGCTTCCTTACAAAAATCTCGAGTCGATTTTAAGAATTTCTTCCTTCAGAGTTTGGGCCTTTCCTCATCGGAATTGTGTATACTCTTCATGTGGACAAGCCCATGGTTTGTTTGAAATACAAAATCTTTGAAATCCTAATTTTAGAGTTTGGACTTTGGATCCTTTTGACTCACTTTTGTGTTTTACCTCAGCCAAGTCCAAATTCGAACACCTTTGAAGTCAAAAAATTTCATACTTCAGACTTCCTTCATCATTTGAGCTTGTCCACACATTCACCGAGTTAGCTCGGCTTCCCTCCTAAGCCATTCGTCAAGTTCATTGAACTCAAGCCCGATCTCAAAACCAATTTATTGTGATCTCCTCAGTCTAGCTTTTCTTTGGCTCTACGATCCAGTAATGTCTTTGGCCAATGCACCCTCTCCACCTTACCTCGGGTAATGCACCGAGATCAAGACATGTTCACTCACTCACCTATGTCTCTCCCAGTGATGAATCGATTTCTTGCTGCCTTGTCGAAGCTTCATGAGATTGACTTCTTCGTGATCTTGTTCAACCTAAATTTTCTATAGCGAGCTCCCCATATTTTATCGTCACACATTTTTTCCTCTAGCTTGGCTTTGCTTTTGATCAAGCTGACACTTCTTTCATGCCACCTAAGACCTCACCTCTATAAGCTCAATCACCTTCATCTCAGATGTATTCTTTATAGCAATCCGATGAGCCCCTGATATGCGAACTCTGTATCATTTTTTTTCTACCATGACTCCCTATAATCCTACTAGCATTACGCTTTGGATCGACTTGATCCAGTCCCCTTCATATCCATTTTAGATGTTTGATCTTTGTGGATTTCATTCTATTTCTCTTTAAAAAGGCACCTGTGATATACCTCGCTCATGAATTGGGATACAGTTTATTCCAACCCCAAACTATTGGTCATGCTTCCATGCATACCTCTTCATTCTTCATTGACTATCTCTTAGAATTCTTCTGAGCTCAATCCTTGATTTTTCCATGACCTCCAAATTCTATGTGGTCTCATTGTGCAAATGATCTGAGCTCTGACTAAGCCCTTCAAGACACCAACATGAGATTGGTTACCCTCATGGTCATGGTTCATGAGCCAAGCCCACCAAGTCACATTTAACCTTCACCGAGTTGCAGCCTAGACAAAGCCACTCGAGATCCTTATTCCAAATCATCCGAGTTAGTTCCTAAATTTCCACCCCTCAACGTGAGCTCATTGAGCTCTGTCTTTCCCTAGAAATTTTTACAAAAAAACAAGCTTGTAGTCCTCACCTTTAACTCAACCAACCATTTTAGCTCTGAGTTTCCAAGTCCCTTTTGGGAAGGTTTTTACAAATTTTTGAGTCTTTAAGGAATTTTAATGCATTTTCCAAACTAATGCACCAAGGAATAATGAGAAAATACACGAGGTTTGTTTTTTATGTTTTTTCCCATTTTGTTCGTTATGGGTTAGAGGTGGGCCCACCAAAGCCTGATTCTCTTTCTCAAAGAAATCTGATTCTTTTAAAGACCAAGAAGAGGAATAAATTCCTCTTAGGATCTCAACACTCCTAGAGTCACTGATATGACTCCCAAAACCTTGAAAACTTCTGCAAAGTCAATTTCAACCTTTAGGTCTCCTGTCTAATACTTGAGTTCAGTTGCACCCTATTGTCCAATTCTTCCCAAGGGGAAAAATTGGATAACATGGTTACATAGGTTTTCACATGTTCAAATATTTGTTCTAGAGGTGTTAGAGTGTTTGTAAAGTGGTGATAGAATAAATTTCAGTCTATCATGTGTTCTAGGAATCCATTCTAGGCATAATTTGATACCTAGAGTATGTAGATGGTGTGGTAACATGAGAAATTAAGTAGAGAAGACTAATTTAAGAATGTGAGGAGTGATTTTACATGAAATACCATGTGCAGATGATGTAACGGGTCATTATCCAAGCATATGATGTTGATTCAAGATCATTTGAAGCAAGGCCATGAAGAAAAGGCAAGTAGTGCATGGCTAAACCATGGTGGATGAAATTTTTTAAAGGTTGAAGAGAATTAGTAAGTATTAGAAATCACGAAGGAGGTTGATATAGTGTTTTGGGAAATATTTTAGGTCAAGGAATTGACGAAAAAGTAGGAAAAAATGATTTTTAGCTCTACTAAGATCTCATAATTACATTTCCATGCTTGATGGAAATATTTGGTTTCTCACCAACATGTGTGAGATATGTATGGAAAACTGATACTTCTATGGATGATAGGGCATGGAGATAAGAATATTTTAAAAATTAATGAGGTCATTTGGTCAGTAAATATTTATGAACCATCATTAACAAGCTAAGTAAGTAAAAACTCTCTTTAAACGCTAGCAACAAAGTGATAATAAAGAAATGAATTTCATTTTATTCAAATTGCATGGGAAGGATAATGTGATGACTCAAAGTTTTATATAATTCTTAAGATATCTTGTTGGTGGTCATTTCATATTCAAGGTGTTTTATTAAGCTAGAGAAAAACTCTTATTTTGTGGAGTTTTGATTGTAAAATGTTATATTGAAGATTTCATGAAGTAAAACTTGTTGATTCTACTAGTGTGGGATGTATAGTAAATGATCATGAAAAGGTTTGGGTATTTTCAATGCAATAAATTTATGAAAAAGGTCTTCAATTTTTGCCTACGGCTTTTGGCCTAAAACAACTAAAAACCAGTCTTGTGAACCAAATACATGTTTGATGTTTTGCATAATAGAGCAATGATATTTTTGATAGGAAAACATGTTGAGGTCTGATATGACATGTTTGAGCTCTTGGTTTGATCTAGTAAATTTATTTTTGGCTTAATCCCTAATGGACTAATCATCCCAATTCGGATTTCCACGAAGGTGTTTTGGAACAAGTGTGTAAGATAACACTTCTTGATATGAATTATGGTTATGAGTTCTTTTGGAGGTGTTCCATAATTTTCTTGATTTTTTCCAAGTTATGGAAGTTTCTGGAAGTGATGATTGAGGTGTTGAAGGGTAGTTATCTCAAGATTGGTTCTTGAGACATTGAAGTAGGTTATAGTAGTTTGAGAGATGCAAGTTTTATGGAGCTTTATGCCTTAATGTGGTGATTGGTGTGAGTTTAATGAGATAAAATAGATTGATATAGTTCCATTGATGTTTCATTTATTCCATGAATATGTCTTTTGATATGCCAAATCACTCATGTTTTGAGACTAATCTCTTAGGTTCTTGAGACATAACATTTTCTTGCAAATTGGAGTGATTCAAGGTGAAGATGGGTGTTGCAGATGTGGCTGAGCTTCTAGATGGTGTTAATTTGAAGTTTATGGAGTTTGTAAATCTTTTGGAGTCTTGGTGAAGCTATTATGTGCACTTGAAGTCCAAGAAGTGTTCATTGGAGATGAATACCTAGTTTTAGGCCTAATTAAGAAGCATTATCATGTTATATTTTATAACGCTTATGATGACCTTTAAGGTCATTTCATGTGATTTATATGAGAGTTTGAAATATGTTTTTATGTTGACATGACTAACATTAATGGTCTTAGCTGACATGTGCTCATTAATGGGGCATGTCAAGTATAAAAGTGATGTGTATTGGATCATTTGAGCTAGGGTTGAGGATGGAGATGTGAATGAGCTAAAGGTATATGTGAGAGTCTTGTGAGGATTCAAGAAAATATCATAAAATATGATGAGAAGATTATTAGGGAATAGAATAAGGGCTTCAATGTCATTATATATAATCAGCATATGAAGGTGAAATATTGTGCGAAGAAGGAGAGAGAGTAGTTTGAGATAGTTTTTTAGAAGAGGAGATGAAAAAGAGAACACAATCAGTTTTTGAAGCAATAAGTACATCAATTGATCATCCATTTTAGGTGGATATGTGGGTGCTTAGTCATCATAGGGGGGTTGTATCCTCCTTGGAAGGTTTTTTCCTTACTAAATCAGGGGTTAGTGCTCCTTCAGGGTATAATGTCTCACTAAATTAGGGTTTGGTACTCCTTGTAGGGTTAGTTACCTACTAAAATAGGGTTTGGTGTTCTTTCTAGGGTTGGTTCCATACTAAAATAGGGGTTGGTGGTCCTTATGGGGTCAGTGCCTCACTAAATTTTAAACATGGAAATATAATGTTTTCTTTCAGTGGGTTTTATTCCCTTTGAGGCTTTCCCACATAAATATGGTTTTCTCATGTTCTATCTTCTTAGATGCACTTCTGGATTATTTTTACACTCTTAATACAATCAAATTTATTATGTATGTTGAATGGTTAATTTTAATGATGTATGTAAGTTATGGTAAATGAAGTAAAAGTTTTGTATGACTGATTCTCCCCCCACTCAGGCAATGTGCTTCCAAAAATTGGTATCAGAGCAAGGTCCTTTTGAAGTAAGTCTAAAAACTTGAATATATTTTAAGAATAGGTATGACAGGAAGTCTAGTTCAATATGTGATGTCACTCTTCATCATAATGAGATGTTTCTTGAAACACTTGGGGTTTTTCTTATAGAGGTCAATACTTTATGTTTACACCTCCATCACTATGTTTGTAACTAGTACAATGGATGAAGTTGAAAATATATATAATGAAGATGTTTTAGATTACCCAGGAACAATATTTGAAAGTATCCTAGACATGTTTGAATCTCTATAAGAAAAAATAGTTATTCTAGTGATTATGAGATTGAAGATAGTGGTGTCAACTATGAAACATTTCTCATGATTGTAGAATATTACAAGGACCTATTTTTTGAGGTTGATTCAACTAAAAAATAAGCAGAGGTGACTTATGAAGCCTTAACCATGGAGACATGAAATGAAGAGATCAAAGAGAACCTTGAATAAGTACTTATTCCTTATGAGATAAGGACAAAATAAGATGATGTGTCAAATATTTTTGACACTATAAGTATAAGGGTTCAGTTTTAAGACAAGAAGAGTTTGAAATTATCAAGAAAGCATTGAGATAAAGTTCCATATTTATATCAAGCAAGGCATGGATCTTTCTTCAATGAATATGTTTTTCCATTCAAGAAAAGCGAACATAGAACTGTATAAAAATGTTAATAAAGATCTATTTTCCCCAAATAAATAAGGGGGAGAAACCATCATGTCTTAGTGGTTCCAAGTGCAAGATTCAATCATCAATGGTGTTACTCATAAAATATCTTCTAGAGGCATTTCTATAGAGATGCTTGATCCATAAATACAATGAAGGTGTGTTATCATCCAATCTAGCTGTATGAATATCTATGATGTATGTTTTATTTGCTGATAATATAAGTTCATCATGATGATATGCTTTTGCGTAAGAATTATTAGGAGATTTCTAAAATATTTCATTGGTTGATATATCTTGAAGAAGGATATGTCACGGTATTATATGCATCTATAAGGCAAGATTTCCATATTATCCTTCTTGTTATGAAAGCTTTGTCATATTCATGTTTGAGATTAGATTTTTTATTTGGGGTTATATGAAGACCCAAAAGGTGGAAATAAGGTTGTCATGGACTATTCATAGAGTTATATGGTCTTAAGAAGGAAATCAAAAGAGTAATATATGTCTTGGTGTTTAATGTGTTCTTAAATTTACATTAAGGTTGTAAGTGTGGTCTGAAGGTGTTGATAATCCTGGTAGAAGGTCAGAGGTATGTTATAAAGTTCTTTGATACTATTTATGTTTAAATACATGGTGGAAACCTATTCTGATGTTGAAAGAAGGAATATTATGGGAAATTATAGGTATGCATTGTAAGATAAGTTTGAATAAGAGGAGATATCAAGTATGAAAAGTAATTGCATTCATAATTTCATTTATCATGACAAAGTTTCATAAAATGTATCTTAAGATAATTGGAAAATAGTCATAAGAAGGATAAAAGGACTATCATGGAATCATGAGGTTTTATATGAGGATATTTTTATTATATGCTTGTCATTATATATTTTAATAAGTTTGTTATGTAAAGGAAAGTTCTGAGCATGATTAAGGATATTGTGGATTTTCTCTATATAAGATGAGTTGAAGTATTTTTTAAGTGATTGCATGGTTTGAGGGTGAGATATGTGCTCTGAAGTGGTCTTGCAAGAAGTAAGGTGGCTTGACAAATCAAGATTTCAGGTATGGAGGCATGTAGCTTATGTCAGCCTCTTGAATGTATGTATTGATCTAATTCTATGATGATTGTATTAAAAAGGATTGTGTGTAGTAACTAGAGGAATGTAAAGGCCTTGAAAGTATGATACAAGGTATGTTAGTGTTATAAAGAAAGTTAAGAAGGTTTGTGTTTCTTGAAGATAATTGTAATGGTATTAACTATTTTGGTAGAATGTCTAAGTTTGAATTTGGATATACCTAAGTTTAAGAAGAATTATACTAAGAAAAAGTAATGAATATGTTGAGTATGGTTTATTGAGGATCAATACATGACATGAAAATATAATTTGCAGGGATTAATAGTAGTCCTTTATCATGAAGATGTAGGAGGGAGTACATTTCATGGTAAGTTTGGTATATTAATTGCTCCATGAGAAGAAATATGACTTCTATAAGTTTCAAATGTTATGTTTTAAGAGTATGAAGGTAAAATGTGTGTTGTAAAATGTTTCTATTTTTCATTTAGTCCCTTCTCCGTATTGTAATTTTTTAAGAAGTACATCAATGGAAAGAGAAATCAAGGTAGAGTATTTTTGGCATAATGAATAGATTCTTCATTGAGTCTTTTATAGCTTGATGTCCTTAAATGGATAGAGGAATAACATAGTTTCAGGGGGATTTAGTTTTTCCTTGTGCTTGTTTAAGGCTTGAAGATATGAAGGAGATCTTAAATTTACCTTAGAAGGTATAAGATTGAGTAAAGATTCAAAAGTATGTATCTACCAAGGGGGAGTTAGTAACATGATTATAAAAAGAGATAAGAAGAGGTCTATAGCACATTTTATGTGGTGTCTATGAGATGTATACATTATAGAGTGTATCATCCCATGGGGTAGATGTGTTGAGTCTTAGCAATATTGAAGATCAGTCAAGGTTATAGAGAAATTTTTTATCTTGCAGCTATGTTAAGCAATATATTATTTTCTCAAGATGTATCAAATGTGTGCAAGAAATTTTGAAGGTCTAAAATGTGAGTTTTTGTAGACCTAATTTAAATCTAAATAATTCTGATATAGTTGGGTATAGTGTTTCAAAGATGTCATTGATGTCAAGTAACATTCATGTTAAAGTGAGGAAAGGTGCATAGGTGATTCATCATGATGTTTTAATTTTCTCACTGATGTCAAATGAGGTATGTGTCATGATGTGTTGCATTGGTGAGTGTGAAGAGTCATGGTGTCTAGGTGTGAGTACATGATCTTACTGCTTGGTCCAAACAAGTTGGTGTTGACTATGGGATCCAAAGGTTATGTGAAGGTTGAAAGAGGGTCTCAGATGTTCAAATAGTTATTCTATATGTGTTAGAGTTTTTGAAAGGTAGTGATCAAGTTAGTTTCAGTCTTTCATGTGTTCTAAGAAGCCATTCTAGGCCAAATCCTAGACCTAGAATATGCAAATAGTGTAGTAGCATGAGAAATAAAGTAGACAAGACCAATGTAATCATGTGAGGAGTGATGGAAATGAAATAGTATGTGTAGATTCATTATCAAGTGTAGTAGCATGAGAAATAAAGTAGACAAGACCAATGTAGTCATGTGAGGAGTAATAAGTCATTATCAAGTCATACAATGTTGATTCAAGGTCCTTGGAAACAATACTATGAAGACAAGGAAAGTAGTGCATGGGTAAACAATAGTGGATGAAGAGTTTAAAAGGTTGCAAAGCATGAGTAAGTATTGGAAATAATGAATGTGGTTTCTACTATGCTATGGGAGAATTTTTAGGTCAAGGAATTCAATATAAATAAATAAAAAGTGGTTTTAACTCTATTGTGCTCTTAGAAGTGCATTTCCCAACTTGATAGGCATGTTTGGTTGCTCATCCACACGCATGACCTATGCATGGGAACATGATACTTTTTTGGATGATAGGGCATGAAGATAAGAAATGAATTCAAAACTAATGAGGTCATTTGGTTGTAAAATATTTATGAATCGTCTTTAACAAGCTAAGTAAGTTAAAACCTTCCTTAAACCCCAACAGCAGAGAGATAGAAAATAAATGAATTATATGGTATTAAAATTGAATGGGAAGGATGATGTGATGACTTGGGGTTTTAGAGAATTCATCAAGGATCCTATTGGTGGTGGTTCCTTTTCCAAGTGTTTTTGTAAGTTAGAGAAGAACCCTTGTTTTGTGGAGTTTTGATGGTAAAGTCTTGTATTGAAGATTTCATGAAGTAAAATATGTTGATTCTCCTAGTGTGGGGTGTATACTAAATTATAATGAAAATATTTGGGTAGTTTTAGTGCAAGAAATTGATGAAATAGGTCTTCAACGTGTGTCTACCAGTTTTTGTCTAAGAGGGATACAAACCAGTTTTGCGATCAAAAATTGTTTGTGATGTTTTGCATAATGGAGAATATGTATTTGAGCTTGGAAAACATATTGGGGCCTGATATGACATGTTTGAGATATTTTTTTAATCTAGTAAAGTGGTTTTTTCCTTAATCCGTAATGGCCTAATCAACTTATTAGGCTTGCGATAAAGGTGTGTTTGAGCTGGTGTGCAAGATTAAATTTATCCATATGATCTATGGTTGTGATTAATTTTGGAGGTGTTAAAAATTTTCCTTGATGTGTTTCAAGTGCTGGAAGTTCTTGAAAATCATGATTGAGGTGTCATAGGTTAGTTATCTCAAGATTGGTTCTTGAGACATTGACAAAGGTTAGAGAAGCTTCATATATGCAAGTGTTATGGATTTTTATTCCTTGATTTGGTGATTGGTGTGATTTGTATGAGATATAATATATTAATATATTTCAATTCATGTGTCATGTTTTCCATGAATATGTGTTTTGATATGCCAATTCACTCTCTTTTTAAGATTTATTGTTTAGGTGTTTGAGACATAATAAGCATTTATTTCAAATTAGAGTGAGTTGTGTTGAAGATGGATGTCGTAGAGGTGGTTGAGCTTTTAGATGGTGTTGAGAGGATGTGGTTGGAGTGTGCAGAGATTTTGGAGTCTTAGTGAATTTTTTATGTGAAATTGAAGTCCAAGAAGCATTCGCTGGAGATGAAGACCTAGTTTCAAGTCTAATTGAGAAACATTGTCATGTGATTTATATGAGTTTGGAATATGTTTTTATGTTGACATGACTGAATTTAATGGTCTTAGTGGACTTGTGGTCATTTATGGTGTGAGTCAAGTATAAAAGTGAGGTGTATTGGCTCATTTGAGCTAGGCTTAAAGATGGAGATGTGAGTGAGCTAAAGGTATATGTGAGGGATTTTTGAGGAGTAAAACAAATATTAGATAAGAGGATGAGAAGATGAATAGGGAAGAGAAGAATTGATGCAATGTCATTAGACCTAATCAACTTATGAAGGTGCAAGATTGAGCGAAGAAGGAGCGAGAGAATTTTGAGATAGTGTATTTGAAAAAGATTTGACAAAGAGATCACAATTAGTTGTTGAAGCAATAAGTACATCATGTGATCATCCATTTCAAGAGGCTAGGTGGGTGCTTATTCATCTTAGGGGATTATAGCCTCGATGATGGGTTTTTACCTTACTAAATTAGGGCTTGGTGCACCTTTTGAGGTTGGAGCCTCATTAAATCAAGGGTTGGTGCTCCTTGTAAGGTTAATGCCCTACTAAACTAGGGTTTGGTGCTCTGTATAGAGTTTGTGACCTAATAAACTAATGGTTGGTGTTCCTTACGGGGTTGGTACCTAACTAAATTTGAAACATGGAAATATAATGTTCTATTTTAGTGGGTTTTCTTCCCTTTGAGTGTTTCTGACTTAAATATGGTGTTATCTCTTCTTTTATGAACTTGTGGATGGTTGTTACACTCTTAATAAGCTCAAATTGATTATGCATATTGAATGGATGATTTTAATGATGTATGTAAGTTATGGTAAATTATGTAAAAGTTTTTGTATGATTAATTCACCACCTTTCAGTCAATGTGCTTCCAAAATAGAGTGATTTTCAAGGTCTGATTAAGGGATCTTAACTTCTAGCCATTAATAAAAAAAATCATCGATAACCACTTTGGGGATGATTCTTTTCTCACTCTCCTCTATTAGGAACAATTTATTCAAACTACTTTGAACTATCTTTATACATTTTTCATGGCTTCTGGTTCTTCCATCCAATTGGATAAAACCCAGTGTGTTTGATGATTTTTCTGATCGTGTATCAAGTTAATGAAATGGTATGAAGAAAAATAGAAACTCCAAAATATTGGAGGGTTTAAGGATACCTTTAATGTGTGATGATGATGAAGAAGAGATATGGGTGCAAATATCCTTTCTGTAGTGAGCTTGATAACCTGCACAAAAAAGATATCTAGAAAAGAAAAGGATTAGTATATTATATGGTGGGTTTCATGACAAAATCATTCCAAATAAGTGATAAATTCCTAGGGAAGATGTGAACCCATGTGATTATAAGATTGATTAGAAATAAAATATGGACAACATGTAGAATATAATAGAATGGAACAAAGATATTCTAGATAACATATAACAAAGAGATAAGATAATGCAGAGAAATTGAGATAAGAATATCAAACTTGACATGGTTGATGGTGAATTGAGATAGATAGAGACATTTGATGATGACAATAGTAGAAAAGATAAAAGGATTTAAAAATAGTGGATTTGGATCTGATTATTGGATACTAAAGATGGTTTGGATCTGGTACAGTAGTAGAGGAAATAGAAAGGAAGTAAATTACTAGGAAATGGATGTAATTGTTATAGATGAAGATCATATCGATGGTGAATAAGGAAGGAAAGTGAGATTTGGGAAGTCATATGGGTATATCCTAGAGACAGAGAGGTGTAGATGTTACAGAGGCTAGGAAATAAGTTGCAGAAGGATAAAATACATGAAAAGGAGATGATGTATATCTGGAAGATGGACACCATGAAAAAAATGATGATGACTAGGGCTGGATTAAGATTTGATGAAGGATAATATATAGCAAACATATTATTAGAAAGAAACAAGGATGGATGATGATACTGCGGATGATGAAAAAACCTATAAAGTGGATGAAAATATGGTGAAAAAAGATAAGGTTTCAAGAAAACTCCAAGAATTATATCTCCAAAAATGATATGTAAGGGCTCCAAGATGACCCCAAGATGTTGATCGAAGCTCACAAGAAGAGAAGAAAAGATTGCAAGAAGTCAAAGTATCTAAAGTTTCATCCTCTTTGAGGAGTGGGTAGTGGCATATTTATAGGGTCGATGACACTCCACTAGGGTAACTGTTGACTATAGAGGAGTGATTATTTGGTAGATGAGGATGATGCACAACTTGAGTCAATAGGACATATTAGGGTTGGTATAGGATTTCGAGTTGATTTGACAGATTATGGTTACATAAGGGATGATAGAATGGTAGTTGGATGGTTAAAATCATTTGATGAGGGTAGATGATGATCTAGGGAGGATAAATGGGCTGTTTATTAATGTGATTAATAAAATAAGTACATTTAGGGTTAATTAAATGTGATTAGGGGTGAATAATGAGGGATAAACTAATGATGGGATGGGATAGGATTAAGATAGAAAAATAGGAAATTAGAGGGAATAGGAGGGAAATGGGATTTTAAATAGGATATGAGCACACGTATGCATGATGATGACAAAGAGGGGAGAAAACATGGGATGGGGGAAAAGAAAACCAAATTTTAGTGTCTACATTTTCCCCTTTATGATAATTAGTTTGTGTTAAGAAAATTGTGAGATAAAAACCAGAAGTGATAAAATATGATGGTTAAGGTGCTTCCCCTTAAATTAGGGATCGATAACACAAAGAAGAATCAATTACTAGGTTATGTAGACAAAAAATCATGCACTTACTATTATTTACTATTGTAGGCACTAGTTTTTGGTATCATTCCTCCCCTTCACCCTGTGTTTTACCTCCTTTATTAGGCTTACCCATTCAAATCCATTTTCCCCCCTAAATTTGAATAAATCCCATTTCCCACCAAAAATACATATTCAATTAATCAATCTTAATTGGTTAATTAATTCCCTTTAAAATACCTAAACTTTCCTATATGCTAATATCCAAATATTCCAAATTAAGTCATATCACCCTACCTAATAATTAAATACTCCAAAATCATTCAAATCACGAACCCCACTCATGATTTAAATAATGAAGAATAATCCTTATCAAATCCATTATTTCACCTAATCAATCAAATCATATCCCCCCCACTCACATAATTAGGGTTGTATTTTTTAGGTTTTGTTATCTATCAATTTCTGCATGTTATCCATCAGTCTTTCATTTATATAATTTTATCTTACCAAACCACAGTTGACATCCACATAAGGAAGCTCCTTATTCTTGGAACTAGCTTTTTCAAGCAGCCCCCACATATAATATCTAATTTGTTTTCTTCTTAGTTACCTATGTTTCGTAGGTCTATTCAGATCGCAACGAGGACATTCACATTGCAGTATCCATTTGCATCCATCAGCTCCATGGGTACCTTAAACCCCACATATTTTAGGTTGTTTGATTTTATTTTTATCTATCTAATTGATCTAGAAAGGAATGAAGAAAACATCGATCAAAATTCTGGCATGCTCGGTGTGACCTTCCCACAAGTTATTATTAGTATTTTTTTCAAATTGTTTCAATATCTATCATTTTCCTGTTAGTGTTCATTGTTGTAGTTTCAGTTTTTTGTTTTATACAGTATGTTGTGTTTAACGTTAACGTTGTGGGAAGTATTGTTTCTCTGTGTTGTCTTAGGGTGTTTGTGTAGGTCATGCTAGTGGTGAATACGTTGTTTGCTTCATCAGAGTCTCTCGATATTTTTTTCATTTTATGAACACTTGTTTATAGGGTTTTGGTGTGATCCGTAGGTGACATTATTATCATCATTTTATTATTTATAATTGTCTCAGTTAGTTGTATTCAAAAGGTTAGTATTTGGTACTTTATAGTTGGTATAAATTTTTAATTTTAATTATAATAATAATATATAAGTAAATACATTAAAATAATATAATTGTTATCTTAGAACTACCCCTCCCACATATCCCCTAATTCCCTTATCTTGGCCACCTCGACCAAACTTCTTCCCCACCCCCACACCCAACTTGTTATCCAACTTCAACTGACCCTGTTCCCATCCCACGTTCCCAACTTCCTACACCTCTCTCCCAACCAACTACCTCATCCACCCAAGTTCCCTACTCTCTACCGAAATCTCGTGTTATTCTTCACCCCCACATCTAACTCGTTATTCAACTCCCTACACCTTGTTACATACCCACTACACGTCCATGTGCTCCCTTTAGCCAACACCCCAACCAATTGGCCACTTGCACAACCATGACTCCCCAAGTCTCTTTACACACACGACCACTCGGCTACATATCTACCTCCCACACAGTCATACTAGAATAACTAACCACATTCCCCATCCTTGCTTCCCATCTCCTCAACAAAAGGTATTTGTTCACTGTTTATTGGTGACAGACATTTTCTTATTACATAACCAACTGACTCTGTGACCTACATCGATATACGGTCAGGCTCTACTACACTTCATACAAAATCTATTCTACATTTATTCCACTACGCCATTATTATATCACAAGCTTTCAATTTGTATCTTATCCAGAAAATGAATTTCCATTATGTTGTTTTTGTTCCTGAGCTTGGCTCGAGCGGTTTCTCAACCATTTACTCACCTATCATTAACATCCCCAATCCCCCACTCCATCCACAGGCTACAAACCATAGAATATATCCAAGTAGTCAATGTATTCCTATAATTTCACATGCTAAGTGTTGATATGGAATTGAAATATTGAATTGCATTGATCCACGCAGAAGGATTTAATTCATTACCATGAGGGAATATTTTCAAAATCTAAGATTAGTTATTTCTCATACTTGGCCCACCATCATTCACTTGATCATGTTATATAAATTCAAACATTTTAAATTTAAGTTAGCTTTTCCATCCTTTCTATTCACCTTTCGGTCATCGTTATATACGTTCAAATCTTAACATTCACCTTTCAACATATCCTATTCCTTAAAGTCTACATAAGGTCCTATTCACGAATAATATCTACATTCACATTTTCCATTCAAATTGTCCTTTTCCTCCTTCAACATCCTCATTTTTGTCTTATAACTCCACATTTTTGTCCTAAAGGTCTACTCTCCCCACCCACTTTTTAGATTGTCCTCTTCCCTCAGTCAAAACACTACTGTCCTACTAGCATCGACCCAATAATTATTCCTGACTTTTTTATCAATTCAAGTTTTCTTATTTTTCGTTGATTAATTTGTTTTTATTAGGTATTTAGTTCACTTCTTATTTGCATTTCTGTATTTACATGCCTATATCAAATTTATTAATACATTTCATTCCCTTACAAATAAATTAAATCTACATAATTTTTTTTTTATAATAGTCTCACATTTAGATGGTCTAGCATTTATCTCGTAATTCATTTCTTTCATCTAGCATTTTTGTTAGTTTATATTAGTCTATATATTAGTTTATATTATTTATATCATGCTTATTTGCGTTATCTATATGAGTCTTACATTTATGTCACCTCTCGTATATATCATTGGCCTATGATGTGTATAGTTTATCATTTATATCATATATCATTCCCTATTATCACTATTCATTTCTTTCGCTTTAGTCTTTGCTTTCATGTTTTATTAATTTATAACCACTAGTTTGTCATTTCCATTCCCTTAACATGTTTTCTTTTCTTATATTATTTTCTTGTCTATCATTTAGCTTTCACAACTTGTTTAATATCGTTGCATTTGAACGTTGGACTACAATTTTTATTTTCGTTTAATCATTTTAATTTTTCTTCATAGTACCTTCTTTCACGAACATTAGATATTTTAATTGTATTTAACATACTTTTATAATCATGTTAACTAATTGTATTATTTTATTTTGCAGGTGAGCAATCCATGATTGCGCCTACCTTATTTCATTGTCAAAGACATATTTTTTATAACGTTTACACAACTCCACTACCTTTCGTCAAGATTTCAAGCAATACCACTCCTCATGATTGTTGCTCCTTTAGATTCTTTCTCCATTTTGTGATACCACATATTGCTTCACAACACATCATTATTATTTACTCACTAATCCCCTTTTTGGTGCCTTTCATCTACACTTTCTTGTCGTTTTCTTTTTCTTTTTTTGAGAAGTTAATCGTAACCCGTTACCTGTATGATCTTCTCTTGCATTTATCCAAAGCGATCTTGAGAATCAAAAAAATGACTATGGTATCCTATATCATTGTAATTTAGTTATCAACCTATTTGAAGGATCATTGACCACATAGTAGTTTGTCATTTTTTTAAAAACATACTCACATTGATAGCTCTGTATTCTATCTGGTATTTCAATTGCGCTAATTGTGCATATAGTCTACATTGCTAGCTTGCTTGCGACAGGATTGCTTGGAGCATACTCTTTTATTGCGTAAAATTGTTTCTAGATAAAAAGGAAAAGTGCTATACAAGTATTCCTCATTTTCCCTATTTTCCCCTTTTGCATCACAACTTCCTTTTCCTATGTGTGTCATCAACGAAAGTTAACATTTGGATTTGGGTTAGCAAAGAACCTTCATTTCTCATCATTCTTGCTCCTATATCTTAAATAATAGGTTCAATCTTCTACATCTCACATTTTACCACACACTTCCTGAAACTTCAAAAATCGATTAACACATAACAACATTCCTCTCACCTTGTTCATTGATTGGGATTTGATCACCCAATAGGAAACTATTTCAGACCTTTCCCAGCCATAACTTACCTGAAACCAAACATATTTTTCCTTCTTCTAGATCCCCTTACAACCATCCTCTTTTTCTTTTCACACTTGTTCTTAATACAATAAATAAATAAAGTATTGAACTATTTTCCTGACTTTCCTAGTTTAGTTAGCATAAAAGTTATGTTTGTTTCATGCCCGTAATTACTCATTTAGCCATTAAGAAAATGGAACACAAATCTTCATCTCAATGAACATCCATCACAACATTTGCCTTTTATGTGCCCTTTATTACCTCTTTCATAGGTACTCAACCCCTCATCAACATTTCTCACCAAGGACCCCTTATTCACACTTTGACCTTAGATGAGACAAAAAAATTTCTTATACCATCAATCTATCCCGTCTAGGCCAACCACCCCACCATCCATTAGATCGGAACCTTTTGGACTTAATATTGTTCCTCATGGAGATGTAGAGTTTTAGAAACTTCTTGACGCCTATCCAGTGGCTCTCCAAGACTATCTCCTTAGAAAATTCATTCAACTTCCCCAAGATGGTCTGCCATTTCTGCATATTTATTCTTCTCAGACCAATCTCAAAACCATCCAATTATAGTAAACAAAATTTATAAAGCTCCACATGACTTGATTTCATCTTCTACCAATCGCCCATCCCACCAAACTACTCATCTAGTCACACCCATTCCTCCCATTCTTCCTCCAATCAATATAACCATTTTAACTACCATTCCTATCACCTCTTTAGCCATAATTATTACTAGTGCCCCCATCCAACATGCCCACACATCACATCCCCTATCCAAACAAAAAGTTCCTCTCACATCACATGTGTATGTCATTGGTTCCCAACCCCCCTTTTCGGGTCCCTTGTATTATTCAGTGTCTCACCCATTCCATCAACCTATCTACGCCCACATCCCCACTCAACAATTTGCACAAAAACCAACCCATTCTCAAAAATCATACCATGTCCCAATTTCTCAACAAAAATTATTTCAAAAACCACCAATTCAATCACAGCCCATGATTTACACTCACCCCTATCAAATTCCTCGAATACCCACACATGCACAAATCTAACAAAAAACTCATCTGAACACTTCTTACATGTAACCACAACTCCTCCTCCCCCAACAAATTCCTCCAAATGATCCCATGCATGATCTTGTGAATATGATAGCCAACCTCGAAGTTGCTACTTTAGTATCAAAATCTTCATTATCATATGAACAAACATGTAACGAGCCTATTCACCCATCTGTATCAATCAAATCGTATCCTTTGCATTATTAATTACAAAAAAAATTCAAGTTTAACAGAAAAGAAGATCCACAACAACATCTTCATGCATTCAAACATGTGTGATACCTTATTGCACATGATCAAGACTTAACGCTTCACACCTTCCCCATGTGCTTGTCTCGTCCCACACTAGATTGGTACAATAATATCTCACAATAATCTATATTCTCATTCACCCAAGTCATGAAATTAAATTTAGAAAACTTTTCGATTAACATCACAAAAAAAAAACTATCAATGATATATATGCCATTTGGTAGTTTGAGGACAAATACATCAAAAAAAATTTACGTGCTAACATGGCATTATAAACCATTTATCCTTCCTTTCTTATGCAAACTGATCTCATCAAGCTCTTCTCACGTTTGTGTGTGAAGCATATATCTTCCACTTTATAAATCTAATCATTTCAAACCTTTGATGAAGCCTTCACCATGGCCCGTAAACTTGAAATGTATACCCTTGAGTAGGGTCATTTAAAATTAAAATAAAATAAACCTAAACATGAATTTACCAAGTCCTCCATGAAAAACAAGAAATTAAAGATATTGTTCAATGATGTGATCATTAAATCATCTTCCCCACCCACTTCTAGTGCATGGCCTCAATAAAGAGCCCCTAGACCAACGCCCAACTGTACTCCCCTTGGAGAATCGTATAGTTCAATATTTGATAAAATATTGGCGATTAACCTTATCACTCTTCCTCTTATACGACCACTTGATGAATCAAGACCAAAACATGTGTGGTATAATGAATACCATTATTGTAAATATCACCAAGTCCGAGGACACGATATAGAGAGGTGTCAAACCTTCAAAGATATAATCCAAATACTCATTGATCAAGGTGATCTTCAAGTGGAAAATCCTAATGCATCCCCTAACCAACCACTAAACATATTTTAAAAACCATTCCCCAACCATGCACCAACAAGTAAATCCACCACTTCTTCTACATCTTAAGCACCTAACTCTCATACTATAAACACTTTGCACACTATGGATCAAGATCCTATCTCAAGCATAGATTCACCATCTCCATCAACCATCATATCCACCTCTGTAAAAATTTTCCTACATCCAAAATTTCATCAACACTTATTCCCATATCCGCACCAATCATACCTACATCTATCTGGACATCTACTCCCACACCCATACCTACTTTCACACATATCACATATTCCCCATTCACAAGTATATCAATAATACCCATTGAGTCATTTATAAAACAACCATCCCCATCTCATTCTACACCCACCATTGATCCAACACATATATCGACTCCTTTATCTATCACTCGTACTTCCTCACTTTTCACATCCACTTCATTAGGTTTGACTACCTCATCCGCATCCATTCTACCTTTACCCATTGTACCATCTTTAGCATAATTCCCAGTTCCTCTTTCCATAATCTTACCCACACCCACTACATCAACTATTGTGACAAAATCTACATCACCTTATTCTTCCACATCACTTTCATCACTTGAAGAATTTTGGAAAGCACTTCAACTTGTAATAACTTCAAGTGATCCTCCCATCTCTTCTACACAATTAGACGCCTTCACATCAAAAAATGTTTATTTCGCTAAATGGGGACTTATTCCAGTCCCAACAACTAACAAATATAATCAATATCGGAATCCAATATTACTATTTTTGGATTAAAAAATGTGAAATATTGGAATTATCTACACTCCAAAATCACACATATCAGATTCCAAAATCACACATATTGGATTCCAATATCGCATATATTGGAATCCAAAATCACATATATTGGAATATAAAATCAGCTATATTGGAATCAAGAAAATCAAATATTGGAATCCATTATACAGGCTAGCAGTTGCTAGCCATTATTTATTCTATGTTATGTACAAAACATGTTTCTGTTTTATAAGGGCTAGTGACTATTGGTCATTATTTATGATATGTTATATACAAAAAACGATTATGTTTTAAAACGGTCTAATGACCGCTAGCCATTATTTATGCTATGTTATATACAAAAAATTGTTATGTTTTAAATGCACTAGTGGTCGGTAATTATTATTTATGATTTTTATTAGTGAATCTCCAGAATATAAGTTCCCTCAAATTCATTTTTTGATAAAACATCATCCCGAACATCTTCTCTTTTCCTTCAATGGTTGCAAAAAAGGCCACAACATGGTGTTAAATTTGACACATGTTTAGACATTTTTAAATCCTTTTTATTCGTAAACTAGTTACAAATATTTGAAATAACCATCACATATGACTTGCATATTTTAGATATGACCGTCAATTTTTATAGATTATATATAGTATAATTTTATATTTATTTTATGAACAATGTAAAAAAAATACTATTTTACAAATTTTCAAGGGCACGTTTTTGTTTTTATGATAATTCACCACATAAGTTATTTAATTGTACTATCATATTATAATTAGTGAAATTATAAATTCTCTTAACTTATATTTAAAAAATCTCAACATAATAGAATAGAGTTACACAATACATTTCATTATAACATATGAATGTATATATCATTGCCTATGTTAAGAAGTACAATCATAACAGCATTCTGAAAAGATAAATAATTATTTATCATTTTCTTACTCCAATTATTTGATGCCCTCTACCACATTCAATTACTGAGATAGTATCTTTTATTTTTTTTTGTTCAAATCAGCCATCAACCATTTATCTTTTGTACAATATTTGCATCTTATTTTCATACCAACCATAAAATTTACAGGAGAGTTTCCCTTTGCTCCTAATGTAATACAAAAAGTGTTTTTCAAACTGTATGAAAAATCATTTCTACTCCAAACCACTTCTAGGTCTCTTATTGTTATTCCCTCGATTATATTGCAATGTTCCTCTCCCAAAGCGAGTCTTGGATTCAATACAGTTGATTATTTTTTTTATTTTTAAGCCCGTTGATATCTTCTAAACATAAGCATTGAGAGTTTTAGACCAGAATCCCAGTTCACAGTATGGTGATAGTAATTTTATAAATTCTGATAGGACACCTCGCAAGTTTACAAATTTCATACTGAACCTAAATAAAATCTTCCTATTTTATGTTTTTTTTTATCACATATAACAGGTCCTCCATATCCAAAATGAGTAAATAACTCTTATCAATACCTGTAGGCAAGTAAAAAAATTTTATTTTCGTCAGTTGCATATCGATTATAACCAATTGAAATAAGCAAAATTTTAGCTTACGGCTAATAGTTACCGATTGAGATTGTGACTTGGATTACACCGCCCATACGTGTTGTTGGATCCGTTGATTCAAGAGCTATTTCAAATAAAAAATAATTACTTCATAATCTATTTCTTCATATTCAAAATGCGAGCATAATGTATTTGAAATAAACAGTAATCAATTAATAATCGATTTCATTCTACAAAAAGTTAAATGGATAAACCTAATGGTTTTTTGTGTTGATATGGTAAGTACAATATCAATTATTCTTTGTATTATAATTCAAATATAGTGGTTGTTAAGTTACACTTATATTCAACAAACCACCCTTTGGCGGAGAATAGTCCTTGACTATTGATGAGGATTTGGGACAGCTAAGCTATGCCATCATTGGTCAAACTATACTTAGCTAGAAAAAATTTAATGAGGCTAGCCAAGTGTTGCTTTACATACAAACGAGATGGATCATGTCATATGTAGTTCTGTTTATGATGATGTTGAAGCCAAAACAATGTTAATTCAATGTAAGTAGTCAGTATGTAGTAGTGAATTAGTGAAACATTGTACACATTATGTAGTCGTAAATTAGCAAGCAAGATATTGATGAATGTAATGTTTTTTAGTCAAACCATTTATGTATTGAACGTGGATGCATAGAGTTTTTTAAGCTCTGTATAGTTCGTTTTAAATTGTTATCGTAGCTTATAAATCGATTTTCTTAAACGTTTTCTTCGACCCTAAGCCAAACATATAAACTAGTGTCTGTTAGTCATCGTTTCCTATAAATTTGTGGGCCTTATACATAATTTTGTTGTAAAATACATGTGAGTATCATATTGTTTCCTATAAATTTGTGGGCCTTATTGGTTGTCTACATAATCATTTATTGTCTTGTAAATTTGTGGGGCTTATTATAAAATTTGTTTGTAAATTCACACGATTAACATACTTGGATTTAATGGCATATTTGTGGCTGGTGTGCCTACGTCCTCCACATCTGTCATATAAACTGTAAAAAAACATAACTTTAAAAAAAATTGAAAACCATGGAAATTGAAGATAGAAATAATTAAACATATTTATAAAATTATTAAAATTAAATCACCATGTTGAATTGGTTGTGTATCGTCACAGTGAAATGGTTGTACATCAACTTTTATAGCTTTTTGGTTTTCTGCATAAACAATAATTGTATAAGTAACATATTTAGGTTAAAATCCATTAAACAAATTCACTTGTTGAAATTGTTTCCAGAGATGAACCTTTCTTCATATGGAAATAGTAATGTTTCAGAAAAATCACTTGACTATGTGTCTCAACGATAAAAGCATAATATAGTTTGGAATACATCAATGCACGGAGTGTGAAACTACTGCCATCAAGCATTAGTACTAGAGAGTTTATAGAACAACATCCAGTGAACATCTCAGCCCAAAACTCATACAATCTTTCAAAAAGAAAAGGATGGATGTTTCCTTCTAGGCCAATTTCTCTTACAATTACCAAATTTTGTGGAAGTTTCTCCATCCAATCCATAGTGACCTCTTCTCTATAATCATCGTTATTATCACGATTGTGCACACAATATATTGTGTACATAAGACAATTTTTTTTAGATATCTCGTTTCTATTATAGAGTCTGTAGCATCCATTCAGAATTAATACACCAATTTCTTTAACCTTTTCCATGTATCCTTGTACTGTATTTCTTAACATATTTGAAAAACCATTTGTTATTAGAACAATAAAAATACAATCTAGAACATTGGTTCCAATAATTGTTAGAAGCTCCATTATGACATCGAAAGAAATATCACTAGCCAAATTATAAAAATGAGCAATCAAACAATCAACATTGAAAGGATTAGTCGAAGGTAGCTGATAAAGTTGATGGAAGATGGAATGGATATGCACATTTACAATAAAATTTGTCTACAACTTTCACCTTTATTGGTATAATTCCTTCCAGTGACATCACATAGTTATCTAATATTGTTTGAGCCATTATGGGAAGAAATCCTTCCACCTCATGATCTTTTTCTCGTTTTGCCATTTTTCCCCAATATGGGAATCATATTTTCTTTTCCCATTTCCCCCTTCACCCAACAATACATACAACTAGCAGTAGTGTGATTCATGTAATTTAAATTTTTTGATTACATTGGATTCACTGTAGGATGTCAATACAATATTATCCAGATGTTTATTTCTCAAATAATGTAGAACTTTTTCTCTCATTTTGTTGTCTCCTTTTATTCTCTGGATTTAAGAATCAAATTTCTCTTCTATTACACTAGCCTTAAAATCCCTAGTTGATTTAGTATTCCTTTTCAACCCATGCAATTTTGATTTAGATGGGTTTATCTCCAATTTAGTCAAATATGTTTTCCTCAACATAGTAAACAACTTGGCATGTTTTGGAGGTGAAAGAAAACCATTTCTTTGAAAAATATGACAAATAGAAGATGTTTTATCATTTCTATACAATATTTTGAATACTGTAAATATACCATTTTGAATGACTTCTACATTTGACCAGCTAGTTTTGTCAGAATATGTTAGAATCTCCAAATTCCAACCATATTTTGAATAGGAATATGGTCCACTGTTTATGGAGGAATGAATTTCTCATTTCCTAAACAAAGAAATGTTCAACTCCATATCCAGAATAAGAAACTTATTGTTTTCAAATTCAAATTGTTCTACCTAGACTCATAGTGTAACATAATCAATAACTTATGATGATAGAATAATACCAACTTCCTCACTATTTTCATCTATAACAAAAAATAATCACAAGTTGACGTGGTAGTTTTCAAGAGAATTAATTTCCACAAACCATTCCTCATCTCTTTTCTTCTAAAAAAATCCACATGTAATGAATGAAATTGTTCTAAATGGAGTGAATAGAAAACATTTTACCTATGTTTAGAGTATAATACAATAATAATTAGGTCATTTGTGAACATTAAAGTGTTTTTCTTGCATTATCTATTAAGGAATTTAAATAGTACCCTAACAGACACTAACTTCTAGAGTTCTTTACTATGTATCATAATAGAGTAATTAACTTAATGGTTAGTGACCACTAGGATTTGATAAGACATATTATGTATCATTCAACTGGTTACAATAATTCATATTTTGTGGATCAAATAAATAATAGCGGATTTTTTTTTCTAAAAGTCTAAAATTGAATTATGATGCATTAAAAGATATGAAACCACTTGCACCTTTTGAAAGTATTACATATGAGCCGGAAAAATCCATAACAATATAAAAATGACATGATGGGAACATTAAAAAATACACATTTTAGTGGTAGATAAACTTCTAGTCAACTTATAAAAGAACAACCTACAACAACTTTGAATCCATTTATACCTTTTTAATGATAAATCATAGATGAAATTAAGATGTAATACTTGTTATTTTGTAAATAGTTTATGGTATCTTGGGATTTTATTATTATTGTTATTAGAAAATAGTTTTGAAGGGACTATACCCTATTAAAAAAAGGCTCAAAATCCAGATACATGGGAGGAAATAGAAAAAGTAGATCAAAATCTAGATATTAGGATACACCAACGAGCAACAAAATCTATGATGGATTCATCATCATACTGACGTGCATAGAGTATAGGTCATTCATGGTAACCTTCTTAACAATATTAATGGAGAAGTGATCCAAGAAGGCTTGCGCTACCTGATTAAATGAGAATGTAGTGTCTAGGAAACCTACTATACCAATCTAACGCGGGTCTTGTCAGAGACATGGGAAAGGTCCTCAGGAGAAAAGCATCATCATGGGTGATTAGATAACACCCGTGTTTGAAAGACCACAAATGTTGTTGCGGGTCTTCTTTTCTATTGAAACAGTTGAATTTAGGAACTTCCCAATGCATGGGATATGGATGGATAGGAATGGATGGATGTATAGGCTCATTACAAATCTCATCATAGGTGAGAGTGTTGCGGGAGCAAGAAACCAATGCCTCCAATGTCTACATCTTGTCCATCATTATCTTAATTAGGTCGTTGGTAGGTTGTGATAGATGGGTGACTCCTATAGAGCAAGAGGCTTGGTGTTGGGAATATAACAGGGGTGACATTCCAGTATATGGTGCTACTGTATAGGTAGATTGAGAAGAAGGAAGTGAAATAGGGGGTACATACCCAGAGTGAATAATAGAGGAAACAGGAGACTGCTGATAGTATGTATAAGGAGGTGGAAGGGTCATGGTGACCCTAGTGGCAATGGGGACTAAATATTACAGAATAGAAAGGACAACATTTTGAAAAGGGGTAGGGGTCACCGACACCAGGGGTGGGTGTGAAGCTACGGGTATATGCAAGATAATAGGCACGGATGAGGTTGTGTTCTGGGTGATTGGTGAGGGTATAGTGGATGTGGCTTGTGTAACGGAGGGTAACAGATATAGAAGTCATAGCAGGTATAGGGCCTAGCTGCAAAATGACAGGTGAAAAAGTAGGTGAGGGTAGCATAGAGCCAGATAGGGTGGAAGCAGAAGTGGGAACAAGATTCAGGAGGATAGATACAAGCATACCGTATATCAAATTACCCTGAGACATCTCGAAGTGGACGAGTGGGAAAGGTAAAAATGCAAGGTGACATGCTTTTGGTTAAGGAGTCGTGTGAACTCCTCATCTCCCATGGTGATAGTGATAGGTTAGGTAGGATCCATGGGTGATAAAATAGAAGGTAGTTATGGACAAGGGGGGGAGTAGTTGACGAATGGCATGGAATATGAGGGCATTCACTTGGCTTCAGATCAACACCATGTGAATAAGTAATGATCAGGTTAGACTATTTTCTGTAAATGACATAGAAATACAATAGAGATAGAAGAAACAAGTAGTAGTAGGTGGATTAGGTATCAAATGTCAGCTTGAAAATTACACAGTATAACCGATGCTAGTTAGGGTAAACTGACATCGGTCACAAGTAACCATGTTTGGTCACTGTGGAAAGTGGACAGTTGGTCAAAACAAGGTAAAAGGCCAATAATTTGCCCATTATGTAAGATGTTAATGGGCTTACCAAATCAATTAATATGATAAGAGTGAAAAAGACTCTAAATAATCAAAGAAGGTGAATAGGTGTCCTTTTGGGTAGGTTTACCAAAAGAACAAGGAATCGATGCCGGTTGGGTAAAACCAATGATGGTCAAAGGGTAACTGATGACGGTTGCTGGACCGACACTGGTTACTGTGAAATTAAAAAAATTATGAATAAATTGTGGTTATGAGTTTAAATTAATGTGGAATCAAACCCAAAATATTTGAATGATGAGAATATGGTCCAAGAACACTCAGATGAAGTTGGAATACACCAACTATGATGAGGAGCATGCACGGAGAAAAAATAATAAAATGAAGAATGAAATCCTCTCACCTCAAAACGTAAACCAAGAAGAAACACTAAGAAAAATACGATCCTAAGAGTGTTTTTTCTATTATGTTTTTTTAGCTTATGTTATTTAAGAACTGACTCATGGACTGTAAAATAGAGTTTTTTGGTGAGGATTGCTTCATACAAAGAAGGATATCTACAAGGAGAGGTTTCAGGTATGTTATGGTGGGGGCGGGCTGTCCTCTTATGGGGTACTGGACAGAGATAACCAGCAGGGTGCCCACTATGCCGTGATCATGTGATCACCTACAGCTTCTTCCGGGTGAGATGTTGTTTAAGAATGTGTATATTTTGTTGTGGTTTTTGGATATGACTCAGAGAGAGAAACAAAGAAAGAAAGTGCTTTCTACGATTTGTTTGTCAACCATCAACTAGAAATGACTTCTAGTGTATAGGTTGCCCTTAATTAATGTGAGCTAATGTGGAAAAGCATAATGAAATGCGATGATTTTTAAATTCAAATCAAAATGTAGAATTTGATGCCACAAATAGATAAACAAGAGAAGGGATTCTCTTTCACTAATGCAATACTAATGAAAGGGAATAAATGTTCATTTTAAGCACCAAAATATGATTGCTTTTAGATAATAGAAGAGAAGAAGATTCCAGGGAGAAATTTTAATGTAAGACATTTTTAGAAAAGAAAAAAACATACAACATTTTCACCTAGAAATGAAAGAATGCAAAGAACCTCAAATGGGTCCCATCAGGAATGCCAAAACATTTCACCTGTTTCTAGGGAATTTCTTTGAATGTTGACGAAATAAATAAGGGTGATGGGTTAGGAGGAATACATGTCAAAATGCTGGTTATAGGTTGTTGTGTGCATATGACTTCTAAATCCACAACTGATCATGAGAGCTTCCTTTTTTCTTAGAGGAACTACCTGAAATGGAACACAAGACCACCAAATAAAAGTTAAATAGTATATGCAGTGGACTACCTAGCGTGTGCTAGATCCGGGAAGTGTGATACTTCTTAGACGGCTTTCAATCCATTTTTTAAATCAAGTTAATGCGAGAAATAAAGGAAATCCTACTGTAGTTAAAATGATTTAGGTATCTCATTCCCTTACAATAAGAAAATTCACTAAAAACAAGCTAGGCTACGATTAAATCTGAAGGTCAAGGTCACTATCAAGGTATTGGTATTGGTTAGGGTAAGGTTCTAGGATATTTTGGGTATTTAGTGGAGGTTTTAGGCTCTGATCTTAGTTTCTAGTAAAAGACATAGAGACCGACGTCAGTTTGGTATGACCGGTATTAATTTAGGCTAACTGGTGATAATTGTGGGTAACTGGCATTGGTATGGCTGGGGGTACAGGAAATTCAATAAAAACTTGGCTGGTTGACAGATCTAAGGTTGGATGAAGATGGAAGGGAACTGGAAAGATTCGTATGGATCGTGGATATGCACATGAATGATTAAGCTCCAAGTATGGGTAGTGCAAGGGTATGGATAAAAATATGGTCAAGTTTTCATGGAGGTAGATGATGGGGGAATGGAAATGAGAGAAAAAGCTAATAACATATGTAAAAGGATCTACCAAATGATGAATAGATGAGTGCTGGTTAACAAAAATTACTATTTTAATGAGCTTGATGCCTACTTGGTAATGGTGGGTGATCAAATCGAATGAACTTGATGTAGTGTTGGCACTACCCCAGATGCTCCCATGAAGGCAGATGATTGTGTGATTACCTCCAGTACTGGCTATGGATGCTCTTATGTGTATACTAATGTTGGTTCTGCTTGCATGCAGCTTTGGTTTTGTCACTTGTTCTCAAAAGATCTAATTATCTCTTAGAAAATGTGCCAATGTCAAAATAAGGTTATTTTTGGGATTAAATGGTAACTGATGGCAATTTCGGCTTAACCGGTAGCGGTTACGGGTAACTAACATCAGTTAGGGTGATATTTCCTAGGTTTACTAAACTGGGCAGATCCTCTTGATTTTCTTGGATCTCATTTTATTTACTCCATGGATTAGCATGGAAGCTTCCTTGTAATGGACATGAATGTAGTTAGAGGGAATGTAGGAATTGATTTTTAGGGTTTGGGTAGGTCTTAGTTAGTTATGGCAACTTACTAACAATAGGTATTAGGGTGAGGTGGCTTGATGAGGTGTCTAGGTGAAGTGGACATGTCGGCATTATCCTAATTAGAATATTTAAATAATAAATATGGTGAGGATAATGAATTAATTTAATTAAATTAATATTATAGTGGGGTGAAGGGGGCCATGGCTAGGTGGATGTGTTTAAGGTGTTTATTTGATGAAGGACCAAAGGGGAGTGTGGCCTAATTTTAGTGTCTAAATTTTGTCCCTTTTGTTGCGTAGCTTGTATTAGTAAGGGATGCTGACAAAAATAAGATGTGGTTGCCCCAGGTGTGGGTGAAGGTGATCCCCCTCAAACTAGGAACTGATGAGGTAGAAGGTAGAATCGGTGAGTGATTTGATCAAAAGTGAGTGTGATGAAGAGGAAGGTGGGTAACAATGGTAAAAATGGGTAAAGGTGTAATTGGGTAATCCAGGTAATGATTCAGGGTCAAAGGTAGTAATAGCCAAATGCACGCACACGTATAAATAGCACCATGGTACTAGGTTGAAGAGTAGGCAAACTCTACATTGTCTAAGGTCGATAGGTTTATCCAAACAAGGTTGAGGTGATTTTGGTATCACAGGTATAGAATATGGTCAGGGAACACAATGCAGGTCAGGTGCAGGAACGTTTAGGTATGCTCTAGTACACCAAAGGTTGGGTCAGGATAAACGGTCATGGTAGAAGGAAAGGTAATGTCATTAGGTCAACAACGTAGGTAACAGTGTTGTAAGGTATAACAAACACATGGGGTAAAAGGTCACTAGCGATGGTCCAGGTTGAAGTATCCAAGTCATGACATGAGTAGGGCCAAGCTATGGGTAAAATAGCAAGTCCCCAAATGAGGACGAGGCTAGGTAGGAAATGATGAGGTCTGGAGGGTGAGGTGAATGATCAGGGTAAGCGTTGGGTGAGGGAAAAGAAGAGTGACAGGTAGGGTAATAGGGTGAAAGTGTCGGCAATGTGGAAGAGAGGGTGACTGATGCCGGTGAAGTTAAAACTAGTATCAGTTAGGTCGGGGATGTTATAAAAAAGAAAAATTTTGTGTTTTTTGGAATCATTTGTCTTGTGTGAAATAGATTAAAATGACACGAGAGAGAGAAAGTTAGAAAGTATCTGGATGGAATGGAAAGTGGAGCTGGCGAGTAAAATGGTAGGTGATTGGTAGTTGAGAGGTGGGTCCGTGAGATCAAATTGTTGGATTTTATTAGTTGGAGGTGAGGGTGACAGATTGGTGATGGAAGAGTCCAGAGAGGGATATGGTGGGCCACCAGTGCTATGGCTAGACGTGCCACCATGGCGACAACAAAATTATGAGGTAAGCATCAAATCCTTTCTGTGTTTTGTGAGATAGATTAGGTGAGAGGTCGGGGTGGTGAGAAATTTGGTTTTTTGGGGGGGAAATGAAATTTGAAATGTGGGAGGGTGAAGTGGATAGAATAAGAATGGGGGAAAGAGGTAAGTGGGTGAATAGGGGGTGGGATGTGGTTAAGGGGAAGTGTAGGTGAGAATGGGTGGGTAGAAGGGTCAGGAGAGGTAGTGTTTTGAGAGGGGAGGGTTTGGGGGTCATAATTTTTGCCACTAAAGTGACCAGCATTGGTCGGAGTTAGTCGGCATCAGTAGTGTGAAACCGGTATCGGTCACAAAACATGTGACTGATGCCAGTTTAGGGGTGACCAGGGTGGGTTAGAGATAATTGACACTGGTCAGGTTTTGGAGAAAAAATAGTCAAAAGGGCCCTAGGTCGAGTGGGTGAGATAGGGAAGGGTAGAATAGGATGTGTTGGGGAAAAAACTAGTGTAGGCGGGGGGTAAAAATAGGTATGGGGAAATGATAGTGGGTGAGGGTGGGGGGAAGATATAAATGTGATAGGAAGGTATGTTGGGAAGAAAGAAAGAGGTGAAACAGTGGGTATAGGTGAGGCACCGAGGGTGAGTGTGGGTATGATGAAGGTAGATTAATTTGATGTTTGTATTGGATGTAGGGGAGAGATAAACTGCAGATAAGATACAGGGTGCCACCCCTACTTTTGAGAGTGTGAGGCATAGTGACAGTTGAGGAGTGGTGGCACATGGAGGAGGTGAGCCTGATTGGGGTCCAGTGCTATCAGCATGAAGTCTGAAAGCTGAGTCAGATGGTCGTTGTCATTGATAGATGGGATTCAGTGACCAACATGTTCAACCTACCGATGGGTGAGATGACATTCACCATGGAGGACGTGTTTAGGATCCTGTAGCTATAGATACTAGGGATGCAGGGGTACTCAATCTCTAATGGGGCCTTGGAGGAGTTGATGCTGACAGTGTTTGGGGAGGGACTTGTAGACATGACATTCCATAGTACCAATCTAAGTTATGGAGGGAATTACCTATCTCATCCAGAGGAGACGAGGCTAGTAGTGTTACTGATGGAGGTAGTGTGCTGCTTCACAGTGCCAGATGTAGAGGGTGGGAGGTTTCCCTACTCCCTGATGAGGATGTTACATGAGATGGTGATGGATCAGACCTACTTTTCCTGGGTGCCAACATTCTTGGTGTAGTTATACAGAGAGTTGTGGGCATATGGGTGTCTACGTAGGTTTATCTTATGTTGCATGTTTTTATTACACTGTTGGACCTATGAGCACATAGTTTGTGTGTGGCTAGTGGGTATGCCCCGAGCATATGCATTTTCATTGAGATTAGTTTAGGTGGGGTATAGGTGATGGGTGCCTGTGATTGGAGAGCATCAATCATACAGGGCTATACATGATGTAGCATATCACAGGCACTTATTAGAGGGGTTGTCCAGAGTGGACATCATATGGAGACCGTATGTGGGTCATCCCTCATTGGATGCATGATGAGATGGATGGCCTTCAGCTGCTGAGATGGAAAGAGGGGCACCATGCTAGGAGCATGAGATGATCCCAGTTAACAGGGTTAGATGGTAGTTTGGGTTGTTACAGGACATACCTCAACGCTTCCCATAGTACAAGGGAGATGACGTGGAGAGGCCATTGCCTCTACCATAGCCAATAGTTCCCACAGGGCATGAGAAGCAGGTAGTAGACTGATGGATCGATGATGCCAGAGTGACATAATGATATAAATAATGGTGGGTGGCTCATTTACAGGTAGTAACACCCAGGCTAGGGAAGCCATATTTTACCACGATCACGGTATAGAGAGATGCCCTACAGGGTCAGGTGGCAACCCTGATTACCCAGTTGGGTATGGTATAGGGACAGTTAGCTAGTTCAAAGGTGGAGGTGCCCAAGTTACATGCACGGGTGGCTAGTCTTCAGGCCCAGATGGTCCATGGTGGAGATGGAGATGATGATGGTGATGGTGGTTGGGTGGCCACCCTACACGTAGAGGTTACTGGGTTACATAGATAGTTACCACGGAACATGCATAGATTGGGGCCTTACAGGCCTAGATACATGCACAGGAGAAGAGGTCGATGGGGCCACCATAGGCACCGGGATAGGGTCCTATTTTACAGGTAGGGGTGGGACAAGTTCCCACATGGAAGGTACAGAGTAAGAGGTTGATGGGGACTTCAAAGATAGTACTCATATCTAGGTTGCGGGAGGTGAGAAATGAGGCCCAATACTACCAAGACTAGCTAACGGTTGTAGGGATAGATTATATATCATATGATGAGTACAGGGAACAACATGCCTCTAGCGAGAGGACCAGATCACACACCCATAATTTAGAGAGCACAGGGGCCGTCGAGCCCCAAGACATGGTAAGGGTGAGGCCACTAGTTCATGGAGGCCAGTTCCAGTTGATGTACTAATAGGGGCCCAACCACCACCTATGATGGGTGGGGAGATGTTAGCAGGTCGCCAAATAGGGGCCAAGGAGGCATAGGGGATAGGTGAGATAGATATGGAGGATGTCCACCGCGATGATGTCTAATATATGGCTGTCGATTTTTGTGTAGTTTTGATTTTGATATATACTGACCTGTATGTCGAGATTTTTTATATTTTTGATCATATACCGGCTTGCATGCCGAAGATGGTGAGGTTATATGAGAGATTTTGTGAGACTGGATTATATACACCAGCCTATGTGCCAAAGACATTTGACAGTTATGTATATGGATATTGTATTTATATAGATGATGATGATTATGGGAATTATGTGTTTTTGTTGATAACATTTTATTATTATGCAGAGATGGACTTATGGTAGGTGTGTTAGGCATGGTTGAGTCAAGTTTTTTTTAGGCATGGATGAAGTTAGGTTTTAGGTATGATGGAGTTAGGTCATAGGCATGGTTGAGTTTTGTCACAGGCATGATGGAGTCAAGTCATAGGCATAGTTGAGTCACATTGGTGTTAGGAATGGTTGAGTTAGGTCATATGCATGGTTGATTTTGTAATTCATTAATGTGTGTGATTAACGATGATATAGTCACTTGTGAGATGTTTTATAATATATGCATGATGATGGTAAAGAAATGGTAGTCATAATAAATGTATGTTTTGACGATGATAAAAATGTGAAGCAATTTGTTGTTTGTTTGGTTTGATTCCCATTTTTGGATATAAAAAGGAAACACAGTAGGGTAGAATGTGATTTAGGAAAATGAAAGATGAATTGGTTAGGGTAGAGAGTGGTTGAGTTAACCTCCAAGGGCCCCATGCCCTCAGAGTGCTACCTACAGAGTCCTAGCAAAAAAAGACCTCAGGCCTATGTAGTTCTCCCATAAGCTAGGGAAGGATATGAGGAGATACGAGAATGACATAGTAGGTCATAGGCATGATTTGGGTTTAGGTATGTTAGGTGTGGGTGAGTTGTTGGTAACTTGGTATAGGTGATTTCGATTACGTTAGAAGAAGAAGATTAACCCAAAGGTGAGCATCGAGGACCAAGTCCTGTATAGATAATCAATATGTAATAAAGAAGGCTAAAAGATAAGAGGGGGCAAGAAAGCCACCTGATTGGTTAGGATCATACCAAGTAGGTCATACCTTGGAGGAGGTGATGGATGTAAAACCCTAAAATAAATTGAATGATTGATTGTTCTAAGGGTGAAAATTAGTCACATGATCACCTAATGTCATGGTTTCCAAGAGGTTCCTTGAGGCTGTAGCAAATGGGAGTGCAAATGGTGAGAGGGGTGAAAGGTGGTTAATTTTTATATGGCATGAGGTAGCAAGATCTTTGGGAAAGAGATCCAAGGTCATAATGGGAAAGTCCATGACTAAAAGGCTTTATTGTGTTGACTGATATTTTGAGATAAAATGATTGATGCGGGAAGTCTATATGAGATGAGGAAATTAACTCCTTGAGGTCTTCACGAAGCTGGTCAATGTGGGAAGCTTTAGATTCTCTCTCTTTTTTTAAAAGAGATTTACATATTTGTCCTTTGAGGGAGCATTCTATTTATAGCAGCGATTGTAGAGAGAAAGATGTCCTTTTGAGGGAGTCATCTTTTTATTGGAAGTTTGACTCAAGGAGTAAGATCCCATGTGAGGGATTCAAAGTCATGGACAAGACTAAGGTGAAGGATAGGATTCTTGTTTATAAGGTAGGGCGAAATGACCATGGGATATCATCTAAAGGTAGATGAAAAGTATCCATAAGAATCATGCTATGTGTAGCACCATGGTAGACATATTTAAGATAAGACAAAAGGTGATGGGTACACACATGATTCATATTTAATCAGTGGTGATGGCATAGGAAGTAGATAGCACTCAAGGGACGAGTATAGAAAAAGGAAAAAAGTGAGGTAGGACTTAAATTCAACAGTAGAATGGTCAAAGATGAAAGGTATTAAGGGGCTCAAGTTCAGGTTTACCATCGAGTGAGGATAAACAATAAGCACTTGATTTATAACTATGGGTCACGATGTATGGTCCAAGGACATTAGGAGTAAATTTTCCCTGTTTACCTTTTTCTGCTTTGGTTAGATGTTGATTTTCTTTCAGGAAAAGGTCACCGACTTGGAAAGTTTGTTCATGGACATGTTTGTCATAGGCACGTTTGATACATTTTTGGTAAACTTGAAGATGGTCAAGATCGTTAAAATGACGTTCATCTAATAACTCAAGTTGTGTTAAACGGTCCTAACGAAATTCATCATCATTGAGCATGTCTTGAAGAGAAATGTGGAGTGAGGGGAATTGGACTTTGAGGGGCAGAACAACCTCTATACCATAGACTAGAGAAAAAGGTGTAGTGGTAGTAGAAGTGCGAATACTAGTGTGGTATGCCCATAGGGCAAAAGGAATGTGTGTATGTTAGTCCTTATTAGTATCATTAACCACTTTCATGAGAATTTTGTTTAATGTTTTGTTAGTGGATTCGGCTTGGCCGTTGGTCTGTGGGTAATAAGGTGATGAGAAACTTAGCTGAATGCCGAAGGCGTCAAAAAAATTTCGCAATGTTTTATTTTTAAATTATTTTCCATTATCAGTGATGAGGTGATGAGGAACACTAAAGTGACAAATGATGTGATGATTGATGAACTCACATATTTTCTCAGCTTTCGTAGAGATGAGTGGTATGGCTTCAACCCATTTTGTGTAGTCTTCGGTAGTGGTGATGATCCATTGATGTCGTTGGAAAGAATGGGGATTGATCTCTCCGACAAGATCCAAACCCCATTGAGAAAAGGGCCAAAGGTCATGGGTGACCTGTAAGGTATGACTAGGTGTATGATGAAGTTTGGCATGTTGTTGGCATTTTACACAATGCTTGACGTAGTTACAAAGATCATGATTAAGGGTTAGCCAGTAATATCCTAGCGAAGAATACACTTAGCAACAACAAGGAAACTGAAGTGACCTCCACATATGCCATCATGAACTTCCTTAATGGTATAAGGAATTTTAGAACTCGTGAGGCATCGTTCTACTTGCATGTAGCTCTGGTTTCATCACTTGTTCTCAAAAGATCTGATTATCTCTTAGAAAGTGTGTCAACCTCGAAATAAGGTTTTTTTTGGGATTAAATGGTAACTGACGGAAGTTAGTGGTAACCTGCATTGGTTAGGGTGGGATTTCCTAGGTTTACTAAACTAGGTAGATCCTCTTTATTTTCTGGGATCTTGCTTCATTTACTCCACGGATTAGCATGGAAGCTTCCTTATAACGGGTGGGAATGTGGTCAGAGGGAATGTAAGCATTGATTTTTAGGGTTTGGGTAGGTCTTAGTTAGTTATGGCGACTTACTAAGAATAGTTATTAGGGTGAGGTGGCTTGATGAGGTGTCTAGGTGAGGTGGACATGTGGGCATTATCCTAATTAGGATATTTAAATAATAAACATGGTGAGGATAATGAATTAATTTAATTAAATTAATTAAATTAATATTATAGTGGGGTGAAGGGGGTCATGGCTAGGTGGATGTGTTAAAGGTGTTTATTTGATGAATAACCAAAGGTGAGTGTGACCTAATTTTAGTGTCTATAACATGTTATTAGTTATGACATGTTGTTCTAGTAATTAACAAATTGCTCTAAAAAATGAAATGTTATTATCATGCATGTCCTTAGAATTACCTAATCTATTATCAAGATAATTCATCTTCTTATACATTTCATTTATTTTTTCTTCACCAATTCCAACATCATCATGTAATTTCTTTTTTCCCTTTTGCTTAGTTAGTCGATGCATGTCCTTTTTAAGACTTTCCATCTCTTTTTCCATGTTTTCAATTATTTGTTGAAGATCCTCCTTCTCCTCCAAAGTAGTATTGTTATGCAACGAAACGAACCATCATCTTGACAAGTTCATCAAATGGCACATGGGTGGAATTTACCTTAATGCCCGCTATGATAAATTGAAGTTCCTCACCTGCTTCATCAAATTTTATAGCCTCCATGTTCTTATCTACTCTCCTACTAAAGAATCTGATGCCTTCTTGTGTGAAATGAATTTTTTTTAAAGCTATGAAGATGGGGTAAGAATCTCTAAATAAACCCCAAATTTTTTGAAACAAACAACTCAAATCACCATCAGATTAGAGATACCTATTTTCATGCATATATAAAATCTTGAAACAAACAATCAACCTCTAAACTTGACTATATTACTTCTCTACTCTATGAAAGTTATCTATAAGTGAATCTATTAAACCTCTAATAATCACTTTTGTGTTTATTGATATTTTAAAATCTTAAGAATGGAAGCTCACCATTAATTACTTCTCCCATTTACCTAAATATTTGAAAGGATTAGGAAATAACATGTAAATGGCTCAAATAAAAATATAAAATGACTCTAAAAGACTTAAGCATGACCTAAATAAGAAATGAGAGAGAGAGAGAGAGAGGGAGAGTTCTTAGGAAAACGTGGGAGGGGTATCACTCTATTTATAGTTTTTATTTGAGAAAAGGATGTTTTGGATGCATGTGGGACTAAAAAGGAGTCAAAAAGTTGATTTTTAGAAAAACCTATTTGGAGGTGTGAACAAGATTTTAGGAAGCTAAGTGGCTATTTGGAAAGGTGAGATATTTGTTTGGAAAGTTAAATTCTTTTTTAGAAAGTCAATAGAAGGGTTAATTAACCTAAACAAGGTTAATTAAAGGGAAAACAAGCTTATAGAATATGGTTAGAGAGGGATTAACATGGTTTAGGAGTTTTAAAAGGGGTTAGAAAGGGTATTTTACTAGTGTAGTGTAGTAAATGAACAGGAGACTAGGATAGTTAGTATGATCTTAGTAATAAGATTATGTGACTAAATTATTGGTGTCTACATTTTCCCTTCTGTGAGGTGACATGTGTGACGTCACTTCAAAGAAAGTAGACAAGCATAAATGAGTAGAAAATGTTGAAGGGGTAGAGAAACATTAATAGGATAAAGGATGCTCCCTCGAGTGTCGATGGGGTGATGGAGGAACAAAATCTACAAACGAAAAATATGACTAAAGAAAGAATAGTGTGAAGAAAGGGGAGATATAAAAGTAAATAAAAAGAAAAATGTATTTTGAGCTATCCATAAGGCATTGCTATATAAACAATTTTATTCATCGTATTGGTAGTAATTGTCATCATCGGTCATTAAAATATGAGCATGTAACAACAATGTAAAATGACATAAAAAGCCACGATATAAAAAAATTTCCACTGCTAAAAACATCCAACTCCATGCAACATACACGAATGCAATGTAATACGAGAAGCAAAAAAACTCATATAATAGGGAAATAGGTACAATCACACACACTCAAACTAACAACATTTAAGATAATTGCACAAATAATTTGTTATTGAGATGTAATCTCAAATGTTTTGATAAATGACAAGGGTTTAAAATGATGCCCCAAGAAATTTTTATATGTAAGGGAAAGGATGGAGGATACTTAGGTTTGATGAAAAAGCAGTGTGTACAACAAAACAATAACATGTTACTCTTGCCCCATAGTATCAACGAAGTAAAAATCATAGATTTTTTAAATGGTTTGGAGATTTAGAGGATCTGTGAGTCATTTTTTCAAAACATGTGAAAATTTTAGCACGATACAAGATGAGTGCCATGTGAGAGACCAAAATTTCAGTTGTAAATGAGTTAATTACCAATTTTAGTCCATTTTTAAAGTGTTTATGATTTTTTTTGGATGATTTTATAATTTTTAAATATTTATCAATTAGAAGAAATTAGGAAATGGAAGATCTCTTAAAATCACACCAGAACACTCTAGAGTGAGGAGAATGGACATCGAGTAATAGTAACATACCTTGACAAGAGGGAAAATGGGCCAATAACCATTATTTAAAAATAATCATGGCGATAGATAAAAATAGAAGACAAGAAGCACCTGGAAATATTTTGAAATGCTCCAGGGTGAAGAGATAAGTGCTAGGTGGAAAATAGTGCTTGAGGATGGTTTAGATGATATCATATGTTTTGTACATGAGATATTTTGGTAGATGCTAGAATTTTGGATGATATTAGATGATATTGGTGTGGGGGGGGGATATATTTGTGATCATGCACAACCCCTCTTGCCCCAATTGATGATACGATATGTGATGATTAACTTAGTATACATACATGATGTAAAACTTAGCCTCTTTGTATATATGATGTATTAGATGATGTTATATGTGATGACTGATAGATGATAGATGCGATAAAAAATAGATGTGTGATTAAAAAACACACAAGAAAAATTTAACAAAACTAAATAAATGTACATATTCAAAACCACACAACAATATGCAACTAGAATGTTAACTTATGCAAATTTAAACAACAAATTAAATTGGTATCCAATCTAAGTAAGTAAAACGAATTCTAATAGATGCATACAGTAGACAATGAAAACATACCAATATCTTACAACTATTAAATCTTAAAAAATGAACTCAATGCAACACCTAATTAAATAAAAAAAGATTCAATTGAAGGTAAGAAAATGAACTGTACTTAAATCATACAACGTGAAAAGATAATTATAACCAAAACTATACAAACTGTCAACTAAAAGCAATCTAATCACTACCTTGTTTTTGGCGAGACAACATTGATATATTTTCTAATGTTTTTGGGTTATCTTGAAAGATAAGTTTTCAAGGTTATTATTCACATTGTTTTCAAGGTTTCCCTAAGACAATATTGTGAAGTTGGTGTAGCTTCTTTCCTAAGGGGAATTGTTTGAATGTTTAGGACTTTGTGCATCCTTTTTCTGAATGTATTTTTATTTTCAAAGGTCCTATTTCAAAATAAATGTACAAGGACAAATAAGCATCGATACCCCCAGCGTGATGTGGGAATATACAAAAGGAAGAACTACACACATATGTGTTTGAGAAATTTGAATGCAAACGTGCCCCAAACATTATATGGGAATATACAAAGGCATCTCCTTCACACAGATATAAGAACAAATAGGCCAGATCACAGCTTGGCAGAGATAGACTTGGTAGGGTTCTGAGACCCAACAAAGGAAACTAACCCTAGATAGTGGTGAGAGTTACCCATCTTGATGTAAGAGTAGATTATGACCAAAAAATGCTCCTTGATTGCTGGAAACCGGTTATCACCCAAAGACTAGCCCAATGCGCCACAATTGCGTGGTTTTCACATGTGGATGACTTGATTTTTATTTACTATTTTCTTGATTTTATGATGTTTTTCTTGTTTTCTCTTTATTTTTTATACTTTTTAGATATTTTCTGATATCTACGCCATGCTTAAGTATAGAACCACTTGAGATGCATGACATTCATAGGTTCTAGAATCTCTTCACCATCTATGTATGTGAATTTATAAGCTCCTGATCCATATTTAGCAACCACCACATAAGGCCCTAACCAGTTAGCCTCAAATTTACCTTTCTTTTATCTATCCTTGAAAGTGTTCTTATTATTATTTTTAGAACTAGATCTCTTACATCAAATTCACGATGGATGATCCATTTTTTATATCCTCTTGATACTCTGTTATGGTAAACCTTTAGGCGATTAAGCGCTATCATATGATTTTCATCCAACAGCTCTAGCTCTGTTAGCTGAGAAACTCTATAGTCTTCATCCTTATCAAGATAGTCTTAGAGAGATATTCTCACAGAAGAAAGCTCCACTTCCAAGGCTATGTTGGCTTCAGTGACATAGAATAAAGAATATGTGGTCGCACCAGTAGGAGTGCGGATGGAGGTTCGATAGGGCCCAGAGGGTAGGATGTATTTGTAAGTGCTAATTACGACCATTCTTACCATTTTCTCCATGATTCGTACAAGATTTTTATTGGTAGCCTCGGCTTTCCCATTACCTTGGGGGTAGACCACTTGAGATGAATATGAAAGCATTGACATAACGCTTCAAACTTTTTATTCTTGATGGATTTACCATTATCAATGAAAATGGAAAAAGGGATACCATAATAGAAAATGAGGTGATTCATGATGAATTTGGAGATTTGCGCACCAATGACATAAGTGAGATGTAAAACTTCTGCCCATTTAGTAAAATATTCGATGGCGGTAATAATGTGGGTATGGCCATGTGAAGAAAAAGGATGGAGCTTCCCTATAAGATCCAGGCCCAATTTATAAAATGGCCAAGGTGTTGCAATGGGCTGTAAAGCTTGTTCGCATGTATCAAGTTTCCATATTTTTTGCATAGGTCACATTTCTTTACAAAATTACAACAGTTTGCTTCCATGGTGGGCCAATAATAACCCAATATTAAGAGCTTCTTATCCAAGACCATGCCACTGGTTTTTGCTCCATAAATACCTTCATGCACTTCCTTAATAGCATTGATTGACTCAGTAACATCCAAATAATGTAGTAGATTCCTGTCATAGCCACGACGGTAAAGGGTGCCTCCTAGGAGGGTGTAATGAGATATACAATGGATAAGATATTTATTTTGAAAATGGATAATGTCTAGGGGAAATGTGTAATCTTATAGGTATCTAAATATAGGGTCATACCAAGGGGAGAAGTGACCAAAAACTTCAAATTCCAAACTTGACTTTGGCATCTCATATGCGGTACTTGAAAATGTTCTGCAAAGAAGGTTGGGTTACTTGCATGAGGCGGAACACGTAATAGTGATCTGATAGTAGCCATTACATCTGTTGATCTATTATGTGGCTGTCATTTTTGTTCAAATATATTTTGTATTAAATATTCCTTTAAGGTTTCAACCATTTTCTTGTATGGAATAATATTTCCTTCTTTAACCTTATACTCATGATTAAATTTCTTAATAATAAGTTTAGAGTCCCCAATGACTCGTAGTTGTCGTATATTCCAATTGATAGCCAAATTAAGGCTGAAAATGAGTGCCTCATATTCTGTAATGTTATTAGTGTAAGGGAATCCCAAACAAAATTCTCTTGGAATAACCTCACCTGTGGGAGTGATGAGCACCACTCCTCCTGATCTGTGGAAGGTGAATCATCCATCAAAATGAACTTCCCACTCCATAGACTCTTCGACATACATCATGGATGCATCTGGAAGATACAAACACAAAGGTTCCATCCTTGGTAGAGGGGATTCTACTAACTAAGATGCCACCTATCATTTTAATGACTTCTGGTTAACAAAATCAATATCAAATTCACTTAGGAGAATGATCCAATTAGCCATTTGTCTCGTAAGTGTGGGTTTGGAAAATAGGTATTTGAGAGGGTCAACTTTGGATATTATCTTGGTATTATTGTTAAGGAGATACTAATGCAGTTTTTGAAAGATAAAGACAACTTCTAGGAAAACCTTTTCAATCTGTGGGTAATTCAGTTCTTAGGAAAACAAGGTGCATCTAAGGTAATAAACTTCCCTTTCTTTGTGGTCTAGGTCATTATGGGCAAGCAATGCACCAATAACAAACTGGTTAGCTGAGATGTATAATAGGAGAGGTTCACTTGGGGTAGGTGGCATGAGTACAGATGGGTTGACAAGGTATTTTTTAAGCAGTGAAAATGTCTTTTGATAGTCTGGTCCCCAGTTGAACGTAACACATTTTTTCAATAGATGTGTAAATGGATGGCACTTATCCGCAAGCTGTGAAATAAAACATCAGATTTCCTAATTTTTTTCTGACAAACTTCTTAGTTATTTGAGATTTGTAGGTGGAGGAATTTTTGTGATAGCTATAACCTTTGTAGGATCCACCTCTATTCCTTTCTGTGAAACGATGAAACCTACGAGATTTCTTGAAAAAATGCCAAAGACACACTTACTAGGGTTCAAACATACTTTACAATCTCAGAGATGTTGAAAAATACATCTTAGCACTTCAGGGTGCTCTCCTCTACTTTTGGATTTTGCTAAGATTCATCAACATAATCCTCCATGATGTATTCATCATGAAATGGAAGATGCCTATCATTACACATTGATAAGTGGCCCTAAAATTCTTGAGTTCGAAAGGCATGACCTTGTAACAAAATGTCCCCCAAAGGGTGATGAAACTTTCCTTATGCTGATCTTTCTCTACAATTTGGATCTGGTTATAACCCGAAAAACCATCCATTAAGTATAGAATTTCATGACCAGCATTAGAATCAATAATCATATCAATATTAGGTAAGGGGAAGTCATCTTTGGGACATGTTTTATTGATGTTGTGGAAGTTAGTGTAGATCCTTATGCCAACTAGCTTCTTCTGAATTGGGACTATGTTAGATATCCAATTTGAATAGTTACTGGGTTTAATGAAATCAAAAAATAATAACTTTTCAAGTTCTTATTCGACATGTAGTGCAATTTTGGGGTGCATCTTTCTCAATTTCTTCTTAATGGGTTTGGTGTTTGGGTGCACAATGAGGTTGTGCATGAAAAATTTTGGCTGCAAACTAGGCATATCTATATATGACCATGCAAATATATCTGTATATTCTCTCAATAGTTCCACAAAAACTTTCTATTCTTGAGCTGAGAGTGAAGCTCCCAACTTTATCATTCTAGGTTCCTCTTCTGAGCTAATGTTGACATTGATCGTTTCTTCAACAAGAATTGTGGAAGTGTCCCTCCTCCACATAGGATCAGGAGGAATATTAAGATCAACCTCCTTAGGTGGCTCATCATAATCTTTGAATAAGTATACCATTTATTCCATAGGTTCTTCATTTTGTTTATCTACTAGTGCCTCAAAACGTTTGTTGCTATGAGAGTTACGATTGTTCTTTCCAAAAGGTTTCTCTAAAGCATTCTTACTCTTTCTTACAACCTTCATATTCAATCATCCACACATCTCTTCCTCTTCTCCAAAGTATGCACATGCATTTAGTTTGATATCAAAATATTTCTTATGATCCCCAGTTGGAATAGAATCCCTGAGTCCCATGAATTCAGAAAATTCCTCATCGTTCTCAAAGAAATCGATTGGCATGTGAAATTGTTGATTATAATCTACAAGCTCGAGATATAAAGGGTTACTTGGAAATTGGTTAATGGATTGGATCCAGATAAGGTAAAAAAACTAAATCAGGGAATAGGTTAGTGGAGAAAAGATCCTTGTATAGGCTACATTGGGAATCTGCATCATTTTTTAAATGAGATGAACCATCCTCATGTTTAGAAGAGGTGGCATCAATATCGAAAGGGGGATCGTCATGAGGCATTATTCCTAATCCATGTTTGTTGGATTTAAAATGAGCAATAGGAGTGGGTTCTAACCCTTCTTGTACATTAAAACCACATTCAAACCCATTGTTACCCATGATGTACATCACACGATGACGTTTGATATACTATGGATCTTGATGACATGATGTCATGGTAACTTTGTGTACCCTTATGATGGGATCTTCTAACATATTTTCCTATTATAGGAGACCAATAGGGTTGAAATTATCCAATGCATTAGGGAATTTATCCTGAGTGCTCTTGAATTGAAAGTAGGATTTACCACTGGTCCTAGGTGATACTGATAGATCTGAATTTAATAAGGACTATTAAAGAGTGAATTACTCACCTAGGACATACTTTGCAAATGTTTCTACCCATGATGTGAATGGGTTGACCAATGAAGGAAATTTTTAATTACAAGGAGTGAGTGAATTTTGATCCACACATTCCTTAAAAGCTTCTGTTTATAAAGGAACAACAATATCTATAAAAGAACATTCATAAGATGTACGAGAAAAAATCTGAAATACCCTACAATGCATGAATGGTTCTAGATTACCTTGTATGGTGACTATCTTTCCTTCATGGCACATATTAATACACTGATTAAATTTCTAAGGAATCTCTTGCTTGGCATGGATCCATGGGTGCCCTAGGAGCATGTTGTAAGGAAGATCCAAGTCAAGGACATGGAACTTCATATTATGAGAAGTCGGTGCTACTTCCATTGGAACTACTATAGTACCTGCTGACTCATGCTACTTCATTATCATAAGCTATGATTGTAATATTTTTAGCCCCTAGATCCATTTCTAAATTGCCTAGCTACTTAACTAGCTTCAAAGTGTAAGTATTTATACCAGATCCACCATCCACAAGAACTGTCTTGATATTATGACAAGTAACAACTACTTCTATGTATAAGGGTAGATTGTGATTTGGGTCATTATGAGGGATTCAAGCACAATAAAAAGTGATATGATCATTGGAATCAAGGTGTGCAATCATCTCTTAAAGGTGCAAAAAGATCTACATTTATTAAGACTCTTGAACTCTACAATGTGTTATACAATATGTTTTTATGAGTAGTAGAGATTTAAAGGAGATCTAAGATCAATATCGTAGTGGGTTTATTCTCTAAATATTCTATTAAATTGTATTGACCTTCCTAAGGGACATGTAGGGGATATTGTATGATCAAACAAGTGCATCACGTCCCTACTTTACAACTTTTTTCTAATATCCTAAAAGTAATAACCTGTTCATCTGATGAACAAATACATCCTATAAGGGAATCAAAAGGACTATCATTAGTTTGATAAACATAAGAAACAATCCTATAGTCATTGGAAGTTTGTATGTGATCTGGCTTGCTATTATTCTTATCTACATGGTTAGGAAAGGGCTCTTTGAAGATACCCATTTTCTCATTGGTACCCTATCCCGAGTTAGTGGGGGAATCTACAACGATTTTTCCCTCTTCAATGAGGCCTTGTATATAATGTTGTAGTCTCAAGCATCTATCAGTTTTTTTTCATTTAACATGATGGAAATCATAGTACTCATGCTCTTTGAACCAATTGGGTTTTGGAGCATCCTATGGATATGGTATTGTTGCGGTTGGGTACTCCACCATGTTTAATGCATCTAACTATTTAAGTATGGCAGATAGTGACTCGATTACTGGCGTAAATGCACGTTTGGTGGGTGCCTTTGGGCGAGGTCCTTATGAGAGCTTTAAAAATGAACTATTTTGTAGAGTTTGGACTATCTTGGAGTTTTTGATGCCATCACCAATCACATGTTTGTTCTTATTGAATAACTTTGGTTTATCGATAAACTTTTTTTCATGTTTTTCCTTGGTGAGAGGTTTGAGTTTCCCTTTCACAATGAGATCCTTTTTGAGTTTACTACCCTTTTTGATAACATCTTCAAAGTTACAACCACAATGCATTTGTAAATGAAAGGCTATTTCTAGATTTAATTTTGGGACGAATATGGTTACTAGCTATTTTTCTAGTAGGACACAAGGGAAATGGATTTCAAATCCATGCCATCCTTGCAAGAATACTGCGAAGGTCTCATTGGGTTTTTGTATTACGTTGCAAAGGTAATTCATGGTGATATCATTCTCCATATTGAAGGAGTAATGTTGTAAAAATGTTTTAGCAAGTGCAAGCATTGTCCTGATTGATCCTTTAGGTATACTAAAGAACCATTCTAATGTGAGTACTCCTAGGATGCGAAGGAATAGTTGTATTAAGATATTTTCACTATACACGACCTCTTGACAAGCCATGTAAAATTCCTTGATGTGATCACGAGGATCACCTTTAATTTTATTTTTATAAAACTTAGGAATGGAAAAATGTTTTGGAAATGATTGCCGCAACATGTCCTTGTCAAAGGGGTAAGTACATAGTTCTTCATATAAGTACTTCCTTTTGTGTCCTATGTTAGCTTCTTGTATCATAGTAAGTGTGTTATTCATTTATTGTAACTCCCTATTGAATGTGTTTCTCTTTTTTAGGTGATATTGGTATATTTACCTTAGCAAATTTAAAAGTTTTCTCATTGTACGGATCAAAGCGAAACTCACTAGATTTTGTTTCGAGTTTGTCTTTATGCAAGTTCCTATTCGAAGAGCCAAAGTTTGCTAATTTTTTACTTAGTTTCAACATTTTTTTTAAAGGATCTCTTCTTCAAATAAAGGATCATCTTCCTCATCAAACTTAGGAGGTAGTGAGAATTTGCGCTTATGCTAAATTTTTACTTTAGGTGAAGCCTTAGAATAAGGTCTTCGCAAATTGCCAATTGGTTTTGATGGGTCTTCTTCGAAATTTTTGTGATGTTGTTTGGAATTTGAAGCATACCCTACATCAAAGGGGTTATCCATGTCTAATATGGATGGTATCTCTTCCATTTTATGATTAATGATCTTAGTCTTCACTTCACGTTCTTCTGGAAGCTTATCCCCTAACTCTAGGAATCTTGTGAGTACTTGATCTTTGTTATATTAAAAGATATCCTCAAATTGAACTTGGTTTAACTTATGTTGTTCCTTAGAAGAATCAGATTCTTCTGTGCTATGATCAACCAATGGTTCCATGTCTTTGACCTGTGAAAAGAGAGCTTCTAAGTTATTTTAACAGAATAAGAAGGATGTGAAAGGATTTTCTTCTAAGTCATGCTCGATTTGGTTTAGACGCCATTTTTGTGATTCTTGGCATCACTAGTCAAAGTTATACTAGGTTTTGTCTAAATTCTTTCAAAGTTCTATGCGACCTAGGCATATGTTATGTAATTCATCTAATGGTCAAAATATCCTAGTGTGTTATAGATGCAATGTTATGTTGTCGTTATCATTTAAAGAAAAATCCTATGAATATTTTAACAAATCAAACAATCACTCACACTGTCGTTTGGTATGACTATACCCTAAACTATGATTCCAATGAAGGGCTCAAGTTAGATAGTTAAAATACCCTATTAATATATAGGTCATGTTAGAATATACACAAGGCTTGAATATGAAAGTGATATTGACATGATATCTCAACGAGATATAGTAAGACTAGTTTAAATGTTGACAAAACCTAAGTTTTTTGAAAGATGGAAGTTGTGAATGTGGATAGCATAATAATACTATCTTGACACGTTAACCTAACAAGCAAGGTGTTAGTATCAAGATGATGTTATTGCGGTATACACAAGGAAATATCGACACTCTCAAAATACTCAGATAAAGTTAGAACTTAAAATAAGTATGAGTATACCGAGAAGTTCTTAGTTATGCGAGCAGTGCAACCATACAATAAAGGTACTTATATCTAGTTATCACAACATTGAAAACACGATGTAAGTACCAAAATTGTATGGCTAGAATGCGAGAAAAAATAAAAACTTAAGGATAAATAATGTTGAACCGAAATTGTAGCAATGAAGACAATCTTGAAATCAAGATCAAAGGACTGTCAAAGACGTGAAAATGTACTTACAAATTTTACACACTTAAAAACCTAGCCCTAAACATGGATGGGTGTAAATGAACAAAAAATTGGTGAATACTATCCTTGATAAGAATCGTGGGGTATGCTTCCTTCTCACCCCAAATGAGCAGCGAGAATGCAAGGGTATAGATCAAAAGATGAAAATAAACCAAGTGTCACTTGGGTAGATTTTTGTCTCATCCAAAGGAAAGAAAGAAACCAAGCTAAGTGATACATCATTTAATTTTGTGACTCTTTTCCTTCTTCAAAAAATAAAGTTCAGACTCAAAGTAGTTCGTCACTTCATGATGGCACGATAAGATGTGATAATGGACTAGTAAAGTGGGCTCCAAGATAAAATGGCTTTCCTAATAAGATCACTCAACTAGGTGTTAAAAATTTGTCTAAATGTGAGCTCGATTTACCCAAAGATTAACAATGACTAATTTGGGAGTATCTCGACTTTACTTTACCCCCTTCTAATACAATGAGCAACTAGTGCATTTGGTTGTATCGTCACTGGGTTGTGATACAGACAACTTTGACTCTAAATTGTAATGTAAAATCTAGTCAAGTGGGTAAGCAAAGCACTTTGTGTTTCATCCACGAGGTTACTCAGTGGTGTATTACTTTAGGGTTCCTAGAACTACCCCTATTATTGTAGCTTAAGGTGTTCTGCCAAAGGGGTTATGGTCTAGTTAAGCGGATAGGGACGTACCCTTTTCCAATACCTGCAATACAATGTGATGAAATTGGTATGTTTTTTATATTGCTTGGATTTAATGAAGTTATGAAGACCTTTGGAAACTTGGATGAAAAGTGTATTAGAATTTTTGTATTTTCTTGACTCCTCCTTTCTTTGTCAAGAATTTTAGTTTTGTATAATGGATTAGTAATTTTCCATACGTATAAAGAGGAAAAACGTCGTTTCTGATACTTAAGATCATCCTAGGATGTAAGAGAAGAGCATACATGACGCAAAAATCTAATTTAAGAAACCAACAAATGGAAATTAGTTAATTCAAACGTAAAATGCATACATCTTGACCTAACTTGGACATTCTAAATGTTTTTCAAAGAAAAAAATTGTTTCTGATTCCCAACATTTCCCCAAAAGATGCAAGGGAAGATCATACACAACCTTAATCTTATGATTAAGCATGCAAGGTTTATCCAAGTTTATTACAATTTTAAAAAAATAACGTAAACATATCTTGCAAAAATAAAAATAAATTAGACTAAACCCACAATGATGTTAGTATTTAATGAAACAAGCCTTTATAAGAATGGAATTGATATGCACGCCTGGACTAAGGTACGTTGTGCGTAGGTTATGGTGTGTGCATGTGCGGTATTTGTCCTGTGCTACTTTGTGTAAACCTGATGGGTTTGCAGAGTGTTTGCGCTACTTGAGAGATGCTTGCACTACCTAAGAGATGCCCATGCTAGCATAAATGCATTTGGGCTAGATAATAGATGCTTATAAATAGGGAACAAAATAGAAGGTTAAAAAGTTATAACAATGTGTTTGCGTTGGCATAAGGATTCTTGTGTTAGAAAAAGGGTGCATGCGCCACTAATAGAGACATATAGCCTGTGTGATAGCATAAGGGTGTGTGCATGCCTATTTGGGTGTGTACACACCTTGTAAAAATGACAGTCATCTAGGTGCCTGCACAAGTAGAAGGGTGTGTGCACGCCTGTGCTGGAATGTGTGCCTACTTTTATATACCTATGCGCTAGTTTGGGTGCCTGCACGCCTCTACTCAAAATGACAATTAACAGGTTCCTGTGTTTGTAGAAAGGTGTATGTTCCTTCCTAAAAAACCACCAAACAACATGAAAAATGAAATTCTAAAAGTGTCAACAGGTTAGAATTTAGACATTAAATGCAATTTCTAACATAAATCTAATAAAGTGGCATGAAAATGAAGGTTAACTACATAAAACCTAGCTAAAAATCCCAAGGTAAAATATTTAACCCTAAAAATACATGTAAAAAGTTAGAAATTGAAATAAAAGCTTGAAAATGACTCCCTTAATGGAGGATGGACTAAAAGTCCCACCGGGCATGCCAAATGTGTGTAATGAAAATTTTGTTAAAGCTATGAAGATGGGGTAAGAATATCTAAAGAAACCCCAAAATCTTTGGAACAAATAACTCAAATCACCATCGGATTAGAGATAAGAAAGAGCTACCTATTTGCAGGCATATATAAAAGCTTGAAACAAACAATCAACCTCTAAACATGACTATATTAGTTCTCTACTCCATGAAAGCTATCTATAAGTGAACTTATTAAAGCTGTAGTAATCAGTTTTGTGTTTATTGATGTTTCAAAAGCTTAAGAATGGAAGCTAACCATTAATGGCTTCTCCCATTTACTTAAAACTTTAGAAGGATGAGAAAATAACAAGTAAATAGGTAAAATAAAATATGAAATGAATCTAAAAGACTTAAGCATGACCTAAATCAAAAATGAGAGAGAGAGAGAGAGAGAGAGAGAGAGAGAGAGTTCTTAGGAAAATGTGGGAGGGTTATCCCTCCATTTATAGTTTTTGGATTTAAGAGAAGGATGTTTTGGATGCATGTGGGACTAAAAAGGAGTCAAAAAGTAGTTTTTTAGAAAAACCTATTTGGAGGTGTGAACATGATTTTAGGAAGCTAAGTGGTTATTTGGAAAGGTAAGATATTTGTTTGAAAAGTCAAATTCTCTTTTAGAAAGTCAATAAGAGGGTTAATTAACCTAAACAAGGTTACTTAAAGGGAAAACAAGCTTATAGAAGCTGGTTACAGAGGAAATAACATGGTTTAGGAGGTTTAAAAGGGGTTGGAAAGGGTATTTTACTAGCGTAGTTTAGTAATTGAGCACGAGACTAGGATAGTTAGCATGATCTTAGTAATAAGATCATGTAGACCAAATTATTGGTGTTCTACACTTCCAAATTAAGGCCCGTAACTTCTGCAGTTAATTTCTCTATTATTTGAATGTCTTTCCTACCATACTTCACCTTTCTTTATTTCCATTATGTGGAAAAATATAGGGAAATGTTTTGATCATACCATTGAATCTTCTCAATGAAATTGACAACCCTTCCTATCTGTAAAAAAATTCCAAAGATCAACATTCTCCTTCGATGCAGGGTCATAGTGAGGTTCAATTAGGCAAGGTGCTCCACCCATTCTTTCACCTTTGCATTTAAACTGTTTGAAACATGTAAAAAAGATGTTTCTTTCTTCCTTAATCCACTTTTTTGTTTTACAATACTATGTTATATATGTATTTATCGGTCATACTATAGTAGTGAGGATTAGATTCTTGTAAGAATACTAATGGAAATGTTTAAAGGATAGCAATAGGAAGATATAATGTTTGGTATTTTGAGTAGAGTATTTGAGAATAAAATTACATTAACGGAGTTAGTGATATCTAATCATTTTTTTTAATATAAGACAATGTGAAATATATGTATATCAGACATACTTTATTCATTATGTCTAAATGTCTATAAATAATCTAAGTACGATATTTTAAGCATAGCGATTGGTGGGAAATTCCACAACAAGCTATCAAAAACAAACGGGAAGGATTACACTCTTCCTAAACGTAAGTATGGCCATCTTCTCAACGTTTCGTATAAGAAAATTGATTACCCGCCGCTTAGTTTCATTACTTATTAAAATTAACGGCACATCATATGCTACTTTCAAGAGTTTATTTTATTGAATATCACGATAAAATAATAAATCACGACCTAGCTAAGCGACCACGAGAATCCTACCATTACGGTCATTGTAAACAATATCTGTACAACTTTAGATTGCTAGTGTTTTTCATTGATTATAATTATATCATGTTGGCTAGAATGTACTTGGCAGAGATAATAGTCGCACTACATACCAGATAGAGGGATCAAGCCTTACGTATTTCCCATAAGGTATATTTTTTGAAAAACGTAATTCACTTCGGATCTTATGGGAGAAAATTATTAGCAAAAGCTAAGCATTTTTTCCTAATCGAAAGTAAAGGCATAGTGGACGCTAGGTTCAAAAATTTAATAATTTGAAAACAACGATAAAATAAAAGATAATGCTCTAGTTTAGCGGTCACTAGGATGTCATCATGATTTCTCCAGTACTGAAAACCCGTCATTGATATTATGTTCATCTGATTGTAGTGAAATCTCACAGGAATGGAATTATAGATGGTCTTACATCATCCTTAAACCTCAAAACTACGTAATCCAAGTTAACTCCTCCGCATCAACTTCTAGTAGAACCCCCTTTCCCTCAACATAGCTATCACAAATTCAGGCCATTTTCAAATTTTCCAAACCCCAATCTTGTTGCATCCTGTACACCACCGCTAATGATAATTTTTGTCAACGAGTTAAGCCTCATGCCCCAAATTCATAGGAAATGAGCTTTGTCTTGAAAAGTGAAAATAAATTATTAAAAAACCCTACCCAGTAAATACCTTACTAGACATTACTTCTTATTTTGGTTTAATACTTCCAGTTGATATTTATAGTCTAACATTACCAAAATAACTCACTTTTCTTAAAGAAATTAGGCCTATAAATACAGAGAACATTAAAAAAGAAAATACACAAACATTAAATAAACAACAAAATCCACTATAAAAAAATTTGACTTGTTCCTTTTTATTCAATGCCAGACCCATAAATATTTAAGCCATTGTTCCCCAATTAAACCTTAAAAAAAAACAAATACCTAGTACATTAAAACTCATTAAACATACCTAAAACAAAATCTCTTCCTTCTGATCAATCCTGTGGAATCTCGACCTCCCCTTCATTAATATTTGGTTGTAAATCCTTGGGATCCTTATCATTGACAACGCACTCAAAAGAAACACTCATACCCAGAATCTAATTCATAGATACCGTAAGATGGTTTTCCATGGATCAACACATCATGACCTTCGCAATTTCAATAACATCATCTAATGAGACCTTCCCTATATGTTTAATGTTTTTCATCTTTTTTTTTTCACATTTAAGTTCCTTCAGGGCTTTAATCACCAGGGCATTTACACTGAGAACAACTATAACTTTGGCCTGATGATTTTGTACATCGAGCTTCATAGTAACCCTCAAACCCTTCCAATCTCTTGTAGTCTCCTTTGCAATGTCTTCTCTTATTTTCTTCGATCAAATACCCAAAGGACCAATTTTAGGGGCTAATGAAGAGGCCTCTCCAACTTTTCCTCTTGTCACATGAATGAAAACCTCCACAACATGAGATGGGTCCAAATTTGGTGGCATTTTTCCTTAACCCTTCGAACCATGCCTCTTCCTCAAATCCTCTACAACTTTTTGACCTCTTGCTAAAAGGGAAGAATAGGAAAAACCCTACATCTTTATCGGTACTTGGACTTAGGGTTGTTCTCTTTTGTTTTCTTTTTTTTTAAAGTAATATATGTTGTTATTTCTTAGAGTTATTAAGGTACATGAGGGATCAAGCCTTACATAGTTCCCATAAGGTATATTATTTGAAACACATAATTTAAATTGGATCTTGTGGGAGAAAATGTTTAGGAAATACTAAGCATTTTTTCCTTATCGAAAGTAAGGGCGTAGTGGATGCTAGGTTTAATAGTTTGATAATTTTAAAACAATCATAACATGAAAGATCATGCTTTAGTGTAGTGGTCCCTAGGATCCCATCATTATTTCTCTGGAACTAAAAACCCATCATAAATATTGTGTTTAGATTCCATATGATTGTAGTGAAATCTCACTAGAATGGAATTGTAGATGGTCTTACATCATCCTTAAACCTCAAAACTACATAATCTGGAGGGCATAGGCCTGTTCTTAGGAAGTGCATTATGCCTTGGGTCTAGCAAGGGGTGGGGAAACCATTATTTTCTTCTTGAGTACTTCCTTGCTCATGGCTGTCTTGCAACGCCAAAACAACCTCCTTCTCATTACATGCTTCCTTTTGTTTGCTCAAAATCAGTTGCTTACACAACCATTTTCCTCTTACGAACTTGGTAACTTTGATTTCAATGTCATACTCCATGGAATGAGTAATCCAACCTGCTCTTTTTTCATTCAACTCTTTGTTGAGGACGAAGTCTTTAACTCGCACATGAGAAACCAGCAATTGGACCTTGTTGTTTGAAACTAAATGCTTGAATTTATTAAAGCTCCTGATTACTACAAGAACATGCTTCTCAATGAAAGAATATTTCACCTCATAATCTTCTAGGATTTGGCTGAAAAAAGCAATTGGCTACTCATCATCGTCTTTGTTCTACTGTACCAAAATTGCAGAAATAGTGTCATCACCCCAAAATCCATAGAGGATGAAATCCTTGGAGAAATCCGGGTTGATGAGAGTTGGTGCTTGAGAGATGGCTTCTTTGATTGCCAAAAAACTTTCCTTGCCCTCTGCTGTCCATTTGAAAGCCATGCTTTTCTTTAACATCTTGGTGATAGGTTTGACAAGGGCTGCAAAATTTGGGACAAACCTCCGAACAAAATTTATTCTCCCCAAGAAACTTTGAAGGGCCTTCTTGTGGCTTGGCAATGGTAGTGCCCTTATGGCTTTAACTCTTTCTAGATCAATTTCTAATCCTTCCTTGGAGATAATGTGGCCAAGGAGCTTTCCTTCATGAGCTAGAAAAACACACTTTTTAGGATTCAAGGAGACTCCAAATCTTCTGCACCTTTGGAACAATTGTCTCAAATGAAAGAGGTGGTCTGCTGCATTTTTTTAAAAGACAGTGATATCATCAAGATATATCAGTACAATGTTTTGAATCAAACATTTGAATGCCATGTCCATTGCTCTTTGGAAAGTAGCCCCAGTGTTGGACAGCCCAAATGGCATTTTCCTGTATGCATAAGTTCCCCATTTGGTTGTAAAGGTTATTTTGAACTGATATTCTTCCTTCACCATAATCTAATTATACCCTGAATAGCCATCAAGTAGTGAAAACCTTTCGGAGCCAGCCACAACTTGTAAAATCTACTCCATGGAAGGAAGTGGATAATGGTCCTTGAGAGATGCTCTATTCAAATCTCTGAAGTCAACACACAATCTGATTTCCCCACTCTTCTTTCTAACTGGAACCAAGTTGGCTACCCAACTAGAATGATTGGTAGGGAATATGATTCTTGATTCTACCAACTTATTCAATTCTTTTCTCATGAGGGGCTCCATGTGTGGATTGACTGGCCTTTGTTTTTGCCTAATGGGTTTAGTATTTGGATCTAGTTCAATGGTATGCTGAGCTAACTCGGGATTGAAACCTTTCAAATCTTCATAGCTCCAAGCAAACACATCAGGGAATTCTTGACAAAGCTGTATGAACTCATACCTTTATTTCTCAGTTGTCATCTTGCCGATTTGGAGTGATTTGCCTCTTTCTACTAAGATGGACACTGAATCTTCTCCCTTGACTTGGATGTTTGCTTTCTCCTTCCTAAATTGATCGTTAGGATTGAAAATGGACTCCAAAGTAATAAGTCCCTTTGGTAGTTTGTTGGTTCTCAGCTGCACCACTTGGTCACCATATTGCTGCTCTAACTTTTCCTGATATTTAGCTGAGAACTCAGCCTCTTCTTGCAAGAAATGGATGATTTGCTGATCATTTTCAAACACTTGCCAACTTACATTATTGTCCGGCACTGAAGGCCTCACAATCACATGGATGTTTGGCTGTACATTATCTTTCTGAATGCTTTCAATAATGTCAAAGGCTGCCCCAACTACTGCAAGCCTGTCAGCAGCTTGGTTCTCTTTTCTAGGAATGGATTTTATGCTAAAACCCTCAAAATCCTCAATGAGGTCCCACACCCTATTCTTGTAGCACTTGAGTAGATCATTCTTGATAGCATGATGCCCCTTCACTTGGTTAACAATCAACTCACTATCACCAAAGACCTGCAAGTTCTTTATTCCTGTTTTGACTGTCCAATGCAACCCTTGTATCAAAGCTTCATATTCAGCAGTGTTATTAGAGCATGCAAACTGAAGTCTAAAAGTTGAATAATACTTCACTCCTTGAGGGGAAACAAGCATAGCTCTCCCTCCTGCACCTTTTTTACTCCTTGATCCATAAAAAAAAAACTGCCATACCTCATTGTCATCCTTGTGGTCTTGCTTGGTGATGCTAGGAATAAGCTGATTTTCTTCATGCATGCAATAGACTCCTAACTTAGATTCTTCTATTTCTTGATAAGGATAAAAAGCATGCACCTTGTTTTCCCATTCATCAAGAGTTAGATCTGGGATGCTTCCTACCTTGGTGTCAGCTTCATCAGTGCTTGGGTGATCTTCTTGATCAAACATTGAACAGTTGGTATTGATCTGACTTGGAGTATGAGGCTCAATGTGAAAGTTTGCAATAGGTTTAGACCTGATTGTGGCTTTCGTTCCATATCTTGTTCTGAACAGCATGTGTGACCAATCAATAGATGAGTAACCTCCAATCTTGGATGTGAAATCCCTTGACAAACATAGGGTGAAGAGTGGTGGAAGGTCTATTACTGATACATCTTGCAAAACAACCATGTTGGGACATGCATGCAAGGTGAGACTCAAGTTTTTTATCACTCCAACTGTTGTCACTGCTATCCCATCCAATTGCAATACCCCTTTGGATATGGTTTCATACTAAATTCCCAACTGATCAGCTATTTTCTTGGGCATTATTGAACTACTTGCTCCGGAATCAATCATGCAATTGTGTACTAATTGATTTCCAATGATCAATGAAACATAGAATGGAGGGGGCTTCAACATTTTACCTTGCTATCCTCCATGATTTCCCTCAAGCTGGGTAGCATTTGTAAGCATCTTGCATTTGGACCTGTTGATTTGAAGTTGACCAGTCCTTCATGGCAGCTTGTAGCAAATCTCTTTGGCCTGGGATGGATAGTGATTCCCACATTGATATGTTTACATTTGTTTTCTTCATCTGATCAATGATATTGAATGGAGATGAAGCATCTCTTTGCTATCCCTTAGCTTGCACATTCATTCCTTGTGTATGGGCAGAAACAACTGGCATTTGAATTGGCCTAGGAACAGTTTTAGGCAGTCCTTGTGTATTTAGAGCTGGATTTTGTTTGCCAATATTTTGTGGAGTCATAGAAGGTTGTGGATTGCTTGGGGCTAATGGCTGTTCTTCACTCAAATTTCTCCTCTTTGACCTTGTGTTCGCTGCAACACTTTGGGAAACCATTTGATTCATGCCACCAAGATCTTCTGCTTGCCAGTTTACAAGTGTGGTGTCATTTAGAGATGATTGCTGTTGGAATGTTTCTTGTTACCTGGCCATTTCCTTAACTACCTTCACCCTCCACACTAGTTGTTGTCACCATTAATGCTTGATTCAAGGCACCATTGAAGCACATGGATTGGTTATGAGGTTCATTGCATGGGAAACACCAATCATACTCTTGAGCTATGTTGTTTTGTACTAGCACTAATGCTTTAGATGTAGATGTAGCATTGGGATTATAGGGCTGAAATGGTCTATTGGAAGGAGGACTCACTTGATTTAGGTTTGCAGTTGGATTGGGTGGTCTTTAGGGTTGATATGGCTACCTGTTAGGCTGAGCTTGGGGCTGGAAAGAAGGTCTAAAACCTTGGGCTTGCTGCCTTTTGAGTGTAACTAGCTCATTGCCTAGATTTTGCAGCTGCTTCATGACTTCTTGAAGCTCATTTGAGGCATTAGAAGATGAAGTAGAATCTTCATTTGAATTCTGAGTTCTAGGAGTGGGAATAAGAGCTAAATTTGGCATTTGATTAGCATTTAGGCTCTCTAAACTTGGAAACAATGGCATTGGAGGTCTAGGAGCCAACTTGCCAGCTTGGATCAAACAATTTTCAGCCCTAATGGCAATGCTATAAGCAATGGGGATAGTTGTGCCTCCCATGGATTGAATTAACATAGAAATATTAGAATTTAAATCTTTAAGGTAATAAAGGAAAGCACCTTCTATTGTTGGCCTGACTGCCACTGGAATCCTCTCCCAAGCCCTTTGAAATCTGAAATTAAAATCAGTCAGTTACTCATTGGGATCTCTCTTGATGGTTGTCAACTGCTCCAAAAGGGACAAGTTGTCTCCCTTTTCTCCAAACTTCTCATGGAGGGTTATACATAGTTGGTTCCAATTTTGAATAGAACCTGAGGCAAGACTCCTAAACCATTGCAAATATTTTCCTTTAAATGAAGATGCCAGCAATTTGACAACAACTTGCATCTCATTGATCTCATGGATTGCACAAATGTTAGCAATATCCTTGACATGATCACCAGGAGTGGTCTGATTTTCTTCAGTAAAGTATGGGATGTTTTTTAATGATGCAGCTGGAATTGGATTTTGTGCATTGAGAGAAAGTGGGATTGCCAGTGAAATTGACATTGGGGTTGGTTTGTGCCATTCTGATTGGCCTTAGAACCTTGGTTGATTGAATGAAAGGCCTACCAGGTGGAGGAGTGGAAATAGTTCTGTTTGGTGGTGATGGAGACCTTTGAATCCTCCTCCCTCTTTGCCTTCTTCTTGGAGATAACTGCAGATACTCAAACAACGCCTCTTATTCTCCAACTCTTGACCTTGTGGTGATTCTTCTCATGAGTTTTCAGGTCTGCACTGCTAAAACCAGCTGATTCATCTTCCTTGGAGTCGCCAGATGTGTAATTTAGGGCTCTTTTAAGTAAGAATCTTGCAACAAATGCACATCAATTTTGTTGCAATGAAGATGAAGACCTCTAAGGTCCCACCGGGCCTGCCAAAACTATTGTTGCAAATCAGAAGCACTCCTGGATGTTGATTAGATTTCTAGTTTGATCATCCTATGCATCCAGTGTGATTGCACAACATTGAATCCTCTCCCCAAGTGTGGGACTTGTAAAATGGAAGAGGAATATCTAGTTTAGAGGCTAGTTCCTCAACTCCTCTTATTAGATATATCACTTGCAAAGTTGCAGAGGTTTGTATTCCTAATTTCTACTCTAAATTCCAAAGGAGATAGAGATAGAGAATGCAAAAAAAAAAAAAAAAGAGCTAAAAATAATGCTAATAGGTGATGCACCAAAGGAGTGGTGAGCATTTCTCACTACTGAAGATTAACACAGTTCATAAAATGCAACAAAACCTCATGCACAAACTGATAAATATAATGAAGAATTATAAATTAGTCAAACAACACCAGCAGAGGATGGAATGTCAATCACAGAGCCTGTATTGTTATTTTAAACATCAAAATCACTTGCATTACAACACCTGAAAGGAAAAATAAAGTTGTAGTTCCTAGAAAAAGGTCTGTTATTCCACTAAAATCACCTTCAAGGAGAGAAAGGGGACCTTCCATACACAAAAAATGTTCAACCCTTTGAAAATGAGCCAAAACTGGCTTTTACAGTGCAAAGGACGAGCCCAGGAGAGAGAAACGTGGGACAAACATGGAAAGGATTCAACCATTGACAAAAACACATTCAAAACAACATGGGAATCCTTACAAACCCATTCCCTAACATTTTCAACCATGCTGGGATGGAATGCGAGCCATTCTTCATTAAAACGGTGGTTGAAACGTCATTTCTGTCCATGACCCCGTGCCAGAGGCGTTTTTTTTATTTTCACTCTCCAAAATCCATCAAAATGAAAAATTGACCCCAGAATATTGTAGAAAATTTCACCATCTTTCCATTGATATAAAGAACGTGAAAAACTGAGCTCTGGATTGAAAGATATGGCGATTTGAAGTTTTAGGTCAAAACAGGGCCAGATCGGGCCGGCGGGCAAAAATTTGAATTTTTTACCTTTTTGGTCATTTGGAAAATTTTCCAAAATTTCCCCATGCTCCACCCTTCTAGGTGCCATGTGGCACATTTTTATTTAGCGCGGACCCATCCTACTCTATTTCCTTCAATTTGCACTTTGGAAAATTTTCCAAAATTTTCCTGTGGGGCCGATGAGATTGGGACACGTGGCACAACCCTATTGGGTGCGGGTTTGCCTCTTCTAATTTTATTTTCGAGCATTTCCTTGATTTTGGCACCATATGGACATGTGGAAAGATCCTATTGGCTCGCAATAAGGGGGGTGGGCTTTCCTCTCTGAATTTTCCTTTATTTTTTCCCTTTGGGAAAAGTTCCCAAATTCTCCCCTTGCCCCGCCACTCCAGGACACGTGGCAAGGTACAATTGGTTGCGGGCCCCGTGTAATAATTTTCACTCTTACGCAAACACTTTGGGAAAAAATACTGACTTTCTCCCATGCCCCATAGGTCTGACTCCATAAGACACGTGGCGTTGTATCATTGGGCATGGGCTTTCCTTCCAAAACTTTCCATGTGCAACACTTAGCATTTTTTTTCAAATTTCTCTCCAGTGACACGTGGCATTACCTGATTCATCAGCGGGCTGATGGGGAAAATATTTCCTCTTAAAAAAAATTCTAAAACACTTGGTAAAAAACCAAGTTCTCTTCCGACCCCCGCCACCTCCCTAGGCACGTGGCGACATCTCATCGGCTATGGACCTTGAAGGGAAAAATTTCCCACAAAAACTCCGCCGAGCCATAACTTCAAAAATACATGGAGTTAGGAGGAAAAATTTACCTTTTTGGAAAGCTAAGAGAGAGCTCTATCCAATGGAATCATTTCCAGAAGGTTTTGAGTGCCTGAAAAGCAAAAAAATTATGATTGAGGCACAAGAGAAGGAAGGATGAAAGGAGTTAGCCACAAAATGAGCAGGGGACACATTTTGGATAACAGGACCAGTTTTAGGGGCCAATGAAGAGGCCTATCCAACTTATCCTCTTGTCACATGGATGAAAACCTCCAAAACCTAAGATGGGTCCAAATTTGGAGACATTTTTCCTCAACCCTTTGAACCATGCCTCTTCCATAAATCCTCTACAACTACGAGACCCTCCTTGTTAAAGGGAAGACTTGGAAAAACCCTACATTTTTTATCTTTACTTAGAAGTCTTAGGGTTATTCTCTTTAGTTTTCATTTTTTAAGTAATAAATGTTTGTATATCTTATAGTGATTAAGGTACAACATTAAAGGTAGGTAAAAAAAATTCCTATTTTTTGGGTTCTACATTAATAAATGTAGGCAATTTGTGTTTCCTATTTTTTTCCTATGTTGTTATTTATTAGAGTTATTAAGGTACACGAGGGATAAATACTTACATAGTTCCCATAAGCTATATTGTTTGAAACACATAATTCACATTGGATCTTGCGGGATAAAATTATTAGCGAACACTAAGCATTTTTTTTCTTATCGAAAGTAAGGTCATAGTGGACGCTAGGTTCAACAATATAATAAGTTGAAAAAAATGATAGAATAAAATATCATGCTCTAGTTTAGTAGTCGCTAGGCTCCAACCATTTCTACCAATCATTATAAATACCATGCATATATAGCTTTGGGTCACTATTGTGTTGTCATCTATTATGTAGTACTCACAAGACTTATTGCTTGTAACATATAATTCACATCTATTTTTATGAGATAAAATGCATAACGACCGCTAAGATTTTGTACGTATTGAGTGGAATGCCATAACCTATTGAATTGAATGGTATAGCCTAATGGTGACTAGGATCCTACCTTTACCTCTTATCAATATAAATATCATCTTTATATTTTTGGATCGCTAGGCGAAAAGAACGATAGAATAAAATATCATGCTCTAGTTTAGTTGTCGCTAGGCTCTAACCATTTCTACTAGTCATTATAAATACCATACATATATAGCTTTGGGTCACTATTGTGTTTTCATCTATTGTGTAGTACTCACAAGACTTATTACTTATAACATATAATTCATATATGTTTTTACGAGATAAAATTCATAATGACCGCTAAGATTTTGTACGTATTGAGTGGAATGCCATAACCTATTGAATTGAATGGTATAGCTTAATGGTGACTAGGATCCTACCTTTACCTCTTATCAATATAAATATTATATTTACAGTTTTGGATCGCTAGGCTTAATATGTAGTTCCCATAAGATACATAGTTTTTAACTCATATTTTATCTCGTTTATAATAAAAAATATGCTTAATGCCCGATAAGCTCATTTACTTATTAATAGAAACATCTTCTCATTTTAAACACGATCATTATAGTTTTGGATCCCTAGCCTTGATATGTAGTTCTAATGAGATACATGGTTTTCAAATCATAATTCACATCATTTCCTATCAAATAAAATGTATATCGCTCATTAAGCTCCTTTACTTATTTATAGAAACACCATATCAGACCCCAGGCTAAATTTTTTCTTATTTTGAAAGTAGACATAAAATAATAAATCATGGTTTATCGTAGCGACTGTTAGGATCCTACCTTTAACTCTTCTCATTTTAAACACTGTCATTATAGTTTTAGATCCTTGGCCTTGGTATGTTGTTCCAATGAGATACATGGTTTTTAACTCATACTTCACTTCATTTCCTATCAAAAAATATGAGTAGCACCCGTTACGCTTGTTTACTTATTGAAAGAAACATCATATCAGACCCTAGGCTCAAAATTTTTTTATTTTGAATGTAGACATAAAATAATAAATCACAATTTATCTTAGTCATATGCTCCTACCTTTATCTCTTCTCATTTTAAACACTATCATTTCAATTTTGGATCCCTGGCCTTGGTATGTATTTTTAATGAGATAAATGGTTTTCAACACATATTTCACTTCATTTCCTATCAAAGAAAATGCATAGCACCTGCTAAGCTCCTTTACTTATTGAAAAAAATGGCATATCAGACCATAGGCTCAAAAGTTTCTTATTTTGAAAGTAGACATAAAATAATAAATCACGGTTTAACTTAGTGACTACTAGGCTCCTACCTTTATCTCTTCTCATTTTATACACTATCATTAAAATTTTGGATCCTTGGCAAATATATATAGTTACAATGAGATACAAGGTTTTCAACTCATACATCACTTCATTTCCTATCGAGGAAAATGAGAAGCGCCCTCTAAGATCCTCTACTTATTGAAAGAAACGACATATCAGACCTTAGGCTCCAAATTTTCTTATTTTGAAAGTAGACATAAAATAATATATCATGGTTTAGCTTAGTGACCAATAGGCTCCTACCTTTACCTCTTCTCATTTAAAACACTTGTTAGTGAAAAATCACATCACCCCTGAATGTCTGTAACTCGGTTGGTTGAGACTTTCAGTGTGATTGCATAACATGGAGCATCTCCCAAAGTGTAGGACTTTGAAAATCAAGAGAGATATCTGGATGAAGGCCAGTTCCTATTCCTCTGTTCAGGTGCACACAAATAAATTGTAGAGGATCTACTCTAAAACTTACACTATCTTTCCAAGGAGACAGGGTTGAGAACATGTGAGAAAATAAACCTAATGCTAACGAGGTGATGCACCAAAGGAATGCTAAACAATCATTTTGAAATTTAACACAGACCATAGAAATGCAATACAATCACCATGCACAGATAATCAAACTGTAATGAGAGATAGGAAGACAAAAATGAACACATGAGACGGTTGAGAATCATCCACAGACATATATTATTGCTCCAGAATTGATACAGTACATTAGAGTAGCCAAAAGGCAAAACTTTATACTATAGCTTGAATGGGAGGTTTGGAAAAAATCCACAAATTCACTCGCAGACAAGGGAAGAAGGGAGGGTGAAAAATAAAAATTTCCAACCCTTTACAATTAGCCAAGCTCTTACCTTTATAGATGCAATGAAGAGAGGAGAAGAAAAGAGTTGGGAAAATTGATTTGAAGCTCAGCTACAAGTCATCAATGCCCCTGCAAACACGCGCACAATCTGTCGAGTCTATTGCTTTATGTCTACTCGGCGTGTCAAAGAAGGAAGAATGACAAATCAAATTGAATCTGATCTGGTTGTTGAAGTAATCGAATCACTTATTAATGGCATGAGGAAATTTTCCCAATTCTCACCCACATAACCTCATCGAAATTAAAATCTCAGGTTTTCATGGCATAGAAAAGGTCGATACCTTTCTGATGGTGCCAAATTTGTTGAATTTTGAGCACTAGATAAAAATATATGTCCATTTGAATGTTTGACTCAGATCTGTACAAAAATGGTGAAAAGCAGTTTAGTAGAACGGGTCTGCGGGCCCGAAATTCACTTTGTATCTTTTTCACAAAAATACAAAAACTACAAAAATGCCCCGCAGCCCCATAATTAACTTTTGCCAAAAAACCATTTTCGAGCCCGTCGGTCTGCATTTTACATTTGGGAAAAAATTCCTCCCCAGGCCCGCCGGCTCGCATGTAATTTGGGCCTGACATGTGGCTCCTCTAGGCATCAGTGGAGGCATGGCTTATTTTTACACTTTACACCTTTTTGGGCCAAAAAGTTCAAAGTTCCTCCGATGACCCACCTTGGCTAGAAACATGGCCACGTGTAGAGCTGACGCGCGTTTGGGGACCACTTTTGGATTATGTTTTTGAAGTTGCATTGAAGAGGCACATGGAGACCTCCGCGGATTTTCTCTATTCTTTTGTGTTTTGGCTAAGTCCCTTTTGTTTGGCGGGGCCATATGCCTGACCTGGGACATGTGTAGGCTCAACACACATTTGAGTTTTCCCCTTGAGTTTTAACCTTTGGAGTTATGCCAGGCTGACATGTGGTGGCTTCCGCTAACCCTTTATACTTAGTCAATTTAAACAACCAGATCTATCCTCTTTATGGACCTAAGACACGTGGAAGGCTAGCACTTGTCTGGGACTGGCCCTTGGGCCGACACTCTTGAATTTGTGTCGTTGAGGCATGGGGAACCTTCTGCTGAATTTTCCCCATCTCGACCTTTCAACTATTGACTTTGTCCCTTTTCAGACATGGGACACGTGGAAGGCTAGCGCTAGTTTGGGAGACCCAATTTTAGGTTTACCTTTGAAGATGTGCTGACCTAACACATGGCACCTTCTGTGAGTCTGCGATACTTAGCCAATTCAGGTTGATGTCTTTCTCAAACCCTAGACACATGGACGCTTTGTGCTCATTTGATTCTCCACTTTGGGTCGCACCATTGAATTTGCGCTGATGAGACACGTGGAGACTTCCACCAGTTCTTTCTACATAGTCGATTAAAGGGTTGGCTCTATCCCTTTTGTTGGACTTGGGACACATGGAGGCTTGGTGCTTTCTTGAGTCTCTGCCCATGGATTCAACCCTTGAAGGTTCACCATTGAGACACTTGGCACCTTTTGCGGACACTCTTATACTTAACCGATTTGGGCCTGCTTCCATTTGACTTCTATTGGACCCTAAAATCTGGTCCTTTCCTCTCAAGCATCTAGAGATGGTAGAGGATTATTCCCCCACCATTGACATTCTTCAGTGTGGCAATTATAATTCCATTCTTTCTTACATGGGGGCCAAGGATTCTTGTATCTAGAAGTCCCTTCCCCTAAAATTTCGACTCTCTTAAATGAGTCCACTATCGACACTCCCATGCCCATTTCTCACAAACTTGACTTTGAATGAATAAATAATATGGGAGAGTATGAAGCCCTTGTCTTACATCTTGAAAATGTTGTCATTTTGGGTGTTCAAATCCTTGACATTAATGGGGATTTCAAGCTCATTATCAAACAAATTATAGGAAATCATCAATGTAAATATGATGTTATGAAAAAATATCGAGATATCATCCTATTTCTCCTTCAAGCCTTTAATTATTATACTGTTCAAGCCATCCTTAACTCATCCAATCATTTTTCTAACACAATGGATTCCCTTGCATCTCTAGTCCCATGGAAAACTAACGAATCCAAAATTTCGGTGGTTGTTCTTTGTCATGATCAACCATCTCACATCCACGTGTTACCTCGTGTTAATGTTGTTGAACCCAACTCATCGAATCTTTCGTACTCTCAAATCTTTGATTATCTATCCAAATTCATCATGCCATCAGACATATCTAAGAATGGTAGAAGGGAATTTCCTCAATGTGCTAACCACTATGTCATTCTTTGAGGAATCCTATACAAATGTAGGTTCAACAATATTCTCCTTCGATGCCTTAGATCCCATGAATCTACTTGCATTATCCAAGAATTCCATGATAACATTTGCGGTGGACAATTTTGTGGTTTTTCTGTCACTAAACATATTCTTCACCTTGGCTCTTATTGGGCTTCTCTTAATCAAGACTACTACAAATATGTTAAGAAATGTGTCAAGTGTCAGTAGTATTCCAATATTGTCTGAATTCCTATTTAGGTGTTACAATCATCTCAAGACCTTTGGCCCTTTTCACATTGGGGCCTTGATCTCATTGGTACTATCAATCCTCATTATTCTCAACATCATCATTCCATTATCACTGCAACTGAATATTTCACGAAGTGGGTGGAAGCTATTTAACTCACCTTAACTAAATCCAATCAGATCATTAAATTCATCAACCAACACACAATTTTTCATGTTGGTGTTCCTCACAAGATTTTCACAGACAAAGGGAAGTCCTTTAAAAAAATATGTTAAGAAACTCTATGACTCGTTCAATATCAATCTTAATTTCTCATCTCTTCATCATCCTCAAGCTAACGTCCAGGCCAAAGAGACTAACAATACCTTGTGTAAAATCATTACTAAAACCATCAGTAAAGAAGATTGTGATTGAAACCTCTATCTTCCCTTCACTCTTTGGGTTTACCAGACCAACATCCATACCTCCATAGGGTGATAGCCCCTTTTCCCTTATATATGGTTCTGAATCCATTCTTAACATCGAAGTTCAAATTCCATCCTTACGTGTGTCTCTTCGTGACTTCATTTTTGATGAAGATTATCACTAGGAGTGCCTAGCCGAACTTGAATTGTTAAATATGATTATAAACAACATCTCAAAGAGCACAACTTCAAAATAGGTGACCTTGTCTTAAAAGAAAATCAGAATGTCACTACTTTAGAAAGAAGCCAACAAGGAAAGTTTTCTCCCAACTAGATTGGACCATAGATTATCATGCATAAGTATGGGTCTGGGGCATATTGTTTGGATTCCCTTGATGGTAAACTAGAGAGTGAACCTCTTAATGAATTTCACTTACAGCCATTCAATTGTTAGTATATATATCATGGGTAGATAGTCATATCTTTATATCATTCCTCCATCATCAACCCCTTCCGTATATCATTGTAATGATATGGAACTATGTTTTCCACCATGACTTCCTCGACACGACCTTAAATATGGGCACCATGAATCTACCCATAGCAATTTAGTTATGGTTCAGTTATCCCCTTTTGGTGATAAATCCATGATCATTACATCCATCACCTTCTTTATTACATATTGGAACCACGCTAAGGGTCCAAGAGTGTCACTTGTTCACTCATCATCCCATCCTAGGAAGTCTACCTAGCTATATCCATCTCTTCCCCATCATAAATATATAGTAAAAGTAATGGATTATCCTATATCATGCTATCTTATCCAAAAATAGACTGATCCATCAAAGGACAATTGTTCATAAAAATCATATAATAAGTATAGAATTATCCCCTGAAGGACAACTATCGTGCATATATTATCCTACCATCTAAAAATAAAATGTCAAAAATAAAATTCAAATGTAAAAGTAAAAACTAGAACATACCCTTGAAGGATGGCTACTCTATTGTATCATGGCAGTGAAGGTTTCCCATATTGACCAACCTTATATATATCATTACATCCTAAGAAATCTTCCTGCATTGATCAACTTTCTCATATACATTACAGACTTTTTTCATTGATATGTTTGCATTCCCCCCCTTCCAAGAGCTGGGGCATAATCCTTGGAACAAATCCCTATCGAGAATCCTCTTCCCTCATACAAGTTACATATCAAACCCATTTATCCTATCGACATTAGGTTTATGAGATTATTGTATCCATTTTTCCCTCATGGTATTTTGATATAACTAACTACCATTGGCTATGTATTAACACCTACTATTAGCTACAAGTGCAATTCCTTTAGTGGTACCCTTTCTTGTTTACCTCCAATCTGGTTTGAAGCATGGTTTCTATGCATGTGCCTAGCTACGATTATGTGTCATTTCAGTTCACCTCATATAAATATTGTATTCTTTGATATCAAATTTCAAACTATGAATTCTATATCTATATGTTTACATTTAAGCATGACATATCTTACAATCATCCATAATTCCATGAATTCTGTTAGTATCTATGAGTTCTCTTGCTAACACACTTTTTGGTTTTGGAATTATACTCGATCTCCGTTGCTATTTGTGAATCCTACTTGAGGATATTTTTCAAGTAGAATTCATTATCCAACAACTTGCCATCATCCACCATTGTCACCATGTATATGATCCATTCATCCTCGCTCCTCATTTCTACTCATCCGCCACTTATCCCCATGTTACCCTTCTCACTATTCTAGTCCCCTTCAATACTATGTTTTATTCCATTTCACTCTACCGCTTTTAGCTTGATGATCTAAATAAATCACCCCTTTTGTGTGGGAATCTTGGTTGAGGTATACCCTATTCCTAAGATCTTCCCACTGTAGAAAATTTTCCATGATCTCCTCTTTGTTTAGAAAGCAATCACTGCCAAACACATATTTCAGCTGGCCTCTTCCACTTATCACTTCTACTTCATCACTCTCACAACATGGTCATCCCAATTAAGGATTCCCCTCACACTCTCCATCCTACACTACATATACTCCTCCATGCATTCATGTTACAATCCTTTGTTTCCTTCTTTCCTTGTTATCACCTCCTCTCACCTCTTGTTCCACTCTGGCATACACCACTCACTCTTTTCTCATCCTTTCTAGTATCCATCATCTGCTTGGAAATATTACTTAACCACTCATGTGGCATGATGATCTTACCTAAGAGTCTCTCTTTAGGATGATCTGTCATCTTGCACTTCCCCATCACTTTACATCCTGAACATCCACATTTTTGCATTAGTCCCCATCATCACATCCTCTCACCTCCTCTTTCATTCTCACAAATTCCACCTATTTTTTTCCCCACTTTTCATCTCCATCATCCCTCACATGGGAATCTTGATTAACCACTTCCGTCGCATGGCAGTCTCACTTAAGTTTCCTCGTTAAGTTGAACACGTCATTCTAGACTTCTCCCTCGCCTCATTCTTCTCTCCCTTCATTGATTGTTTTTTCCCCTGGTCTTCCTTACAAACCACATTTTCCTCCTACCATTATCCTTTCTAAGCCTATCATATTACAAAGTGGATCTTCTATCGTCCTCCTGTAACCATGTTCCTTTCCCCCATTTTCTCCTTCTTGATCCATCATCCTTCATACCATTTCTTGCCATTATTTTCACGTCTTGTTTCTTCATCTTTCCCTTATTCATTCTCATCCATTGCATCCTCTCCTCACCTTCATCGTAACACAAACATTATCCCTCATTTATTTACTCTTTCCACTCCATTGTATTGAATTTACCCACATATCTTCCCCCATGCCTACCCATCATCATTGTTGATCATACCCTAAAATTATTTCATCATCATCTTCCATTTTTGTGCTAATAATTATCAATCGACTCCCCCTAAACATCATTCATCCTCCTTCTGCATGGTTGTATTCCCTCTCATTGAAATTCTCCTTTTTTTCTTATTTCATTCCTTCCTCTATGTCCACAGATCATTATCCATGGACTCCCCCTAACGTCCATTCATTGGTGTTTCCTCTTCCATTCCTCATTTACTTTTTCCATCTCCTCAATTTTTCTCCCATTCATCTCTACCGATCATTATCAGAGGACTTCTCCTAACATACCTTCAATGAAATTACTTATTCTATCCCCCATTCTCTCTTCCCTCTCCTTCCTTGTCCCCACCTCTATTATTTCTTGTCACTTCTTCCCCACCTCTCCATCTTCCCTTCGCCCTCTTAAATATCTCTACTGTCATCGTTATACACCCTCTCTCTATTTTCTCGTCCTCCTCTTATCATCATTCCATGCATCTCCACATATTTTCTAATTCATGCCCTTCTCCCCTTCAACTTATCTTTATGTTCTTGATACTTCTCACTCTTCACTGAATATCTTCATTATTGGTTTCCTTCCTCATTTTCTCTTTCGTCCTCTCCTCCTTTCTACTCCTTGTTTTATTTCACTTCCTCTATATCAACTTCTTCCCCTTTTTACTTCACGTTTCCTTCTTACTTCCACATTTATAACCTGGATCTGGAGGGTTATACTATATTTTTTATCATCCCACCCTCCATATGCATCTCCATGCGGTCTATTCTATATTATTTACCTGGGCTTTCCTCTCAATAACCTGGTTCCTTTAATATTCTCCCTGTATTTTCTCTGTCATCTCTTCTTTCCCTATCATTTTCACTTTCCCACTAGCATCCCCTTTCTTTCTATCTCACCCCCACCTTTTCAATCATTCTGTGCTAGTTTCTCTTTTATTCTTTTCTTTTCTCTACATCTTCTTAGTCCCTCATTATTTCTCTCTTCTCTATTCTACCTCCTATTTCATCTTCTTTACATTCTTCATCGTCCATGTCTCCTTCCTTTTTCTATCCTTTTCTCCCTTTTTCTTCAATTTAACCCCTACTCTCATCTCATCTTCTTGTTCATTTTTCCTCATTATCTCTTCTCCTATAATCCTTCTCTATTATTCTCTTCTACCTATTCTTGTTTTATTCACCTCTAACTTTTATAGTTAATTTATTTTCTCAGTTTTATCGTCTCTTTCATTTTCCATCATTTCTCTCCATTCATCCCCTTCACCTTTCATTGCTCCCATCATTTTGACCCTCTCTCTCCCTTTTTTTTCATTTCATCCTCTACTCTGTCATTTTCTTATCTTCTTCTTATTTTTCCTTCATCATTTACTACTTCACTTATCATCCCTCTCTCTTAATATCTTATACCTCTTTTATTCCTTTTATCTCCTCCTCTATTTCCACCTGCTCTATCCGATACCTTTTTCTTCTTTACTTTTTTTTTTTTTTCTCATAATCAACCACTACTCCTGTCCATTACTATTTTATCTTTCCACTCTCAATTGTTACGTCCTAGTTTCCATTCCTTTGTCTACTCTTTTCCACGTCTCCCTTCTCCACCATATTTTACCTATTTTCTCATCTCTATCATCTCTTTTTTCTTCCTTACACTCCTCTCCTAACTCATCTCCATATTTTTTCGTCATTTCTCTCCATCATCTTCTATGTCATTCTCAATGTTTCCTTTTTATTTGGTTTCCGTTGCTTTCATTTTGCATGTTTCTCTTCCTTTTTCACACTCTCCACTATCATATTTTCTCTTCTCTTTCCCTTTTACTTTTCCATGTTTGTGTGCCATTCATCTCCTCACTTTCATCCCATCATCCTTATCTATTCTTATTTTTCCATCTTCTTCATTCCCTTTTTCTATCATATTCACTCGAAATCATAATCATAATCTTCCAATTATCATTGGTTTTCTCTTAACATTCCTTAACTAGCATAGCCTCTACCATCTCCCATCACACTTATCACTTTCGTCTTATTTTCTATCATCCTTCACCCCTCATCTCTTTCCATCATGTCTTCTCCTTCTTGTTCATCCTTCCTCATTCCTTTCCTCCCCTATCATATATTTCTATTTTCTTTTTTTCTAATCCCATCACATCCTCTCTATTTCCTTGTATTCTTATCCTCCTACTTTATTTATATTCTTTGTTTTATCATCTCTTTCCTACCTCCCTCCCATTATCTTTTCCACTACCTTCATATTGCATATCTATTTCCCTCTTTTATGCACTCATCCTCTATTATGATATCTTCTCTCTTCTCCTGTTATCGTTCTCTATTATTCTCTTCCTTCTCTTTCCATCACTTGAAAGATTGATTCAAACTCCTCCTTGTTTGTAGAAAACAACTTCTCCATCTTATTACACCCCATCCTCAGACTCCTCTCTATAAATTTTTCCTCTCTTCCTTTTGGGAGTGGTTTCATCTCTTCTATTCTCATCTACCCTCTAGAGGGGAACATCATCACCTATATCCCTCATCACATCTTCCCTAGGGATTTTTCTCTTAGAGGATACCATAATGGTCATCAATCATCACCATCTATTCTCCATAAATGACATTTTATCTACCTTTTTCTTTACAAAATTAGATTGAATTCTTCCCCTATTCACTGGAGAAAAAGGAATTATTTATCTTTTCTTTATCTACTCATCTGCTGTCAATGAAGAACCTTTCTTATGAAAAATGTATTACTAATAATAATTTTTGTTTCCCTCTTGCGGAATTTTATCTCACACTTCTATCCAATCTACTCTTCATTTCCACCTTTCTAACCATACTCGTTCCCCCTTGGGGCATATTATTTCACCACCCATCTTCAAATTTACCTTCTTGTTCATTTTCATGCCCTATGATAGGGCATCATAATTTTCATCCTTGTCCATTTTTTGGATGCATAATTTTTCACTTGATTCCTTGCATACGAAGGATTTCTCTTTTGGTTGCACAGATTTTGAAATTTTCATATGACCCCTTAGTCATCATGACTAACATCCATTTGAGGGATTTCTTGTTAGATTCCCTCGATTTCATGGTGATTTTCACCCACTCACTGGCCTATAAAAAAATTACGTTGTATCCATTGAGACCACCCTTTGTCCCCTACCTACGTGATATCAGAGTCACAGCCATGGTTTTTAATGTTATTGCTATCCTTTTTTTCTTAGGCCATCTTTCCTTGCATTATAATTTGTCTTTACCGTACCAATCTTTAATATCTATCTCTTTCAAACTTGTGATTGACATCCCTTAGTTTGTCAATCCCAAATTTTAGAGGGAAAATTCAATCAATAATCCTTTCATCATTTTTTTCTTGGAGCTTTCCCAACACAAACCACTCATCAAAATGGTACAAATGTAGAAACCATTTTTTTCTATCATTCCTCCCCTTCACCCCTTGTTTTCTCACCTTTATTAGGCTTACCCATTCGAATCATTTTGGCCCTCTAAATTTAAATAAATCCCATTTCCCACCAAAAGTACATATTCAATTAATCAATCTTAATTGGTTAATTAATCCCTTTTCAAACACCCAAACCTTGTTATTTACTAATATCCAAATATTCCAAATTAAGTCATATCATCCCACCTAATAATTAAAGAATCCAAAAACATTCAACTCATGATTTAAATAATGAAAAATAATCCTTATCAAATCCATTACTTCACCTAATCACTCAAATCATGTACCCTCCCCACTTACTTAATAAGGGTTACTTTGGAAAATCCAGGTTACCTGATAACCCCTAAACTAACTCCATCTCCAAGATATATATACAGTCCTTCCCCCCTCTTTCGAACATGTCAAGAGTGATAGAAAACCTCTGATATGATAGCCCCTCGCTTATCATAATTTCCTCATAGTGCCCTTTTGATGCCACTTGTATCACCATAATACCATCCTTATGCCCTTGTGATTCTATTGGTTTGGTTTGATCTACATTTACTTTGACCAGATCAGTAGCTCCTCTATACATCAATGTTTTCAGGTTATGTTATCTATTAGTTTCTGCATGTTATCCATCTACTTCTATTTATATCATTTTATTTTATCAAACGGGGGTTGACATCCGCATAAGGAAGCTTATGATTCTCGTAACCGACTTCTTCAGGAATCCCCTGCATATAATATCTAATATTTTATCTTCTTAGTTGCCTCTGTTTCAAAGGTCTATCTAGCTCGCATCAAGGAAATTCAATTTGTACCCATCCATTTGTATCCATTAGCTTAACGGGTACCTTAAACCCCACATCTTTGATGTTATTTAATTTTCGTTGTTATCTAGCTCACTGATCTAGACATGGAGGAAGAAAACTCGATCAACAACTATATCACCAAGTATGTTATTTTATATATAGATCTTGAGTAATAAGAGTATTCACTAATGGCACACTTCCTAGTCCATCTGTTTGTGTTGTTGGTCTCTATTATTTTTATCTTTCACACTTTTTTCTCATACACCTAGTTCTTGTTAGGTCACATAGATCCATGTCTCTAATTCTTCACACATTTTTCATTAGTTGTTTCTCGATAATAGCACCCTGGATTGGACACTAGCTCTTAGACATTCTTATCCATCCTGGGCACCTATTTCCTCTTTATTTTTATCTTAATTTTGAAATTTAAGGTTGGTATTTTCACTTTTACCACTCATATCCCTAGGTACTAGTCAGAATGTCAGGTCATTAGTGTCAAAATTCAAGAAAGAGATCCCTCTATAAACACAACATACATACCATTATAAAGGCAGAAAATTATTATCAAGGGATATCTATCTACATATAAAAAGGAACTGCATTTGGCCTTATTACTCTACAAACACATTACATAGGAAGGGGAAATTCATTTTACCATCCACACATTTATTTTCTATCTAGTTACCGCATGCCATCTTAGTGTCATCAGTGTGAGGGATACCAAGGAGCACTATTGCACACAAAATCAAATAGAACTACATTGGGTCTGAGACACAGTACATTGATCATTCATATGATCACTAGTTTGACAGCTGAGGATAGTCTGACCCCTCATTTTACATCTTTATTTTTTAAGATTTGATGTCTTTGTGAGGGTTTTGAAATAATTTTTTGTATTGCAGATTTACAAGTGCTCCAACCTAGTTAAAGTGCAAACTTTAGGTGATCATTGGTAAGAAAGTGTGAAAACCTAGTGATTGTGTCCAAAGCAGATCCTGACCTTTTCTGTAGGCTATAGTTCCCACCAGAGGTCTACAGTGCCCATAGACACCCATGCCCTATTCATGCTCCCGAGTCTTGGCATTTTCAACATCTCTACACTTTTCTGAGTGGTATCACGATGGTTTTTTTTTCTGTTCCATCATATTTCCAGCCTAGACACACTTCTAGAAAGGAAAAAATTGAGTTAATTTCCCTATCTCTTCCATTTTTCTTTCATAATCAAATCAAACAAATTTCCTAGCATATGTATTTCATTGTATATCATTTTTAGAAATCATTTCTTTCAAATTTTAATTAAATATTTCATATTTTATTGAATCATTTTGGTGAACGCATAGTTTAGAACTCCTTTCCCTAGGATCCATTAAACCCTAATGGCTAAGAATATATCTTCTCCAACTAGGAAAGATATGCCTCATGTAAGTGTTAACCATATTAATGATGAAGAAACTATCACTGAACTTCACACTCTCTATAACAATACTTCTCTTTTAGGTGATACTCAAAGACAAATTTATGACAATTAATGCAATGTTCCTACTATTTTTTATTATTCTACCATCAACGTTGTTTCTAATCCAGCAAGTTTTACTCATTGTACTCCCTGCCATTCCATAAGCAATAAGCCTCCTCCACCTTCTTCTATTTCTATTGAAACTCTAGATGATGTTGTTATCAATTATCTTCTTAGTCTTAATTTTGATAGTATAAATAAATACAATGATGAAAATATACTTGTGCATGATGTTTATTCTCATACTAGTCAGGATGATTTTATAGTTGCATCTCATACTCCTTGATTTTTTGAAAATGTATCTAATGCTTATAAACATACAATTTATACTAGTTCTTCTTCATTATATATGGATGATACACTTCACGAAATCCTTACATGCGAGTCTTTGTCTAATATTGATGATGTACATGCTAGTATCAATTCTATTTCTATTCATACTTCTGAATGTGAATTCTCTACTCCACTTTTATCTTCTTATGAGATTGTGTCTAGTCATATGCATGTTTATTCATCTCCCTCTATTCCTTCATCTTCTACTAATCCTTATGATGTTATTCCTGATGCTTATATCAATATTCCATGTTCTTTACCACATATTACTTCTTCCAAAATTACACCTATTATTCTTATAGCATCAAAATACTCTACTTCTTCTTATAACATTCCTATGATCACTCATAATGGCAAGCTTCAACCACTCAATACACCATTCACATATTCTACCATTCCTTCAAATGACATCTTATCACTCATACATGTTGTTTGCCGATTAAAATCTCAGGTCCAATCTCTCATGCTTGAAATCATGGCCTATTATGCTTCTCTTGATAATAATTTTGTACATCGAAATTTTATTCCAAAAAAGCTTCAAAATTCAACAATCCCCAAGGATTTCATTATTACTTCATTTTAATGTTTTGATGGTACTGGAAATCCTTATTTACATATCTAGGATTATCATCTAGCCACGAATTCTTACTCCAATGATCTATTATTGCTTAAATCCTTTCATCATAGTATAACTAATGATGATCTCCAGTGGTACAGGAATATACCTTTTGGATCTATTAATACCTATTGCGAGATGGAAGAGGCTTTCTTTTGCCAATTTATACTTTAAAATGGCCCTAGAGTTAGACATGATCATTTACCTGGCTTACAGAAAGGAAAGATAAAACATATTATTGATTACATTTTTCCATTTAGTGCTTTCATGCATTAGTTAGTTTTGCATCCCATTGATTTAGAAAAGCAATGCATATTTTTTCATGTCTTGATTCCCTCTTTAAAGAAACACTTGCAATATGATGCATGTGAATCATTCACATTGTTATGATACAAAGTCATTGATATAGAACAAAATATCATTATTTCTCATATCATGGATCCCCCTCCTATTTTTACTACTGATAAATCATCTAGTTCTTTTACTCTTTCATCTATTGAGTGTCCTCCTAGGTTTGCATCACTTCCATCTCACAAACAAGTTCAGTATTTTAAATTACATAAGCATCCCTCATCTCATCCACTACGTCAGTCTCCACCTATGAATTCTCCATCTCCTCCATGGGATCCATTACACTTTTCTCATGATATTAAGCCTCATGACGTGTTTTGTTCTTTGCTTGATAAGAACTATCTTTTCTTACCTTCTAATTAACATCATTTGAATCATCATTTGAAATGTCAACATGATCGACCTTATTGAAACTATCATCACATCAATAGCCTTCAGAACAATGATTATTGTGCCTATCATGATCGATTACAATATTAGAAGTCAAGGGTTTCATTGCCTTTGGCTCTTGCTCTTGTGAGTGATCTATGTATTTGATTCTGCATAAGTGTGTTATTACTCTAGTGCATTTATCTCCTTTACCTACTTACAAGGTCATTACTCTTCCACCACCGCAAATAATTATTCATGCACACCATCCATCTCATTCATCCACTGCTACATCATATCATCCACTGCACAGTGCTCCTTCTACAAATTGGCTTCCTAAGTCATTGAAATATGTTCTTCCCATTACTGCACGTCCTATCTTGGCACCATCTCATTTGGAATTAAATTTTCTTCATACACTCATGATACTTACACTCCACATGCTTCCACCACTCCACGTCAGCTTAGTCTTTGGTAGGTGACTTCCTCACCTTACCCCTTGATGATGATCTTGTGTTCTCATGGTTCTTACATGAATGTTGAGGGATATGTTACAATAAGAACCTTGATCCACCTTTATTCTAGGAACTTCATCGATCTATCTATCTAGCATACATTATCAAACCACTTCCCAATGATGCACTCTTTCTTTATGGTTCATTCTTGACTACCGTGGTCTTATATCAATGAACCTCATCATTCACACACTTAGGGGCATTGTTATTCTCCCCCCTCTCTTCATCATACTAACACGCACTCAAGTAAATTTTTATGATCATGTCCTTAAAATTATCTCTTAAAGGATTGATTTTATACATACTTTATCATTCATCATATCTCTATTCATACATACAATATACTTTTGCATCATTTGTCTATCATATGGTGCCATCACACTATATATATTTCATACACTGTATATTATCACATCCATTATCTTATCACTCATCTATGATCAAATTAAGAATCATTATACGTTCTTCAAACATCGAAAACTATGTAATACAAATCAAATAATACTTATTTCACTAAATCTAGACATATTGACTTCATTATTACATGTTTTGGAAGAAATCTATCACCATTTTTTCCTATATTGGATTCCATTTTTGTCTATATTGGATTCCGTTATTACTATTATTGGATTGCATTAGTAAAAATATTGGATTCCAATGTTTTCATTATTGGACTTATTTGTGTTACAATTTTTGTATTATTGGATTCCAATTTCACTATTATTCAATTCCAATTTTGCTATTATTGGATTCCAATTTCCCTATTAATGGATTCAAATATTACTATTATTAGATTCCAATTTTTCCATTTTTTAGATTTTCTTGTTGGGAGTAAGTAAGGCTAGCACCCACTAAATATTAAAGGCATGAGCTCATTGGATTAATAAAAATAAAAAATTAACAATAAATTCCTGTAAAAGCCTCGATGTAAGGTGAGCAATTGCTAACTATTATAAGTCATGAGCCTGTGGTATGAAATGAAAGTGCAAAAGCCTAGATGTAAGGTTATTTATTGCTAATTATTATAATTCATGATCCTATTGTATTAAAGAAAGTGTAAAAGCCTCAATGTTAGGTTACTGGATGCTAACTATTATAATTCATGATCTCGTTGTATTAAATTAAAAATAAAAACTAACAATAAATCCATGCAATACCAAGTTCTAAGTGCAAACCATGCACTTTACAATGTGAACCTTGCATTGTAAAATTTGCAAGACTCGCACTTTGAAAGTGTGAGCACACATTGTCTAAGTTGTGAGCCTTGCACATAAAGCTTATTTATAAGACCCACACTCTGATAGTGCGAGCCACACACTCTGAAAGTGTGATACCCACACTATGAAAGTGTGAACCTCACTATATGAAAGTGAGAACCTCGCATTCTGAAAGTTCAAGCCTTGCACTTTGAAATTATGAGCTTCACACATTGAAAGTGTGAGCTTTGCACTTTTAAAGTGCAAGGCTCAAACTTTAAGAGTGCGGGGTTATCACTTTCAATGTTTATTATGAGCATACTTAAATTTTACACTGGCCTTAAATGCTAGTGGTGTTATTTTGATTTTTGGTGGAACTTACAATAAATATTCATTTTTAGCCCAAAATATATCTTATAACAACTCAAGTATTGTTTTCTTATATTGTACACGACATTAACTTCGCTAGTGTTTATTATTATAAACTATACCTCTGAGTAATCATTAAAAAATAACATAGTTGGGAGTTTATGTATATCACAAATTATATTACTATGAAAGATATTATAATTTATTCTTGTAAATTTTTCCATTCTCCATATAAACGATGAGTCACTTCCATGAGTAAGAAAATGAAATAATCCTTTGACACAATAGAAGAAAAATGTTTGTGAGAAACGAATTCCTAAACACTCAGAGATACATTGAACCAATATTTTATAGTTTACATCAATAAAAAGACTTAATTGTGCCACAATTGTATTCTTTGTGAGTCAATAAATGCCAACACCTTTTCCCAATGTTGGTTCATGTGAATGAGATACATTTGCATCACACCCCTTAATGCAATATTGCACTTTTCTTTTTCTTTGTTTTCACAAGTCTCCTTCTTGTCACCCATTCTCTTGGCCTTATAAAATTTCTAGGCCCTTGCAGCTTTGACTTATTGGCCATAACTTCCTTCAAGTCAGTAACTCCAGAAGAGAAATTTCCTAAATGTATACATCATATTTCTCATTAAGCCTTGATGTTCTTGCATATTCTTGGTTGATATAAGCAATGGTACCCATAACATAGGTAGAAGTGTGGTTATTGGTTGAGGGCATGCACTTGGAAATGCCGAAGTATCACAAATTTGATTCAAAATTATAATCCAAAAGAATGTTAGAAGTCTTCACATCCTTGTGAACAATGCATGGGTTACTCTCATAATGAAGATATGACTATCCTTCTTTAGTGCCATGAGAAATATTTAGCTAAGTGTTTCAGTATAGTTTAATATTATTTGATGATCCTATATGAAAATAAAAAATAATAAAACACTTTTTATATTTTCCAAAAATCCATTTTAATATGAATGCTAGAGATTGATTGGATGCTTTTATTTCAAAATATGAATCTACAATATACAGATCCATTTTTCTTCATAACATAATCACTTTACTCACCATGTAGGATGTCCCACAGAATCTTGTTTACACTGTAATAATAAAGCAACATGTTTCTAAGTGGAGAAAATTAATATCGATGCAAAATCTAAAGATTTTGATGCTTGATGCTTACAACTGTTTCCACATCAGTTTCAAATGCAAGCAAGCTTAGTGGGTAGCGACTACACATTCTCTTTATAAAACTTGGCTTAGAATTATTAATATCACATTTATAAACAATACTTATAGCACCATAACCAATTATATATTTCTCAATTAGATTTTTTGTGATTGTCATTATGTCTTTGTACATGTAAAGAGCCATGTTAATGTGCAGTTTGACCAGCCTTGGAGAACCTAAATGTAACAAATAGATGTTTCAATAAATAAATTGTAATAAGATGTTTTAAACTTATTTTTTGTAGGATAATCTATATAATATCAAATCATGTATAGTCATATTAGTTTTAACAACTTGCTCCATTTTTTTTAGAGCCTTTTGTAAATGCATTTGGATGATTTAAATGAGACACAACTATAATAGTAGTACTAAACCCAAACTGATGTAGAACAATTTCCCATTTTGAGATGGATGTTGTTCATTGCATTGCCCACAATTTTGTTACACAACATCATACATATCCAAGTTTTCCAAAATTTTGATAACAATAGAAGAATTTCTCTGGAACCTGAGCTATTTAAAAGACAATAACTATTTCTCGCATCACTTAATTTCTGATATCTAAAAACCATAAGAAACAAAATTGAATTGGTCCAAAGAGAAATTTTTGGCAAAAAATTGACAACTTCAAACAAACTAAATTTAATAGTCATTAATTGTTTAAATTGCTCAGTGCAATGCATAACAAAAAAATTTATTAATGATTTCTTGTTTTTTATAAATAAAGGAGGGTTAAAGGGTCCCTTTCCCATTACAGTAAAGATATAATGAGAGTATCAATATAAAAAACTGAATGATCCATTAATACTTTGCTGAAAAAATGAAAGGGTCTATGCCAAAAACAAAAGTGGTTAGGAATACAAAAAAATGCTAGACTAGTAAGATAGATAAGACAATTCGATAACAATGGAACTAGCTATGCTATAAAATGATGAAAACAAAGATATAGACTTACAAATTTTAGAAACACTTATGTAGCTAAATAAGATGACACATCCATAACCTCCACTTTAATGGGGATGAAAATGGTTTTTGCAGGCTGTTCCGGGAAAAGATGCTCTCTTCTAGCAGTATCCCGACTCTTTAGCCAATTGTACACCTCATGACCTTGCCTACAAAAACTATACCAACATGTCAGTTCATGTTGCAATGGAGCAAACATATCATCTAGGTCAAGAAATTAGAGTGAACTAGGTCCCACCCTCAGTCTCTTACCCCATTTGGACACACCAAACATGAAACACATTAGGACGTCAAACCATTTATACAACTCTCCAAAAATGGCCATGTCCATCAAACCTTCTTGTATATAATGAGATTGATAAAGTAAGGGCCATGATGCACTCGAGATTTTGTCCATTTTCACTTCTATGCCAACCATATACACTGGCTTAATCTAGTGACAACCAATCTCTAAAGCCCAATTCTTCACCGGATGTATGATAAGAAGATTACAAATGAAGTTCGAAGAAACTTCCACATTTACACTCAGATGTCCCTCCAGAGAAAGATAATATTCTCCAATAACTCCCGTAATAGAGACTATGTCTTGCAGTGATTCAATAAAAAAATGGATTTCAAATGACAACGTGAAATTTTGATATAAAATCCCATTTCATGAACTTATGCAGAAAATTACATGAAAGGAAACATTGGAAAGGCCATGAAAAAAGGAATGAAAGCTAGTGAAATAAACCTGAAAGGTGTGAAAATATGGGAGAGCGTATCGGTAAATATATGGAGTGACTATGCTATCGCATGCTTGTAATTAATACAAGATTGCTAGGTGCTTTTAATATAAACCTTTTTTGGAAAAGGTGGTGAGTTTGGCCAATCAACATATTTATTACCGATCTTATCACAAAGCACTTGGTCACTCCCTCAATTTTCTATAAAATATTCCTATTTAGTAACCTTCAAATATATAAGATTTAAGGTCCAATCTATAATTAATAAAACAATAAAAATGGAATTTTATTCGCACAAGCTTTTTTATTGAGACATTAGCAATAATACAAGAGTCACCTCTAAGAATTAATTCATTACTACTCAAGTCATTAGCCATGGACCAAAAAATTTCCAGAAATTTTATTTATTTATTTATACATTTATTAATTTACAAAAATTCTAGTCATTAGTCATGTTACTAATTATGAGATTATCCTCTGGAAGAAGGCCACCTTTTTTTCACATCTATCTTGCAAAACACACTTCGAGGATTGGAGAGAGGCTGCCATACACATTTAGGACTTAGACCAAGATTTTTTTTTCCATGTTCAAAATCCTCGCTTCCCCATGATCTTTAAACAATGAAATTTCGATCCATTTAATAGTAGGTATTTTATTGGTCTCACGAGTTCCTTTCCATAGATAGGATAACAAACGTTCGTTATCAAACAAACAATTTGGGATCCTCACAATAGAAACCATATAAATGGAAATAAAACAATAGTATATCAACAAGATTAGATCAATGCAATAAAATTTCATCATTTAATCTTGTTCAAGAATCATGTTCACCTTCACCCTGCGTATGTGATAGATCATGTAGGTATTTTTTTTTAAGAATGATTTTAAGAAAATATGCAAGGCCAAGACGAACAAGATACTTCTTTAGGTTTAAATTATGTACATATGTTACGATGATCTAACCTTTCCATACTATGTGGTTATGTTTATTACAAGAAAATGTTGATCATAACAATAGTAAAGCATTCCCTTTCATTAGCTAATGACGCTTATCGGTTACATACCATTTTTTTTATATGAATAAGATATGAATTACATTTTATGAATAATATATCAAATAAGAACTACATAAGGTGTCAGCCTTCTTAAATGTATGTATTTAAGGACTTGGATATATCAGGGATAGTCCATTGAATATGATATAATTACAAATAATGACAACAAACCTATTAAGATTGCTTTTTGCATTGTTAAAATGGATCCGTCAACAATATAGAGGCTAGCGGCTGATAGTCTTCTCATCAACGAATAATTGGTAAACATAAAACATACATTTATCTTCACATCCTCGGATCATTTATTCCTGAGAAAGATTTGTGTCCATGTTTGCCCTCAATTTTTAGAAAATTGTTTAGGAATATTTTGTTTAACGAGTTATTTTTGGAAATATGCAAGGCTAAGATGATCAGGATACATCTTCATGTTTAAAATATGAACTTATATTATTATTATCTAACTCTTATCTTTTTCGCTAAGGTAGACAATGATTTATTAGGTCAATATTTAAAAAATAAGAAACCATAGAGTCTAATGAGTGCTAAACCATTTTATTTAGTAATTAATGTAGCTTAGAAATCACTATGCATTTTATTTGATACGAACTGACATGAAAAATGACTTGTGACCACATTTTATACATTCATATGATCTTTTTCTGAGTGCTACATTCTGTAACTATTCGCATTTAGCAGTCGCTAAACATTTTCCTTAATAAGAACTTTTTTTGTCTCTAATCTCACAATTAAGAAATAGTTTAGCCTAGACATTGCTAATCTATTTATTTCTCAATAAACAATAAACAGTAAGCCTAGAGCACTATATTATGTAAGTGTTGGTGATTAAACTTGCACTCATGTCTTAGAGCTAGAAGAATTGAGTCGTTTGAGAAAAAATGGAACTGTCACCAAGTTATGGGACCTTACGCACTTGAGATGGATTTTTGGAGAAGGTCAATTCCTCTATCTATTTCTACTACTACTGCTAATCTAAATTCTGAAAGGGAAAACTAAGCTAACAATGCCGAGTGACCAGGGATAGAAGGATAATATAAATGAAAACAAATTTAAGGAAGGTGATATCTATATAAAAAGAGGGATGGACACTATCCGTTATAAGTGAAAATTAAGGGAAAGGTGTGAAAGAAGGCTAGGCATGTGTAACACAACTAAGACACATTTACCAAATTAGTTTTATGGAACACAACTAAAAAGGGAACTGCAAGGGACGTGGAATGACACAACAAATAAGAAATGTAAAAGAAAGGCAAGAAGAAAGAATACAAACATGCTTAGAATAGAGAATAGTTAAAAAATGATGTTGCCCTTACTTCCATAAATGCACAGAACTAATACAATGGAGAAAGATGCTGATATCCATATGCACAAGTCTAATATAGAGGTTTGGGATTGATAATACAGAAATATGAAGTCCTTATAAAAGTGCGTAAGGATCCAAAGTAACCAACATTAACAATAAGCTCAGCTCTTACATTTATAGAAGAATTCATGGAAGAAGAAGAGAAGGAGGAGGGAAAATATGAATTTGAAATGCAACCACCAACAAGATGCATTCAATTCCTACAAATCCACCTATAAGTTTGTCAAATACATTTCCCCAAGTCTATTTGGAATATTAGAGAAGGAACAAGGGCAGATCAGATCAAATAAGTTGGTTGGAGCAATCATATATGCTCATTAATGCCAAGAAAGAAATTTTCCCATTTCTCACCTACCAGATCTGCCAAGAATTTGAATTTGAATGCCTATCACTGTAGCCCACGTCAATAGCTATCGATTAAGACTAGGAACATGCTGCTCAGAGCTCTGTGGTCAAATACATGGTTGTCAAAATATTTCCAGAGTTGGTTATGTACGCAAGACACATGGCGCATGTGGATTGGCTGAAAGGAAGGCCAAATGTGCAAATGTTCTTGTCATTTTTGCCACATGTCACTCATTGATTTGTTGCAAAGATTCGGCACCCTGTTGGCACACTTTGACTGGTTACATGTGACACATTCAAGTATGCCAGAGAGTGACATGGCACATAATGAAGTAGAAGATGGCACAAAGGTATGTGCGTGAAAAAATGAGGTGTAGGAGGATTACAGAAGGAGGGCTTGCGCAATCGTACATGGAAGAAATGGGGCAAACTAGTGAGTGGAGAACATATGGTCAAGGCCCAACTATTATAAGGTAATATGCAGGGCACGTGAGAGGGTCAGGGACTTAGATAATTAAAGCAAGTGTAAGGTGCGCGTGCAGGATCAAATAGCTTCTAGGAAGAAGGTGAATGCACAAGAAGATGTGTGCAAGGTCAGAGTGGAACAAAGAGGAAAATTGAAAGGAGAGAATGGGAAGTGTGCATGGGTGTGCGGGGAAATAGTGACCAAGTTAATGTGTCATGGAGACAACTGAGGTGTGCATAACTTGCAATGAATATCTAAGAGCCAAAATATGTATCTAACTTGTCCAAATAATTAGGAGAGTTATTTGGATAACAGTAAGTATTCAAGATTTGGAGTATCTAAGCATTTTCTTTAGTAGGAACTGATTTTTAATCTCTATTTTCAAAATTAATAAAAAAATTTAGCCTTGACACCACTAATTTATTACTTTCTCAAATACCTTCATAGCTTTTGAGAGTAAACAATTTTCATATTTGATATATTTATCATCTAAATATATTATGAAAAATGCATAGCGACCGATAATATCTATTACTATGATTTGTTATTGAAGCGCTATGTTTGACCAAAAAAAAATTAGCCTAGCTACCGCCATATATTTTCTTTATGTAAGTATTCAATCTTAGCGATCGCTAAAATTTTTATTTAATACGAACTATTGTTTCATCTCTATATTTGAAATTAAAAAAAATTGACCCTAGCGGCGCTAATCTACGCCTAATAAGTAGTGGAGCGTATCAATTGTTAAGCTTTTACATTGATGCCCATTGATTTTTAAAAAATAGACAAGATGCAAAGGTGTGTGCCTACCGCTCGCTATGATGTTATTTGAGCACCTTAAAATCATTTTTAATAACTATATTTCTTCATGAATATGAAAATTCCTCCATAGATTTCGACAATAAAAATTATCCATATCTATCATATCTATCATTGAAATATATTATGGAAAATGCCTAGCAACCGTTAATATATATCACTATGATTTGTTATTCTAGCGCTATATTAAAAATAAGAAATTTTTTACCCTATTTTCCGCATAATCATTCCTTTCTATAAGTATTTGAGATTAGTTGTCGCTAAATATTTTAATAGATATGAAACGATATAAATTATGTGTTAGACACAAAAACCTTTTGAGTAATATAGAATTTTGGATATATTTCAAGGGTATGTAGTGCCACACTTTGTTGTGCAAGTGATTGTGTAGTCAATAGTATATTATTATAGTTAATGAAAAATATTATCGATCTAAAATTGTATAGTTATTTAATTACTTTACTGGAAAGGAAACCGTGGAGTTGTAGATGCCAAAAACCACTAGGATTATTCTCAACAAGTAGACATACAACATACGAAATGTCAATTTTTTTATTGCCATGTACTAAAAAAATAGCCTGGTCCCCTATAAAATCTACATATTTATTATTTTGAATTCTCTGTTGTAAAAATATCTTTCTAATAGAGCTTAGCGGTACCTATTTTCTTTCCTATCTTTAAGGTACTTTCAAATTCTTGCTAAGCGAAAAATTATGTTTTAGTTTTTCTAGAGTCAAGTGTAAATAACACCAAAATATTGATGATCACAAGATATATTAGCCGTCCTTACTCTTCCTCTTGCACGCCTGTGTACATCCTATTGTGCCATGTGCCCTCCATCAGATTGAACACCCGTGTACCCTATTTCCATGCCTTCTAAAGGTATACTTTCCTCCTATGCACACACCTACACACGCACCTTCCCTTTGTTTCCATTCCGTGCCTCACACCCAACTCCCGAACTTTAAAATGCCATAAATTTCAATCCAGAGCTTCAATTTTCACAAAATTGGACTTTTCAGAACTAGTATATACAAACTTATCATGCAAAGAAGTAATGGAAGAAGGCAAACCCAATTTTGGGTATTATAAAAAATATTAAGAGTTGTGGAAATTAATAACAGATGGCCATAGATATAGTAATGATATTATCAAATCAAGTTAATAATGACAAAAGAATACAAAGCAGAAGTGGGGCTCGAGAACCCAGGAATGAAAAAGGAATACCCAAATTTGGTAAATTTGAGCACACTCAGCTGTACTAAACTAAAAAAGGAAACAAAGTTTAAGGTTTTGAAGAAATAGCTAAAAATCAAAATTTTAATGGAGCTAAAAAAGAAATGAAATGAGCCAACTTACCAGATTTAGAGAAATTTTTTTGAAACCCCAAAATTCTATCAAATGTGAAGAAAATACAAATACCTAGAACAAATTTTGAGTTTAGGTTTGATAAAGAAAACAAACAAGAGAAACTCAGCTCAAACATTACAGAAGAAGAAATGAGCTCAAGGTTTAATGGACAAAAGTAATAATGCATAGATAAATAATCTTCAAGGCATTTAGCAAAACAAACATGAGCACTCAAAATTTATTTTGGGTTAAGTATTGCATAAACAGATGAATGGACAAATGAGGAATTTTCAAGGCATTTAGAGAAACTGAAAGAAAATACAGAATGCACAGTTCATGCCAAAACTTACTGTTCATCAAAGAAAATATTCAAACCCTCAAAGCATTAAGGTAAAAGAAGAAGACCTCGAATACCTAGAACTCACTTTTCTCTAAAAATCTCTCAAGAGGTTTTGTAGAGACAATAATAAAAAAATCACATAAGTTCAAAGAATGTTTAGAATATTATCGAGGAGAAGAAAGAAATAAAAAGTGATAAGTCAAAATCTTGAAAGAACCAAAAATGGAGCTTGAAACAAAGTTCTAATGGTGCCAAGTTATTTCATCAAAATTCAAAATGATGACTCAAGATACGTGCTAAGAAACTTACCATAGCATCACGTTTTACAGCGAATCGAGCTCGGGAGAAAATATGACAATAATAACGGAGTACTTTCAAATAAAGTGAGCCACAACGAGCTAGAATAGTTTATATTTTGATGATAAGATAACAATAAAAACTTTGAAAAAATCAAAGCTCCTATCACATTACACAGAACCAAGAGATCAAATCCAAATGTGACCACCTCTACCATATTTTTCTTAGGAGCTCGAAACCAACTGCAACCACCTCTACCATATTTTTCTTAGGAGCTCGAAATAGAGCAAAAATGACATAAAATGCATATTATCAGATCCTTGGAGTACCGGTTTCATAGAGAAAACAAGCTTAAAATTATGTAACAATGGCGAAAGAGAGAAAAATGGACAGGGCTTCACCATTCGAAATGAGCAAGCAAGAATGAGAATATGATAAGCTTGGTGATCTTTTAATCAGATATAACTCATTTGAGTTAGATTCTAATGTAGGAAGGAAGACCAATTGCATTTGAGAGTCACCAATTCATAGAAAAAGATCTACTCAAACTTGTTTATGAGAAAGAAATGATGGATATTCTTCATGCGGTCAAGCAATGAAGGCCCTATCTAATGGGTAGGCATTTCAAGGTGAAAACTAATCATGATAGTCTCAAATAATTTTTGGAGAAAAGGTTATCATCTAAGGAAAAAAAAAAGTGGGTAACAAAAATGTTGGGTTATGATTTTGAAATCATATACAAGAAGGGTAAAGAAAATGTAGTAGCCGATGCACTGTCCAGAAGGAATACATTCACAGACGTGTTACTAGGTGCATGTTGAAGGCCGATTGGATAGATGAAGAAATATTGGAATGTGAGTAGGAGAAGGATACACAATATCTAATAAAAAATATCAAGAAAGGCTCTATAACATCAAATAAATTTGAGTGGAAATTTAATACCCTATACTACAAGAACATTTTATACTTGTGCAATGATTATGAGTTGAAGCATAAGATTCTTGCAGAGCTACATGCATCACCTATTGGAGGACACTCTAGGTTTTTGAAGACATATCATAGAATAAAAATAGAATTCTTTTACGAAGGAATCAAGGGTGATGTAAAAAATTTTGTATCAAAATTTTTGGTGTGTCAATAGAACAAAGGTGAAACCATTAAGATACCAAGTCTATTCCAATAATTACCAATTCCTAGCCAAAGATGGGAGGAGGTCTCCATGTATTTCATCACATGATAGCCTTTTTCAGAGGGTAAGAATGTTATTTTGGTGGTTGTGGATATTCTCACAAAATATGTCCACTTTTGTTCCCTGTCACACCTATTTGCATCCAGTACAGTCGTAACTATTGTTTTGGAGACAATTCAAAAGCTACATGGAACCCCAAAGATAACTGTAAGTGATCGTGATCCTATTTTCACAAGTAATTTTTGGACATAATTATTTACATGTTTGGGTACTCAGCTAGCTCATAGTTCATCTTACCATCCTCAAATTGATGGGAAAACAGAAATAGTTAACAAATTCTTAAAGGGGTATCTACGTTTTTTTCTATCAGATAAGCAGAAATGTTGGGTCAAATGGCTACCACTTGTAGAATGGTGGTATAAAACATATTTTCACACCTCTTCTCAAATGACCCCATTTTTAGCATTATATGGTTACCATCACCCATCTACCACTTCTTCCTTTAGGGTGCAAACTAAGCTCAGAGATGTTGAGGAACACATTCAACATCAGCCACATGTTTTGGCTGGTTTGAAGGAGAATTTGGGATTGGCACAAAATAAGATGGAACAAAAAGAAGATCAAAACTGTAGTGAAAGACATTTTAAAATTGGTGATTGGGTTTTTTTGTGTCTAAAACGTTATAAGTAGATGTGCCTGAAGCAACAAAAAAAGAACAAAAAACTTGCTCCTAAATACTATGGTCCTTATCAAGTTCTACAGAAAATTGGAAGTGTTACTTATAAACTAGAGTTGCCTTAATCTTCACGCATACATCAAGTATTCCATGTTTCATGCTTGAAGAAGGTTATTGGATAAAAATTTATAGCCCAAACAGAGCTACCAAAACTTTCTGAGGAAGGGAGAATCATTTTGGAGCTAGAGAAGATTCTGCAAATATGTACTAAGAGGTTGAGAACCAGATACATTAAGGAATATCTAATCAAATGGAATAATTTTAGCATAGAGGATGCAACCTGGGAGGATGAAGGTTTTCTACAACAACATCCAGGATTATTTAGAAAATATCCCAACATCATCCGTATAATAATTAATCGCAAGATTAATTGTTATTATTAATCAATTTTATTTTATTTACCCTTTATCATTTATCATTTATCCTATCATTTCATTAATCCTTTAAATTCATCATTTTATCCCATTTTATCATTAATCACTTTAATTTCCTTATTATATCTTATTATCCTATTTTAATCCTTCATTTACATTTTCTAGGAATTCAATATGACTGCACCTCACCTACCACCTACCATACACAACCCTACACTTAGCCTTTCCATGTAACCTCACCCCTAATCATCATCTATTAACCTAATCTAATACTAATCCTAATCACATCCTCATCTCTAAATCTAGAGGCTTCTATTTCTAGAAGCCTCTCTAAATTTCCATCTTTCATATTGAAAAATTCAAATATATCTCCCTCTCTCCATTGAATTTTTAATTCAATGGAGACTTATCTCAAATTATAGAAATATCCATTCTAGAATTCTCTAATCCTCACATGCATTTTCCACCCTTGATCCAAATCCAACATGGCTTCATCTTAGCCATTGAGTCCTCCACCCAAAAACTATAAATTGAAATCTCCTCCTCCATGAGAGCTAAGGAGCAACGTATGACCCTATCCCTCACGTAAGTTTGCATGGGGGGTTATGTGGCATGTAATGCATTGGGTTATGTGGCATGTATCATATGCTGGAGTTGACCAGTTGTCTCCCTCTAACTCCGTTTCTCTATGCCTCCGTTTATTTATGCGTCCTTTTCTGTCTAGCCATCATCTCTGTCAAATCATTAGATGTTAAGCAATAAATTTCTATTTTAAATTTTAAATTTTCCCACGCATTCATTCCATTTCAATAAGTTCCTAACTTCATTTTTTCTTGTTTTGTTGTAGGGTGCAAAAAAGGAAAGGCTTTAGTTTTTCCAACTGGAATGCATAATTGAATTTGTAGCAGGAAGAGGCTTACGCAAATTATATGTGTCTTCTTGGTAATCAATGGGGGAAATAATCGTGATCTTATCTGGATGAAGTTACGTGGTGACCCATGAGACATTTTATGCATCGGGAGGGTAGATCTAAGTGTAGGTTTCCCTCACAGTCTGGAAATCCATAAAACAAAACAGCTTCCAGTTGTCTTCTTTTGATAAAACAATCCATGTTATAAATTACAGCTCTATTATTTTCCCCAACCTCCCTATTTCTTGTGGAAACAATTACTTTACAATGATTATGAGTTGGAAACAATTACTTTATAATATATATGATCATATCCCATGTTGTCTAAAATATGTTCCATTTCCTGCAATGATATGTTGTTATAGTCATAGTTAGGATCATTATTAACAGTATCCTCTCTAAAATCAGGTCCATCAACTACAAGTGAAGGTTTACTCACTTACAATAACATTATTTAATATTTTTTATAATATTTCAAATTCTATGAATAAAATATTTGAAATTCAATTTTTTCACTTATTTGATTTTAATAATTGTTTAAGAATAACAAAGTCTTACCGACACAAAACCATGAGAATGCCCCCCTTCATTGAATGCATTGGTGTTTCATCCAACGGATTTGATATGTGCCCACACTTGTTTAATGACATTGAATTCATACATATTCTCCTTTAATAATGATGTTAAATTTACAAATATAATTGAGATATGAATTAATAAAAGTTGTATACTACATTGTTGAAATAAGCCTACAAATTCGTAAACAGTCTCATTTATGCTCATTTTTCCCAAATGATGAGTCAATAAATTACCATGAATCATTTTGTCTTGGTGGGAATTTTCATAGATACTTTGGATCCCTATATTAATATCAATATAATATGAAAAACTTTGAATATATGAATTTGATGAAAACACGTTATAAATTTTTTATATCATTGTTTTTCCAAATTACCATAAGCCCATTCTATGTCCTGTTTGAGCCACTTTTCACATTGTATTTTCCATGAAGATACATTCATGTTGAGAGGTCGCTGTGCTAATCTCTCGTGATGCATATTACCGATGTAATTCTCCTGCACATCAAATTGGTCATAAATTAATATAAACAATATATAAATTATCATTTTAATTTATTTCACTATCATACCAAGATACGTAGCCTCATCTTCCTAAGCCCTCTATTGTAATTTTTTCAATAATGCCCACATCATAGTAGGCACTACCAAACTCATTTTAAATATTAAATAAACAATTTCTTATGTTTAATTGGTTGTAATTTTTATTCGGAGTGGAATGTATAGTAAATAGTAATTTTTCTTACATAATACATCTTTATTTGAAGTACCTAAATGAAAATAATAAAATTAAAATAATTTAAACTTTTAACGAATTTCATAATATGCAAACTTATAATTAATTTAAAATAAAATGTAAACTAATACTTACTTGCCACGAACATCTTGTAATATTTTCATGTCATGGTACATATACAATCTCACATGCAAAATCCCCCATATTCGATACTTGTACTTGTTCATGATGTTATACAAAATGAGTGGTCCTCATCAGAATCAGGTAGAGATTATATATTACGTGAGGAAGAAAGAAGAATAATTTGAAGTGCCTTGCAAAGGAGCACAAGTGGAGAATTATCAGCAACCTGCATGAATACCTTCCCCTGTTACCTTCCTAAGTGAAGGTATCTTTCTAAGATGGCTAGACGTGATATAACATCAAAACAAAATTTATTTTCTAGAGTCTTATGTTTTCATGCTAATTAGAGGAAAAATGTGGACCTAGGTCAATCCAATCACTTTCAAAGCATGGAGATGGACGTTTAGGAGGAGACAAATCAGTGTGTTGGAGTTTGCAAGTGTGGTAAAGTTTTTTCAATAATTGCAGTGACCCGTTGTATTCTCTTCTTCTATTCATTTGCCAACACATGTTGTTCTTTAAAACTATGTGGAGAGGAGAGAAAATTTTGTGTGTGAATTTGATATCCACATGAGATGTATTACAATATCCAATCAGGAAAAGACCATTCACCTATGTGAATACCATTATTTCTTTCTTGAGAAATTCTAATTCACCTACGTGAAAAGGAGACTAATTCTTCTACTACGTTGTGATTCCTGATCAAATACCCATGTAAAGATCTCCAATCAAGCTCCCTATGTGAAATAGAAAGGAGAGGAGAATTGGTTGCATGAAACAAAAAAAAAAATTCATTAATTTCTTAGAGATAAATTCTCTACCAAGTTAATGTATAATCTCTCAAACCCACACCGAATGAAGAGTGTGAATGACACGATCGAGACTGCTAAAAGTGGCAAAATTAACTCACAAGATGAAGAACATCATCCTAAAGCTCTTGAAAGCTCTAGGTTCTACTTTGCATTGCTCAATGAGCTACATAAGACTGAAAACATTGTCTTCAACAAATTAGTTCGCAAAGGACTCTTGGAGTATTTCCTTTTTAACGCCAGTTGCAAAGTAAAGTGAGTTTGGGAAGAATTAGAATCTGGGTATGACGCTGATTATAAAGATGAAGAAAAACACCCCATAAATCATCATCATCTCTTAGCGAGTGAGTATCACGAGCATCTATGAGCTAGTACTTCTCATTAGTGAGCAACATTGTAAAATCTCTTGGAATCAATATATATATATATATATATATATATATATACAATGTTTACACCAAATCTTCTACTCTCAAATGCTCACTTACTTAAAGGGCCAAATTTTTTGGCCTGGAAAACAAAAATGAGGAAAATCCTTCAGTTTGAAGGATTATGGGGCATTGTCATAGGGTCTGTGACCATTCCTACAACTGCTGATGAATTAATCAAGTATGAGATGGATCGTGCCAAATCCTTGATGCTGATAATGCTCAGTATCAATGACGATGTGTAAAGTCATGTTCGGAATGTGGAGAAACCAAAGGAGGCTTGGGACAAGTTGACAACTATTTATGAAGCCAAAAATCAGACGAAGATCCTCCATCTTAAGTCAAATTTGCACACCCTCTCTATGGGGTCAGATGAGAAATTTGAGGAGTTCTTACGTCACATGGTTGATCTGTGATCAAATTTATTAGCACTCAGTGAAATAATGGAGGAAAAACTTCTCGTGTTGATCACCTTGAGAGCACTCCCTTCTCAATTTTAAGTATTCATTATGACACTGAATGTATCTAAACAAATAGTGGCATTCAAAGAGATTGTGAACTTTCTGCAATAGGAAGAGGCCATCAATTCAGTCCAAGAGGAGACTCAAGATAAAGCTCTATTCTCAAAGCCATATTGTGGCTAGAAGGATTGGAAGGGTCCCCCAAAGAAGCCAACTCAAGTGCAGCCAAATCAATAGAAGAAAGATCAAAAGTTAAATAGGCGGTGTTACATTTACATAACCAAAACTCATGAAACCGATCACTATTGGTACAAAGGCTTGAAACAGGGGTCTTCGAGTCAAACAAGAACACCCAGGTGTGAATATTTTCAAAAATTCAAATGATTTCCTCACTAAATAAAGTATAAGGGACATCTCATAGCCCAACAAGATGATGAATTTGATGAGGAGACATCAGAAGGAGCCCCTTGTGGTAACAACCTTGTACTAGTCCCTCAAACATATTTGCCCAGGAAGATATTCTGGATGATATACTAGGGTTCCAGCAAGCATATGTCAGGTGACAAGAAACTGTTTGATTCATTTAACGAACAACCCATTAGAGATCGGGTTTGAATATCAGATGAAAAAGAGTACATTGAAAACGTAATACAAAATGTCACCATTCCTCTGAGACCATTAAAATGTACACTAACAAAGGTACTATATGTTCCTATCTTGACTAACAACCTCTTGTTAGGGACTCATCTCTTGAATCATCACCTAAAGGTAGAATTTCTTGTCAAAAATGGCATTAAATTGTGCTTGATCTCCAGACAAGGTACAATTATTGCTAGAGTATTTATAAAAGATAATTTATTTCCTTTAGATATTGTTTCATCTTCTGTAGTAGCATTATCTACCTCAATAGTATAATCTACATCTCTCTGGAATTTTAGATATGGTAGCTTATCAGTTAGTTCATTACATCAGATGAGTTCAAAATAAATGGTCCATGGACTACCTAATTGACTAGTTCCTTGCCTATTTTCCCTTGTTGTCTTATAGGAAAACAACACAAGGATCCATTTCAAGAAATCACCTTCCATGCCAAGAAGCGTCTAGAGGTAGTTCATACCGATCTGAACAACCCGCTGCCTGCTTCATTTTTAGGATACAAGTACTTCCAACTGTTCGTGGATGACCACTTTAGCAAGACGTGGGTGTTTTTCTTGAAGAAGAAAAGTGATGCTCTTCAAATTTTCCAGAATTTCTATCATTATGTCGTGAAAGAGATGAGACAACCAATTCTTATATTTCACTCAGATCAAGGGGGGGATTTCAAATCAAAAAAGTTCTTGGCCTTCCTAAACCAAGAAGGCATTAAGCAGAGCCTGACTACTCCCTACACACCCCAGTAAAATGACATTGTTGAGTGTCACAATCACATATTGATGGAGATGGCTTACTACATGCTAATAATAGCAAAGCTTGAGGAACACTATTGAGCTGAAGTAGTACAGATAGTTGTATATCTTCTCAATAGGGCACCTATAAATATTGTATAAAATTAAATTCTAGAAGAGGTATGGAGTCGTATAAATCCATCAATTTCTCATTTATGAGTATTTGGTTGCACAACATACATGCATGTACCATCTCAGAAGAGAAAGAAGCTTGAGCCAAAGACACTCCCATGCATCCTACTTGGCTATAGCACTACCTCAAAGTAATATTGTCTCATGGATCTTCATACAAAGAAAATATACGAGATTCAGGATGTGGTTTGTGACAAGTCATCCTTTTACTCAGTAGTGACAACAGAAGAACCATTACCAACCACCTCTCACCGACTATCTCCAAATTAGATGACCAGGTAGAGGATACTACCTAGAAAAAATATGTGTTGCGAGAAGAGCTATTTTTTAACGTTGGAAAATTGGATAATGTGACTCCACATCAATCCAAACAGAAACAACATAGTTATTCTCAAAATCAGCCAATTTCTCATCCGAAGTGGGTACAAAGCACCATCAAGGACTCACATTTGCAACAACTCTTAGATACATCATCTAGAGTCAAAACAAGGATTCAAACATGAAATGAGGTAAACTTTGCACTCGTGAGTTCACTAATTAATATCTCTAAGCCAGATAATGTTTATAAATCACTCATTCAACCTAATTGGAAGGAATCCATGGATATAGAAATTGACTAACTCAAGAAAAATCAGACATGGGAACTTGTCAATCTACCAACAAGAAAGAAACCCATAAGATAAAAACAGGTTTTCAAGATAGAATATAAGGCAGATGGATCCATCGATAAACATAAATCACGGCTTGAAAAAAAAGGATATTCTTAGAAATAGGGCATTGAATATGAAGAAACCTTTGCACCCACTGCGAAGATCAAGACCATTAGAGTAGTTTGTGCACTTACAACTGAGGAAGGATAAAGACTTCTGTAGATAGACATCAAGAGTGATTTCCTAAATGGTGATCTAGAAGAATAAGTGTACATGACCCAACCTGAAGGATTTTTTTATGAAGAGCATCCTAAAAAGGTATTTTGTCTCATCAAATCACTGTATGGACTAAAACAAGCTCCAAGGGCATGGTATATCAAAATCGATGATCACCTTTTGTGGCATGGGTTCAATTATAGCCCCTCATATTCCAATTTTTATATAAAGAAGGTAGGAAAATAATTTTTCATTCTTGTTGTGTATGTAGATGATCTTGTGATCACTTGCAGTTCAGAAGATTAGGTTGATATGGTGAAGAATTATCTCAAAAGAATGTTTGACATGACATATTTGGGGCTACTAAATTACTTTCTTGGTTTGGAGATATGGAAAAAGGAGCATCACATTTTTGTCTCCCAGATAAAATATGCCAAGACACTCTTGGAAAAGTAGAATATGTCAAACTCTAAACCTATATCCACTCCTATGGAAAAAGGCTTGCAACTTTCAAGATTCTAGCATTCACCTCATGTAGATGCCACTCTCTACAATAAATTTGTTAGAGGACTCATCTACTTGACTTATGCTATGTTGTCATCTATCTTTCCAAGTTCATGCAAGAGCTGAAGAAATGTTACTAGAATGCATAAAAGCATGTTTTGAGATATGTCTGAGGTACAGTTGATTACGGTCTATAATATAAGAAGAATGATCAATTCTTCTTATAGGGATACGTCGAATCGGACCATGTCGGATCTGTTGATGACAAGAAGTCAACCATAAGATACATATTTCATCTCGAATCTAGACCTATCTCATGGATAAGAAAGAAGCAGAATGTTGTTTCTATCTCATCCAAAAAGGAGGTAGAATATCGTGCCGCATCAGGAGCTACATATGAAGCGATATGGTTACATCACATTTTGGATGACTTGGGAATTCCTGAAAAATAGTCACCTGTTCTCTATTACGATAATCTGAGTGTGTTGAAGCTCATGTAAAATCCCATTTTTCATGAAAAAATAAAGCATATTGAGATTTATTGTCATTTCATTCGAGAGAATGTCTTGAACCATCACATTCAGCTCCAGTATTGTCCTATAGAAGCATAAGTTTCCGAAATTCTCACATAATTTCTTGGAAAAGTGAAATTTAAACTTTTCAGGGGTCGTATTTGCAAGAATAATGTAATAATGGGGGGAATGTTAGCATAGTCTATGTATGTTTTTATTATTAGAATAGTTGTTATTATTTATTCCATTATTCTCTCATATTATTTATATCTACTCCATCCATTCTGGGGAGTATAGTTTATTCACGTACCTATAAATATTATACGTGCTTCTGATTTAATAAGATGAGTAAGAGATATTCTATCTCTAATTATTCTCCTCAATATCCTCCTCACACTACTGTGTACTGAGTGTGGTTCATGTGTATAGGATACCCTCAATAATCAATTGTGAACCAAAGCATAAGAGTATGTCACTAAGTAATGTCGATGCTAACATGTGGTTGAATATGCGTATGCTAGAAGTTTGATGTGTGATAGTACGAGTATGCAACATGAATTTCTATTAGGGTGGGGGGATGTGTGAATGTTATGCCCCCAAGTGTGTGGTGGTGAATATAATTACATGAGACTGTCTAAAATATCATTGTTGGCATGATCAAAACTTACTCGAGTAGTATTTGAGACGTGATAAACAAAAAAATGAGGTATATTGTATAAAGATCCATTGTGATGGAGTGTGTAGGAATTTATTGAATACTCTTCATCAGTGAAGGATACTGGTGGATAATTGTGTACGGACCAATGAGAAATATTCAAAGCATATGTGGGAGATGAATCATTACCAATGGAAACATTTTCGAATAACATAGGAAATATGAGAGAAGTATGGTATGTGTTTAAATTACCACCAATATAGTGAAGTCAAGAACTACAAGGGGCGCATGCAACAAAGATTGCCAAATGAAACACATGAAGGCCATAAGCGGTTGTAATGTGACAATAGCCATGATAAAGATGAGATGATTGTATTGGTAGTAATATGTCTTCAAGCATCAAACCAAGCTTGGTTAAACCCTCATGTGTGCAAATAGTATTTGAAAAAGTACGATCAACTGGGATGTTATGCCAAAAAGATTTGTTGATGAATAACATGTAGGTGAAAGAAGGTCGTAGACACAAAGACTGTGTAGGGGGAGATGAATAAACGTCTAAAGTTTTATCAGAACCTTGATAAAGTATCATAACATTAGTATAAGGAGGGGAATTGAATTTATATTCGCTTGGGCTATCGACCAAATTTTTTTCCTCAAAATAAGATTCATCTACATTAATAGGTGTAAAATTTAGTTAGCCTAATGCTTCATGAGTGAGTTTGACAACATCAACATCATCATCTGAATCCTCAAAATCATTTGTGTTAGCATTATCCTTTTGTATAGTGTTGTTTCGTATATTACTTTGAGTTGCACTAGGTGGAGGATTGGAAGGTGTCTTCATAGGAGGAGAATAAGTGATCATTGGAGAAGGTACTGTGGGTGAGATAATTGTTATAGTGTGAGTAGAAATAGATGGATTACTTGGAAAGGTAGAAGAAGGATGTGAAGCGCTAGATTGAACAACTTTATATGTATCAATAATACTATATGGAATGCACTGCGTAAGGGGTATTGACATAGCATTAATAGGGTATATACGTAAAAAATCAAAGAGTTTAGGGTCTGCAGTAATTTTATGTCCATATTCATCATGCTAGAATTTGACACATTGATATATAGTAGATGACACTACATGCATTGCCTGAATCAAAGGTATTCTTAGTAAGAGTTTGAATTTCAATGATGTATCTAAAACATTAAATTTAGTGAGAATAGTCTTAGTCCTAACCCAAATATGTAGTGAAATATTCCTTAGACATGTGCGAGTAGTAGAGTCATAACCCCAAATAAGAATAGAATTCTTAAAAATTAGATTATCATTAATACCCAGTTTGTTTAAAAGAGAATGATCACATATGTTAACGATTGAACCATTATCAATAAGTACTCATTTGATGCAAGTGGTGATAATGATGATGCTAATGAGTAATGGTGCACACGGATTGTCTCAAGAAAAAGTTGATATGTCCCTGTTAGTGAATGATATAGCGCATAATTTTTTTTTGAGAGACTAAATGAGGTGTGTAAAGGAAACCATAGGGTTATTACTTTCCAAATGAATATAATGAATGGTTTCTTCTAGCGCTTCATGAAAATCGGGTGCATTACACAAAAATTCACAAAGAGAAATTTTAATGGGTGTATTGTTAAGTTGTTTGATGATGTCATAACCCTTAGAAGTAGCAAGAGGAGCTATAGAAGTTATGGGTGGAGGAATAAAAGTGGGTGGGGCAGTAGGAGGAAGAGTGTGATGAGTGGTTATGACATTGATAGAATTATCATCCCTAGGAATAATAAAGAGAGAAGGATGTTGAGTATGAACTTACATGAAATCAGTAATAGTAGTTTTTGATGCTCAAATTGGTCTCGCCCCGTTTGTCCTTGAAATTCTTCAATTTGCGGGCTCTATCATCTTTTCTAACTCCTAGTATTGATGCATGAAAACTCTGTCCTCCATTTGGTTGCCATGACCAGTCCCTTCCTTTGGTTGAGGGTCACTTTAAATCTAGAACTTTTTTTCCTTTCCTTTGTCCATGAAAAAAATCTGTAACTTGGGTGTAAACTTGGTGTTTTTCCCTTCCTTCCATTCTCCACAGTCACGTTTTGTTTTCCCTGTCATATCTGTCCCAAGTATCTATGGAAACCTTATTGGATAAGGATCGGAAGATCATATTTGGGACTTATATCATTTCCAAAATCTCAATCCTTGAAGAAGGATTCATTTTCAGGTACAAATCTAATCTAGTTGAAGTAGTCGGATCACATATTTCACTTCTTCAAGATCTGAAAAATTGAGTTATGTAAGTAAAAAAACAAGAAAACTCAAAGTATAGCTTTATTGCACTAGGAGTCATGGGTTATAGTGATGGGTGAGAGTGGTGTTATATATCTTTTGAGTGCATGTGGGAGTGGGACACATGCGTTACATGATCGGGTCCATATTACATTAGGCATACACCTTGGAAGGTGAGATGCACATGATTAAATGTGAGTGGGTGAGGGTTAATAAATGAGTGGTGAGCTATCTTTTACTCCCATTTTGTGGGGTTTTATATTTTTATTTGATTTTGTGGGATTATTTAATTATTTTGGTATTTTTATGTTTCATGATGTTTTTGGTATTTTTGAATAAGAGACCTTATGTGCAAGGTTCATTTTATAGTGTTTACACATTAAATATTTCTGCAAAATACCTTTTATTTCAACTTAATTTATCTCTACAAAATTACTAAAATCTTAATCAGAGCACTTATGTATTTGAAAAATAAATTACTTACTAGTTTTTCAATATGGCCATGAATAGTGTTAAAAATTATGGGATTCACTAATCCCATGGCTTCAAAAAGGTCATCCCTTTTAAAATGATCTCAAATTTCTATAGATTAAATTTGTGAAATCTTTGTTAATTTCTTCCATGTATCATAAATAAAAGTTTCATATAGAACACAATACAAAGATAATCCATAATATTGAATTTAAAATAGCAATTAGGATCATTAATATCTATTAAAAATTTCAAAGTTTTAAATACATTCTCTTTAAAACTATCTTGGGACAAGTATATAATATCTAAAGTTTGACATACTCATTTTCTGAACCGTTTAAAATAAACACAATATATGGATCTCTCTTGAGCATGTTTAATCAAAAAATTTATTTCTCTCGAAATGGGGCAAATACCACATAATGTTATTAATGTTTCCAAGTATGTTAAATGGTAAAACAAATCTTTTTCCTTTTCAACATCTCTGTGATATTTAAACATAAAAATTGCCAATGATGGACATTCTTAAAAAACTTTGTATGCAGGTTTATACAGGGAAGTTCATCTTGTATCAACATATTTTAGAATATTTTTACCATCTGTCACTCCAAATGAAAATTTTATAACTTGAAAAATATTTTCGCACTATTTTACATATATGTATGCAAGTTGTAGATAAGCTCATCAACTTTCACAACACTTTCATATGTGATAACAATTTTAAATGCAAGATTCATTCTATGAGCCATGCAATGAATTGGAATCATATGTGAGGAAGATGACATTTTTATTAAAATTCAAAGACCATTTCTATGCCTTTGCGCTACTAATGCACCATAAATACCCACACACACTAACATAGTAGCTATAACATAATCATCCACCCCATTTATATCTCTTGAACTTGAAATAACCAACTTATAAAGGTTCTTAGTAATGTAATTTTCTACAATTTTATGGGCTTTTAATAAACGTGGTTTTCTTAAATGGTTCTCAAAATTATAAACATGTTCATGCAAACCCATGATGTGTTGTCAACTGATATGACCTCATCAATGGATAATGAGATAAACCGTGCATTTCTTATTTTTTTCTTTCAAATCATCTTCAATCATCATTGGACATTTTGTTGTTTCCCAAGAACTACTATCTAACTAATAAGACTGTGGAATATTAGGGAATATATTATGTTGAACTAAAATAATATACTCCAGAAAATTAGAAATAGGTTCGCCCCTTTCTAAAATGTGGTAAATAGTTGAGAACTATCTATTTGTGGAATGTAGATTAGACTAAGTAACATTTCCAAATTGAGCTATAATTGTTCTTCCTTTGTCAAAAATATGTTTTTGACATTTCTGATCATTTTATACCCCACTGCATATCTTACATGCATGTATTCTTTTATGTTTTCATTTTATTTGACTATGTTTTTTTCTTAATCGATACATATATTTTATCACAATGTTTCTCAATTGTGTCCATCTTGATTCACATTTTGGTTTTCTTTCCAAGTTTTCAACTATAAATTTTAGATTTACATTTTTTTGGAGTATCATTACCATTTTCTGGCTCTACTTGTTCAATAAATGGGTATTTAGCTGTCATGTATAACTTAAAATACCTTCCAATTATCCATATATTTCTCTTTCTTTTCATATATTACTATGTTATATTTTCAACTAAACTATTTGATGTGTAGGAATATCTTCTGTTAGATGGATCTAATCATGGGGAATTTCATCCTCCTTGGGACAAAATTAAGAGTAAAATTTCAAAATTAAGTTGGTCTTTAATGACAAGAAATTTATTCTTCTTGTTGTATATCGTAATCATCAAATCCATCCAATGAAGGCACATAATAAGGATTTTCCTCAAGTGGAGGCATTTCATCATCAATAATATTTTAAGTTCGTGAAGGATTTTTGTGTTATTAATAATTATTATACATTATTATGAATATGGGAAGTGATAACAAATAAAAAGATTTAATTGTCTAGTTAGTACATAGTACCTATATTTTTTAGAAGCTACATAAGTTACAATATTGGAATTTTAATGAAATAACAAGATACTAGAAATAGGAAAGTGTGCAAGTAAATTTTTAAAGCATGTACTTCATTTTCAAGCAGTGCCCATGATGCATTAAAAATAGAAATTGGTAATAAAATGGAAAAAAATATTAAAAATACTGGTGAAAGGAAAATATGGGAGCTCCACTTCTCCAATAAATAGATAACACCTACACATTTAACTATAATGACATAGTTCTTACACAATAGAGGATATCTCTTGTATTAGGTTTTTTGTTACTGTAAAATAAGATAAATTCTACAGGGATTTCCTTCTATTTGTATTCATAATACTAAAATTTAATAGAGTGAATAACTCATGACTAATCTCTTCACTAACTCTAGTCACCTGAAATATAACATAATAATATTTCCAAAACTAATGTCATAAATATATATGTTATGTTTAATTAAAAAGCATACCAATCCCTTAATAGAGATTTCACCTCAATACTAGTCAAAATCCAAAAGATTCCATATGAATATTATTCCCACTTTTGTTTTGATGTTTCTCATTTCATTTAATTTCTCCTATCCACCATATTGTTGAGATGATCTATTTTGATAATTTTTCTTTACACATTTTGTTATATTTCATATATAATACTATTACTTTATGATGTATTTATGAGTATCCTAGTTTTAGATTATCTTGTTAATATGCTAATTTAGTTGATTGTCTATCATATTTGGAATATAACGAGGAAAAATTTCCTAGTTTTATTTTAGAATACACACACACACACACACATATACATACATACATACATACATACATACATACATACATACATACATACATACATACATACATACATACATACATATATATATATATATATATATATATATATATATATATATTAGAGAGATAATAACTTATGGGCATAATGAAACTATGAGATGTGAATTAATGAAATATTCATATATTTGACATTATGAGATGGTATAAGGATAAATTTGAAAAAAAATTACTTCCTTAGTTGGAATGGAGGAATTATTAAAATTAGAAGAGTTAAAAAAACTAAAAATAAGGTAGTTGAGAAGTACTTGAGAACTGCGAGGTTTTTTGGGATCAGCTATGGTTTCTCACTTGCATGTTATACCGTGGCCTCTTCGAGCATTATGAGATAGTAATTTTCTTGTCAATTTGTTGGGTTTCTCAACCTATGGGATTGCCTATATAATGGCACCCCTCCACTTTGAGTCTAGCTATTGAAGGTGAGGTTGGAGCTTGTGGAGCTAAAAAAAATTGTGTCACCGTAAAAATGGCCCCATAAATTTATTTTGAATATCTTTCACAAGGTAATGTTTCTCCTCGTGATGTTGTATTACCTGTTTCTAAATTTAATTTTGTGTTCTAATGAATCAAATAGTTTTTCCTTATTGGTTAATTTTTTGGACTCATCCCCTCTAAAATCATGCTTAAGTATTGGGTTAACTCATCTTGGGTCACTCATCGCATCAAGCTCAAAAGTGTGAAAAACATGACTAAAGGATTTTTCCTTTTTAGTTCTCTGACCCTTCCTAGGCACCAGCTACCTTGAACTATTCAGATACATGGTATGTGTATAAATCCCTTTTGGTTATTTTTCCCTAGAAAAAAAACTCATTGGTGTCTGATTTTTCAGTTCTTAAAGTCTGAATCTTGGTGGATTTCCCTCACCTGTCATTTCAATACATTCATTTTCTACACCAATTTTTTTTCCTCTATCATGTGAGTTCTTTTCATGGAACCACAATGATTTTATAGTGCTCATCCATAGAAACGAGTTTGAGTTGAAGTAGAATCGTCCCAAGAGCTGAAGGAATTTGTGGATATCTAAATGGGGGAGACTCACTATTCTCTATGAATTCTTTATATCAAACTACCTAACACATTTTTTCAATGACATGCCTCTGATCACAAGATCAAATATTTCCTTCTCTATGTTCCATAAAATCAACTAGTGCCTAAGGTGACTACTCAACATGTTAATCCCTTATAGTAGGAAGGGTGGAAAACTGTTGGAAGGTAGAAGAATAAGAACAGAACCACTCAATCCAAGACATCTGGAAACAATAGCTTAAAATAACCAACTGTTAAGGATCTTACCCCTCACTAGCATCACTCCTCGAATACAGTCTTTGAAGGATCTATATTCCCCTTTCCTAAGTTCTCTAGCATGCCCAAGGTAGATGTGGTTTCTTATGGAATTATCAAAGTACATCCAAGTTTCCTCGACCCCTCTGACTTCACAGTTATTTTTGACTACTGGTTCATAGGGCCCATCCAAAATGGCCTGAAGTCCTTATCAACACTCCATTTCTATTCCATATCATATCCTGACACAAAGTGTGGAGTCAACAGAGGTGGATTACAATATTGAGTATACTAGATGAAGGAAAGTTGAGTAGTAGGATTTTTTGAAGAGAAATAATTCTCAATTCCTATAAAATAATTTTTATGACTTAGATGGTTTGGAAAAAGACGGTATGGCCCTTGATCATCGTTTCTCAAGAATTGTATGTCATAGAACGTGCAGAGCCTTACACACTCCACTACCAAGTATATCATTTTCCTTGTTTTTCAAAAAAAAGAAAACTTAGATGTTTTGTGTCTGGAGGAAGTTAAATTTATAGGATTTCAGTTGTCAATGGTTTATAAATCCACTTGTTCTGATAGCCTGACATTTACTAGTAATCATGATCGATGGCATGGGGGATTAATTTACATTTTTGATATTAAATGGAAGCCTTTATTTATAGATAGTGGTTTCAAATCCACCAACCGAGCCATTTGGGCCTTAATTAATATTAAAAGTCACCCTTTATGCTTCATCAACATTTATGCTTCTAATGATGGGGCTGAAAGGGTTAATATTTGGCGGTGAATAGCCAATGAAATTCATGATTCCTATTAGGTCATCTGTAGTGAATTTAATATGGTTGAGATTCCTTCTAATAAGTACGAGTAACTTCCTATGTGATGGACAACTAGTGAAAGGGATGTGTGGTTTTATATGTAAAATAAATTTTGGTTTTATGACCCAAATGCTTTCCATAAGGAAACCTCTGAATCGTGGTTCAATTAGTCCAATATGCAAGGTAGATCGGATTGAGTTCTTAAATGTCTTAACATGGCCATGCTATCCACTCAAGATTTTTTTGAGTTTGACAACACTTATTCCTTTCTTATGGAAGTGATGCTATATTTCTTCCTTTACGACCATTTCCCTATTCAATTTCGTATCACTTCACGAGATAAGAGGCCTTTCTTCACAAAGGAAAATTTTTTAGTAATACACCCTTGATGGAACATGAACCAAAACTCAATCATATCCTCAACCGCGTCATCTAAAATATTATCATAAAAATTTTCATTCCAGCTAGACTCAATGGTGGGAGGATGTAATGACTAGGAGAACTAGAGTTCATATAATCTATGGTTTACTTATAGACAAAATCTAGTGCCAATGATACCCCGCTACCTCCTCTGCCATTATTTGGGTGGTGGTGGCGCTTGAAGGAAATCCGTTCTCTAAAATATTATAATTATACGTGGCAAAGCTTAGATAGAAAATCCAAATTATAGACATCTACAATGCTTAGGGCACTAAAATTCATTCCCGCTACCACTAGCTCAAAGTTTGGAATCATGTCTGAAAGGAATTTTTTCTTTCACTCAAAGCCAAACATTATTTTCATAAAATATTTTCTATTTGTGAGGGATAAACATATCTCATGGATTCCCAACTCATGTTACAAGCCTTTGTTAACCATTACAAGATGATTTTCCAAGCTCAAGCTCCCTTTGATGAGAAAAAAATTGCTTGGGATAAATGTTTGGATGTGGTTCTCTACAAAATCTCTTAGGCTAAAAAAAAATTGTGATCACATTCTCTCCCTTTACGACTTACATGAAGCGGTCATGTAAATGGCCAATGACAAGCCCCCCAACTACGATGGGTTCCCCTACAAATTTTACAAATCACTTTTGGATATTGTTGTCCCAAACCTCTTTCAGGTGTACCTAGAAGGATTTCAGAGTCACTATCTTGGCTCTCATATTAATAAAGAGAATATTAAGTTTATCCCTAATCATAGAGACCATGAGCTCATTAGTAATTAGAGGCCTATTACCTTACTCAATGTTTCCTACAATGTTATTTCCAAATATCTTTCTATTAGGTTGTATCACATTATTCCTTCCATTATCTAGCTGGGAGAAATCTACTTAATCTATGGGTGTTACATCCTAGATAACATCATAGCAATCTGGGAAGGCATGGAATAGGCTCGCAGATCCAACCAATCATCCCTTTTTGTAAAAATCGACTTACATAAGGCCTATGATAGGATAGAGTGACCTTTCATTATTATTATACTACAAGCCACGAGTTTTTGTCCCAAAGTCATTCAATTGTTCAAGATGATTTTTGCCAATGCCTCCACCCAAATCACCAATAATGGGCACAAATCAGATCCTCTTTGAATTTTTAGATCTATCTAGCAAGGTTTTCCATCATCACCTTCTCTCTATATCCTTGTGTTATAAGGTTTTGGATATCTACTTCCCAAAGAAAAATCTCAGAGGCTTTTCATGGGAACTTGCTTACCATATTCCAACAACTCCAAGTTACTCAATGGTCTCTTCATATACAACTCTTTCCTTACACTCATCAAAGATGAAAGTAACATTAATAATATCATGAAGAGCATTCAAACCATCATCTTAGCCTTTGAATCTTCCATTCAATGGTGAAAAATTTAATGTTACAGATAATCCTTCCACCCCACACCCTTTGGATGGCTATGTGTAATTGGAATATGATTCACTATGCTGAGATGTTTAAATTTATTGGTATTCAATTTTTTTAAGCTTGACCTGTAGATATTTAGAAGTATGTCATGTAGCGGGTGGCTTAAAAACTAGAATAATGGATAGCTAAGAATTTTTATTTAGAAGGAAAACTTCATATTTTCTCCAAAGAGCTTGAATCCATGCATGTTCATTATTCTTCCTACTAGGTCCCCTCCAAAAAATATGTGTTTAACCTAGAAAAATTTCTCAAATATTTTCTCTGGAATAATGCTTTGTCTAGTAAGGGATTTCATAGAGTTGTATAAGAGACCTACTTTTTTCCAAGAGATTCTAGAGGGTTATGCCTCAATTAAATTCCATGTCAAGGAAAAGAACTCTTCAAAAATTGATAATTCACAGTATAAAAGGGAAATAGGCTTGAAAAGTGCTTCTCCACCATGACACCACTGATGGCTCCCCTTATATAGACTCATCTTGAAAATATATTAAATTTTCCAATAGTATCACTCCCCCCATCCAAATCAAATTGGTCGGCACTTTCGTACTTGAAAGTATTTGGAAAGGTTGGGAGAAAGTCAAGCCATGGATTTTATGGAACAGAAATGGATTATGTAATGGAATTTTAGTTAACCACCACTCCCTGTGGTGTTCTATTGTCATTCAATTCCCAGACCATTCCTTTGTTTAGGTTTTTAGGATTCTTGTACTACAACTTTTCAAATGTGGAATTCACACTATCTAGGACCTTTTTTGGATACATGTTCAGTCTTGGTGCCCTTGGAATGAGATTAAATATCAATTCAATATAACTCGACATGATTGTGTCATTATCAATGATATCCTCTCCTTTATTCCTGATCACACATTTCAAAATATATTTGTGCTTCCCTCTTATCCTTGGTGGATAGATTAGAAGTGGTATGTTGAAACCCCTTTCTAGAATTATTAAGATAGAAAAGAAAATGTTTGGATTTTTCCTCATTCTTCTATGGTTAGAGAGCTCAACACTCGGTAGAGTTTTAATTCTTATCCATCCAGTTAGAGAAGGATATTTGATATTGTTTGTTTTGTATGTGTGAAACCCAAAATTCCTCTTTTTTTTTGGTGTTCTCTTCAATAAGGCCTTCTGATTAGTGCCCGTTTGGTGCATATTGGTGTTTCACCCCCCAAGTTCCCCTTCTTTGAACACTAGGAAACCTTGTGTCACCTATTTGAGTATTGTAGCAAATCCCAAAAGGATGGGAAATGGATACATGAATTCTTCCTCCTATTCAAACCAAAATGTTTTACTTGACATCATATTCTTTTAGGAAATAATCCTAGAATGCCTCAAAAATTTTCCCAGATTTGGCATGATTTTAGATGGGAGATTATCCTATGGATTTCAAAAGAATGGAATTATTATTTATTTACTAATGTGGAAACTGATAAAAATTTCTCTATTTATAATAAGCTGGTGGTAATCTCAAATGTTTTATTACATATTAAAGTGCGAGAAAACAAGGTGGCACTCATGGTGGAGAACCTCCAAAATATTCTTCAGATTTGGGGTGACACACCTTATAATGTTGCTCGTGAGCCACAATCCCCCTCCCGCTACTCGTTGCCCCATGGAAACCTTCTCCGATGTGGTGGTCGTCGAAGCCAATCACATTGTCTCTCATTTAGTTGAGCCCGTTGGTCCCTGCATAGTCATCCTCCATGGAGTAACTTATCCCATCTTCTTGCATCTTGCCACTGGGGTTGGGGTACCCCTCTGCCATCCAACCAAATTGGATAAGGCTCACTGGTATCCCCTAATCTGCACACTCATGATGTTTAGAGTCTCTCACATGTGATGGACAAGTATCGCAGAAATCTCTTTCCATCTTTCCCACTTGGGGCACTGTTGATGATATAGAAGAAGGAAGCAAACCAAGCTCTGATTAGGAAGTTTCGGTCAGCGGTAAGGACCTATTTGGATCCGGTTGTCCAGGCCATGATTCTCCCTCTACTGGTCAATAATTCACAGCAATAACATAATTTCATTGCTTCAGTTCTTTTTGATATTTTTATAGTTGACTCTTCTAGGCTTGGCCTAGTTTGATCATGTCTCTTTGGCCTGTGCTTCGATATCACCCATTTTTTTGTGAATTATCTTGTATCATTTTAATTGCCAATATAATATAATATCCTATTCATAAAAGTAAATTAGAAGAGTTCTTATATATTTTTAATATACATGACTTCAAACATTGTAATTATTTACTTTTTAGTCCAAATTAATTCGAATCCTAATAACAAACACGAATAGTTTAGATCTTAAATTCAAATAAATTAGACTCAAATAATATAATTACTTATAATGTTTTACTCCTAATAGGTGTGGATAATGTGCTTAAAATTTTTCATAACTTTGATAAATATTCAAAAATAATAAGATCATGAGCACAATAATAATTTGGATTTTCTCATAGATAAATTGGACTTTAGGATTTCAAATAGATTTTAATTCTTAGAAATTCAAGATTAATTACAAAAATTGTATACATACATATACATACATACATACATACATATATATATATATATATATATTTTAATTCTTAGAAATTCAAGATTAATTACAAAAATTGTATACATACATACATACATATATATATATATGTATATATATATGTATATATATATATATATATACTAATTAAATAAAACTAAAACCCCACTATATTAAACTAAAACAAAAAATCTCATGTCATTATTCCCTTTACTATAGTGGGTTTTTATTGCTATTTAATTAGTTAATTATTTATATCTAACTAATTAAATAGCAATAAAAACCCACTATATTAAAGTGAATAATGATGTTGGTTTTTTTTTTTTTCATTGTATTTTAGACCCTAGATTTTTACCCTATAATTAGATGTTGCTCTATATTATTTATTGTTATTGTTATTATTATAGATTTTCATAGAATTAACATAAAATCATCCCAAAATTAATACAAACTTAAAATCTAATTTGTATGCGTATTATAATTGTTTATGTGTAATATTGAAAATAAAATTGTATTCAATAGAAATATACTCTGGTGGTAAGAACTTAACCATATTTACATGTAGCAGGTGATTTCTATATCACCATGTTCAATTTAGTTCACTTCTAAACAATTCATTTTATTTTTCCTTGTGGGAAGATGGTTGGAGTGATCTAGTAAGTATGAACTCAAATATATAGTTCAATAAAAATTTTGAAGTGGAAAGTTAAGATAAGAATCTTATTTTATGATTGTTCTCCCTATTTTCATATTGATGTGTTTAACATGTATGTATTGTTGTCATTAATTTTTAAATGTAAAATCAACACATAAAGATCTATAATAATATACAAATGACAACCAAGTTTATCATATTATGATATGGACAAAAATTGCAAACAAAGATAACGATTAACATATTTTGATCATAACAACCTCCATTAATTCAAATAAGAATGATGTCCTCTAATGAATATGTAATAGTTTATTTATCATTAGTTCCTCTAAAAAATTGACTTGGATTTGTATAACATCTCGATTCAACATATTACAACTCTTTCAACTAAAATTTAAAAAAAATAACATTATTTTTACCATAAACAAAAATGTGGATAAAACTTGAATTTTTGACATATGTACATACCAACCGTGCCAATGATCAAGAAAGTTTCAATTAAATTTTTAAAAATTCAAAAGCATAAAAAAATATTTTTTGAAAGAAAAATATGAAGAAATGGAATCTATATTCTATCATAACATTACACTAGAAAAGGTGAAATTTTTAAAAACATCAAGCCAGTACTCTAGCCTATGGATTTTGTTTTAAAAAAAAAGTGTAATGACGCCTATAAAATTATCAGTTAGTTGTAGTGTTTTCCCTTTCTCTGTTTTGTATGGTGACTATGTGTTGATGGTGTTGTATACAAGAATATATTGAAAATATGCGTCATCATGGTATAGAATCCCTTTTTATTATTCAAGGAATCTGCATAAATTTGTGCTTGTTTTTATTTTTTACTAGAATGAACTGGTATGAACCATGTGACCTATAACTGAAATTATTTCTCACCATCATTTTTTCTCCTCAACACTATATTTCAATCTCACAATCCAAAAAGTATAGTTTATTCATATAGAGTCATTTGGCTTGATAAACATTAAATCACACTTATATACATACTTCATTGGATCGAAGGAAATTTTTGGTCATTAGAATATTGGACCCACATATGTATCATATTTTTGTCCATAGGAATGATCTATTGTTTCATGCAATATGTCATGTAGCTCCTTATTTATTTCTCTTTTATGTATGGTTTTGGACAAAAATTATAGAAGTTTTAAGTGTGAGTAAGTAACATGATGACATCTATTGTGTCATGGTATTTTTGATGACATTATTCAAAATCATTCTATTTATAAAATCCATTAAACCTCAAGTATTTGAAATATATATATAAATTTAGGAATTTCTCCTTGATTTCCTTAACACTCTTCTAATTATATCATGATTTAACTACAACGTGGTAATTTGAGGTTGCTCGCGAATACCTAAATATTTGAAAATTACAGTCTCTAGATTTCCTTCTAGTACATTTTGCTCAATTGTTTCTACGATTCACCAAAATGTTTCTTAAAGTGACCAATATTTATCCATAGTATAATTTTTTTATTGCATGATTGGATTACCTTCTTCTAGTCTCAATAGAAAATAATTCCATTGTTTCAAGTTAATAATTTCATTATTTCCATTTATTTGGTTTTTACAAACATATAACTTGAATTATACCATCTCTTTTGTGAGGTATGGGGTTAAGTTTCTAGTACTCTTGTGCTTCCTATAAGTGTCCATAATTTTAGCTACTATTTAAACATTATTTCATTTTATACAGCATGTAGTAGTGTTAACTCTGTAGGGACCTCTAGATGATTGACACGTTTATGGAATGGTTGTATAGTGGAAGGATGGGTTCTTCTCCAAAATAAACATCACTTGCTTATCTGCTTCACTCATTTGATCTCAAAAATAAAATGTATTTTATGTAATGTTTATGTACCTAAATTTAGTTAATGATAGGAAAATGTTCTAGAATGAAATGACATCTTGTAGGAACTATTTTAGAGATTTGGATTAGATGATAGAAGGGGATTTGAATACACCTATACTACCATTTGATAAAAAAGGTGGTATCACCAATTTCTCTCAAAGCATGGAATATCTAACCAATTTTCTTCATTGCAATGGCTTTTGACCTAGTGCTTAAATGACCAAAGTTTACTTGGTCGAATAAAAGAAATTGTAAATACCTCATCCAAATTAGGTTCGGCAAATTTTTGGTCAATTTCTAGTCGGTTCAATCTTAGGTGTATTCCCTATCCTATATTGTAGAGGAAATATACTAGAAACAATACTCAAGAATAAATTGGATTAAGGAAGGGGGCATGAATACCAATTTTTTTCATGTTTCACCTACCATTAGAGATAACAAAGCAAGAATTTTGGAAGTCACTAAACCGGATGGCTCCCTTGGCATAGAAGAGAATGAAATTTTAGGAACTATCATAAGTTCTTTTCATAAGCTATATGCTAAAGTGTACAAAGCTAATGGTAATAAAAGTAATAAATGAGGAGAATAGAAATATTCTTGTGATTCATAGTGGAGAATATAAATATTCTTCGGTATTTTTATTTCAAATTTATTGGGATATTATTAAAAAAGAAGTGGTGCAAGTTGTCTAAGTTTTTTTAAGTGTGGTATGTTGCTCAAACGAGTTACCCATAGCTTTATAGTCCTGATTTCCAAAGTAGCTAGAGCCAAATATATCAAGGACTTTAGACCTATCAGCCTTTTCAACACTTTTTATAAGATCTGGTGTAAAGTATTATCCTTCAAAATCAAGGAGGTTCTACACAAGTTCAGCTCTCCCAATCAAGGTTCCTTTGTCTCGGGAAGGAATATTTTTGATAGTATTATCACCATCCATGAAATGCTGCATTTAGTGGAAAATCAAATCAAGAGGCTATGATGGTGAAACTTGATATGCTTAAGGCCTATGATAGAATCTCATGGTAATTCTTAAGTCTTATTTTGGGAAAGATGGGATTTAATCCTAAGTTCATCCAATTGATATAGGAACGTACTTCTACACCCTATTTTTCATTTCTCATCACTGGAAAACCTCAAAGATTCTTTAAAAATGAGAGAGGACTGCCTCAGGGGGATCCCTTTTTTATCTTCCTCTACATCATTGTTGCAAAATCCCTCAACCACATCAGCCATAAGGAAATGTTGGATAGAAGATTAATAGGTATAATGGTGGTTAATGGAGTAGATATCTTAGCTTGCAACAATTTATTGAAAATGCTATTGTTTTTGGGAAAGCAGATATCAATGAAGTCAGATCCTTTAATGAAATAATTAAGGATTATGAGAAGATTTCTGGAAAACTCAAAATATTTCACAAAATCTATTTCTTCTTCATAAATTTTAACCCAGAGAAGTAAATAATATTAGCTAACATTATTGGATGCAAAGCTAAAACACTGCTTGATAATTATTTAGGGATGCCTTTGTGTGGAAAAATGATGGCACTAGAAACTTAGAGTCCACTTATTAAAAGGTTCTAAAAAAAAATTGCTTCATGGAAGGGTTCCCTCCTCACCCAAGCTAGAAAATCCTAATTATTTTAAATTTATCTACAGTGGTAGCTATATGTATCCCTAGCGAGGTCTTACAACTGGCTCAAGATATTTGGCCTTTCTCTCAGTGAGGACTCAACCTCATTGGCCTCATCAATCCAAATTATTCTCAATACCACCATTATATCTTCAATGCTACCAAATACTTCACCAAGTGGTTGCAATCGATTCCACTCACGTCAACCAAAATTAAGAAAATTGTCAACTTTTTCTATCAACACATCATTTCTCTCTTTGGTGTTCCTAACAAAATCATTACAAATAATAGAAAGTCCTTTAGAAAAACATATTTCAAGAATATTTGTGACACATTCAATATAAATATTATCTTCTCTTCTCCATATTACCCACAAGCTAATTGCCAAGATGAATCCATGAACAAAACTCTCTCCAATATTTTTTCTAGAACTTTCAATTTGGCAAGTTGGGATTAGCATCTTCATATCCCCTTTACTTTTTGCGCTTATTGGAATAAAATCCACACCTCTATGGGTGATACTCCTTTCTATATTTTCTATGACTCTGAATCCATCCTTCCTCTTGAGGTTCCAATCCCATATTTCGACATTTTTCTTTGCAAATTCATCTCTAATAAGGACTATCACTCAGAGCATATAGCATAACTTGAAGTAATAGACGAGTATCAATTAATTTCCCTCCAAAATCATCACATCTATCAATATCCAATCAAATGCACCTATTACAAGTAAATTAAAATGACTTTAACATTGGTTACCTTCTCTAAAACTAAAATCAGAATGTCACTACTTTGGAAAGGAGACAACGTGGAAATTTCACTCTAAAATGGATTGGATCATACATTATAAGTCAAAAATAATTATCTAGGGCCTATTTCTTATCTTCCCTTGATGGTAAACTATAAATATAACCTATCAACGCATTACAAATGTGGCCTTTATAATGTTAACGTACCTACCAACGTGCCACTAGTCGCATCACTGATCTAATTTCTATCATTAACATTTTACATATCTCACTATAATGATTTGGAATCATGTGGTCTTTAATCACTATCCTAGCTATGGCCTTGAATATGTGCACCATGACTCTTCTTATAGCATATTCATCATGGGAAAGTTCCTCATTTTAGATAGGAACCCCACAATCATTACATTCATCTCTCTTTTATATTCCTCATAGAACCGTGATAAGGGTAAACATGTGTAGCTTGTACACCTTATTTCCCCTCCCCAAGTGGTCTACTATGCTATCCTCAACTCCATCATAAAAAGTCAAAAAAGAAATCATAGATGCTCATCAATGTTATCTTATCCAGAACATATACTGATCCCTTGAAGAATGATTTTTCAAATAAAGAAAATATTATGAAAAGTAGAGAATGATCCCTCAAATGAAAATTATTGTACATTTTAGCCTACCATGTAAAAGAAAAAGTTAAAGTCAAAATCCAAAGAAAAAATTCATAATTGTTGACCACTCCCTCGAAGGATGGCTACCTTATTATATGATAGTAATGGATTCCCATATTGATCATCATTTCATAATATTAAAATAAAAATGTGTCTATCAAAAGAAAGAATCCTAATAAATCTTCACACATCGATCATGTTTTCCATTAAAAGTAAACTTCCCACATTTAACAGTTTGCGTAATATTACTAAGAGTTGGGGCATATGCCTAGGAAAACCACCTAAGGAGAAACTAATTCCCCATAAAATCTACATATAAATCCCTTGTCACATCTACAGTGAGTATATAAACACACCTTCCATCTTCACCTTATGATATTCTATGTGACTAACAATAATTAGTTATGTGTTACCACCTACTATTGGATGCCAGTGCATTCCTATGTTTTTGTTCCTTGTCACGTTTAACCTCCAATCTAGTCCTAAAGCATCTATCTGGCACGCACTCTTTACTATGATGAAATTGTACTTATAATATTTGGCTCTCCATAAGGTTAAGTTTTATAATCATTTCGGTTATCTCATCTTATCCCACTCATTCACATTGAACACGGATTTCCATTTTGATCTATGTTCTAATCTAATCTAATTACATCATCTTATCTCATATTCAATCCAATTAACACATCACATACATCTAATAATGTCCACCATCTCTATCCATCTAATCATTTATAATCTAAATTCTACCACATCATATAAAATTTAACCACAATATCATTTCTAATATAAATTCTACCAAATTATATCTAATATAACCATCGTATCGTTTCTAATATCAATTCTATCCAATCATATCTAATCTAAATCCACCACAACATTTTCTATCTAATCTAATCATTTCTACATGCAATCCACACATCATACCAACTAATCCATACATCACATCACTATCCAAAATATATTCATTACATCATTATCACAACCATAAAATATACATCTAAACCCATCACATCACATCTAACTCCATCACATCATATCTAATCTAAATTCATCACATCAGTACCATGTCTAATCCAATTAATATATCACATCATATAAATTACTCAATACATTATATAAAATATCTAAATCAACATCCATTATCTAATCTACATAACATAATCATAACCCATCACATCAAATCTAATCTAAATCCATCATATCATTTCTAATCTAAATTCTATCACATCATACCTAATATAAATTCATCACATCAACGCCATGTCTAATCTAGTCAATACATCACATCATCACATCATATAAATTAATCAGTGCACTATATCAAATATCTAAAATCAACATCTAAGCCAAATCTTTGTCATCCTTTCCTAGTCACCATCAACCCAACCCTAGATTTATTCACCCTTCATCTCATCTCATCTAATCTACTTATAATAATTCTATTTTCTTCCACTTCAAAATTATGTGTCACTCACAACACACCTTTCCTTGTCTTACATAGCTCATTTTTCTATATTTTTTGCTTATCTACTTATCTCATCACGCATCCATAATCATAGTGAGAATCTCACTTTGTATCCATCTTTATGTTCCCTCTTGGGGATTTCTTGACCAAAATAAGTTCACACTTATTTTGGGTCAACTGACACAATTAACCCCATTTTCGTGCTTCAATCTTTATTTTTACATATTTTTACGAATTTAAGGCCCCCTGAAAGCATTTCCATCAGATAGGAATTTTCTTACCCTTTCCAGAGATATAAATAAGTCCTTCTAACTCCTCATATTTGGCAAGTTACGGGCCAGCAGGCCTTGTGAGGATTTTTTGCCAAAAAAGGGTTGGCGGGCCTAGGGAAGATTTTTTCCCAAAGGAAATTGTGGACTGACGGAGTGGTGAAAGAAATTTTGTCATTTTTTCACTTTTCAAAAAAGGAACAAGTATAATTGCAGGACCCGTGGGCCCGAGAAGGATTACTTTTGCTGATTTGAAAATGCGGGCTGGCGGGCCTATAGATGTCTTTTTTCCCAAGTGGAAAATGTGGGCCAGAAGGCTCGAGGATGATTTATTTTTCCAAAAGTGGGTCTACTAGGATATGAAGGAAATGTTTCCCAAGTGGAAAATGAAGGCTGGTGGGTCTTCTGGGGACTTTGGAACTTTTACACTTTTTACAAAATGGCGCAGTTTTCAAGTGCGGGCCCATAAGCCCTCAGGGACTCATCGACCGTTAAAAATTCAAAATGGGCAGAGCCAGCGAATGGCCACCAGGTGTCAACTTGGTGCAACTTTAGAAGTGAAATACAAAGTGGGTTTCATAGACAAGCACCAAGCCTTCATGTGCCCCAGGTCCGAAAAGGGGACAAAGCCAACTATTTAAATTGATTAAGTATAAGGGTGCCACAGAAGGTGACATGTGTCTCATCAGCACAATAGCAAGGATGGGTCCAAAGATTGGGTTCCCAAACATGTGAAAACTCTCCACGTGTCTTGGGTATAATAGAATTCAAATGGATTGAGGCCTGAATCAGCTAAGTATTGCGATTTGGCAGATGGCACCACGTGTCACATAAGTGTAAATTCAAAAGTGGGACTGAAATCTAATACTCAAACAAGTGATAACCCTCGATGTTTCTATAGCCCAAAGAGGTAGAAGAATTAATTGAAAATTCTAAACATAGGAAGGCCAGTGGAAGGAGCCATGTGTTGTCTCGACACAACTTCAAAGGGAAAATTCGAAAGCAAGTCCCAAATGTACGTCAATCCTCAACATGTCTAGGGTCAGACATATGGCACTGCCAAGCAAAAGGGACTTAGCCAAAACACAAAGAAATAGAACAGAGCCGCGGAAGGTGACATGTGTCTCATCAGCGCAATTTTAAAGGTGCGGCCCAAAAGGCAGTCCCCAAACAAGTGCCATCCTGCCACGTGGTCAAAGTACGAAAAGGTAATGTCGGCCATTGAAGAGTCCAAAATCCTGTGGAGGCCTCCACATGTCTCATCTACACAACTTCAAAAACAAAATATTGGGGAGATTTCTAAATGAGCGTAAAGCCTCCACGTATCTTGAGTCAAGAAAAGTGCCTCCACCAATAGGATGGACTTAGGAAGAATATAGAGGAAACTAAAAAGCCCACAGAAGCCTCCACATGTCAATCCGGCATAATTTTAAGAGTGAAATGAAGGGGCTAAATATCCTAGACATGTGAGGCTACCACATGGCCCCTATATGAACAAACTATTTTAAATATTGTGTGCCCGTGCCCTGAGCTTTAGAAAGCCATATATTTCAACTAGAAAATTGGATTTGGGTGGGAGAGGACTTTTTGGAAAGCTTTCGACACCAGCTTCTCACCATCCTCCATTAATGTCTCGGCCCGCTATTTTTGGGGGCTTTCAAGTCTCCCACCTACTGCTATGATGAAGAATGGGCCTCTTTCTTTTCAAGTAAGGGATAATGATGTGAGAATGGGTGTTGTAGTGAGACTCTTCATTGTGGTAGGTGGATTCAATGCACTTCCAAGGGTGGTTGGAGTAGAGTTCGAATTCTCCCCTCCTCTCTCTCTTATTCTTCCTATATATTGTAAAGGAGGGGCATTTTCTAAAAGGTTGGTCATTTTTTCTCTCCTACCCCCTCTCTCATTCTTCCTTAGGGTAGAATGCGGAGTCTAAGCCTCCTCCCTTAGCTCTATAATGGCATTTTATTACCTCTTGACCACTAATGATGTACCGTGTGAATTTTGGAGCAATATAATATGTTTCTTGATGCATTTGTCCATGTTTGCTTATTTTATTGTCTCCTCCCACCTCTCATCATTACATGGTATACTTTCTATACTATAATGTTTATTGCAGGTTGTGGGAGCCATGTTTAATGGGTTTTGAAGTGGTGTTCCATGTGGCATTCATCTTTGGTTTGTGGTGAAATTTGTCCACCCCCTCCTCTGCTCACCTCTCTCCACTTCAGGAAGTTTGGATTTTTGATCAACCACTTCTTTTTCTGGTGTATCACCACTTAGTGTAGGCTCTCTTTCTCTCTCTCTCTCTCTCTCTCTCTCTCTCTCTCCTTATCTCCTTGGAAAAGTTAGATTAGGATTAGATAGGTTATACCTGCACTGGAGTAGCTTGTGGCAGGTAGATTAGGAAGTAGGAACAAGCCTTCTTTGGAGGTTCATCTCAATTATGAAAGTCCCACATCTTGAGAGTTGGTCCCATGTTGTTCAATCACACCAAATGCCCCATTTCAAACTCAGTCCATTTAGGGGTGCTATGATTTTGCACCAACAGTTTTGGCATGCTCGGTGGGACGCTGAGGTTAGATTTTTGTCATCTTTCTAAGGTGTCTCTTTATCAATAGTGAATCTTAAGCCATCGTGCGACCAAAAAACATTTTTTGCCTGCCCGGTGGGATGGGTTTGAAGCACCTTACTACTTCATCTTAGCAGGTTGGTGTGTTCTTGTTAAGATTCACCCTTTTGAGGCACATGCAAGCACATATGGCGACTCCATCGGGTCAACAACCCATCTCTGAAGTTATAGACCTTTCTCCCATCCATTTTCACCCATTTTTATTTCCACATCTTTCATCTTCTTCCATCCCATGAACTTTTGCAATCATGACTTCATTTCCCCCTTGAAATTCACATTTACAGTAACCAGGGTGCATTCAACTTCTAATGTATTTTCCAACCCCTCTAGATAGGCATTGTGATCAAATTGAAAACCATTATGCTTTCCCAAAAGAGTAGGTTCAAAAATAGTTTATCCATGGGGTCAAGAACAAGGGGATGCATATAATGGTAACATTTATATGGAGAACGTTCATATGCTAGAGAAGATTAAAAGAATGGAGGCTAGCATGGTGCAGTCCAGGGCTACAGAACAAATGAAGGCATTCAGGATTGGTTGTATGGCACCTTATCCATGGGTCAGCCCTTTTCCAAGACACTATAGCCCATAAGAGAAGCTTGAATTCATGGTTAAGACACTACCCCAATTTTTGCAATGACCGAGGAGATAGAGACCTATGAGCTTGATACTAGACAACCTTGTGAATGGGTAAGTCCACCATCTCATAGCTTTTCTTTTCCTCTTTCTTAAATAATGCCATCTCAACTAGAGCTTCAATCTCCAAGCTTCCCATCTTCTTCCCCAAATGTTGATTTCCCTTCCCCATCTCCTAGTCTTCCATCTCATCTCAGTTCTCCTACCCTTTTCCCTTCCAAGAAATCATCCCCTCCAAACAAATAAGAAGTTCCACCTCCCTCTCCACCACAAACAATAGAAAAACTAGTTGAATCCCAACCTACCACTCCTCTTTCTTTCCCAAGTCCATGTTGGGAAGATTATCAAGAATCCAATCAATGAAAATAGTAAGAAAAGGAACCCAACAGAGAAGAAATGATTGAAAATCTTAAGATTTGGGATGCCAAATTTAGATTTACAAAAATCCCCTTGATGGTTATGCCTACTGAGGAGGTCAAGGTTGAAGAGCCACTGGTGGTTGGGGCTGAGTTTGAAGTAGAAGAAGAACAAGAACAAGAAGTAGAAGATTAGAAATGTGTTTTCTCTAAATATAATGTCCATAATGGGACTTTGTCTAAAGAGAATGAAAATCTAATCCAAGATGCATAACCAGTTAAGGAGAAAGAACAACCAGCTCCATGTCCCATTGAAGTGGAGTAGCTGGGATAGATCAAATCAAAGTTGAGGCCACTTAGGGACTGATTTGAGTGATTAACCTATGATGGAGGAGAACCACACAGTTTCAAAGGCTCCAAGTGTAGAGAAGGCCATAGAAGAACCTTCAGTTCTTCCTCCCACTTCATCTCCTTCAATCTCTAAGGTTGAAGAAGAGTTTGATCTTTCAAACTTAATGTTTTAGGATGAAGGAAACCATGGTGTGAAAGGTACCGATTAGGAGGACACCATGGAGGAGGTCGAGAACATATAACAGGACAACAAGGAGGTAGACTTTCTGTCAGACTTGGAAGATTGCTTTGATGGCAAGGATCCTAAGGAGATAACATCATTTTCTCCTCCATCATCCACCTTCTAAGCACATGATCCTACTACCATGAAGGAGATAATTCAAGTACAATAGCCTACACTTCATAATAGTCCTCTGGAACCAAGGTTGGAAGATATGAGTCTTCCATGTTCTTCAAAGGAGGAGGAAGGGAAAAAGGCAAGAGGATGTCATCATCTCCCTCACACCATCCACCCAGGAAGGTCAACAAGAAGACTCCATTCTTGGAGTTGAAATTCAGAGCAAGGGGCACATTCAAAGGATCAAAATTTTCCCAATCAGGTACTTGGCTTCATTGGAGCTAAGAGAGAAGCCAACACCAGTCATGATTACTCTTGAGCATGAGGATGAGCTTGAAAGTACCAAGGATCAGCTACAATGCCTCTTCAATCTAAATGAAGAGCAACTTAAAGAAGCATTTATCTTGTTTCAAGATGACACCTTGATGATATGGGTTGAGGATCAGCTTATAGTCAATTTTTCACTCATATAAAAATTCATATTCAGTGTTAAATAATTTGCATGACTACCCCTTTTAAAAACAAAAGCTACTTCTCCCTACTAGTTGTAGGATTTGTTTGAGTCCCCTTTTTCTCTGGTTAGTGTAGGAGGAGTAGAATTTTCTTACAACAAAGAGGTTCTTTTGCACACTTTGCATACTCCACTTGGAGCATGTATGATTTCCAATTTTGTACATAGTGTGTTATATTGTTTTGTTGCTCGTGCACATGACAATGGAAGTGGCATTTGGTGCGATCAGATCCAGTTCCAGTGGTGTTCCAAGTGGCTCAAGGATCAGAGTTTCAAAGATCAAATCAGTTTTTTGTTTACTAGTAGACTCCTTGCCCAATGGATGCTTCAAGTCAACTGATCATATCACCTAGCAGGCAAGTGTTCCCCATGAGTCACCAAATTGTTGACCAAAATAAGCCTACACTTATTTTAGGTAAACTAACACCATTTATCCCCATTTTTGTGGTTCAATATGATATTTTACATATTTTTAAGCACTTAAGGCCCCCTAAAAGCATTTCCATTAGACAGGAAATTCTTTCCCCTGTCCAAATATATAATGAAGTCCTTCTAACTCCACATATTTCACAAGTTACGGGACAACGAGAGACATTTTGTCATTTTTTCACTTTTCACAAAAGGCACAAGTATAATTATGGATCCTGTGGGCCTGATAATGATTAATTTTGCTAAGTGGAAAATGTGAGCCGACAGGCCTGGAGGTTTCTTTTTTCCCAAGTGGAAAATGCGGGCCCGGGCATGATTTATTTTTCCAAAAGTATGTTTATGGGGCCGCGGAACAAATATTTCCCAAGTGGAAAATGTGGGCCTACAGGTGTGCGGCGGACTTTGAAATTTTTACACTTTTTACAAAATGGTACAGTTTTCAAGTATGGGCCCACAAGCTCGTGGGGTCTCATCGACTGTTGAAAAGTCAAATGTGGTAGAACCAATGAACAACCACCACGTGTCAACTCGGTGCAACTTTAGAAGTGAAATATAAAGCGGGTCTCCTAGACAAGTGCCAAGCTTGAACATGCCCCAGGTCTTAAAAGGAGACAGAGCTGGTCATTTAAATTGACTAAGTATAAGAGTGCCACGGAAGGTGACACGTGTCTCATCGGCACAACACTAAGATTTGGTCTAAAGATTGAGTTCCCAAACGTGCATAGAATCTCCACATGTCTCAGGTCCAACAGAAGTGAAATGGATCAAGCCCAAATTGGCTAGGTATAGAGAGTTGATGAATGGCACCACATGTCGCATCAATGTAAATTCAAAGGTACAACCCAAAGCAGATACTCAAATAAGGGCTGGCCCTCCTCTTGTTCAGAGCCCAAAGAAGCTGAAGCATTCATTGAAAATTATAAACAGAGGCCGACCGATAAAAGGAGCCATGTGTCATCTCGGTGCAACCTCAAAGGGAAAATCCAGAAGTAAGTCCCAAATGCACGCCAAGCCACCACATGTCGAGGGTCAGACATATATCCCCGCTAAGAAAAAGGGACTTATCCAAAACAAAAAGAAATAGAATAGGGCTTTGGAAGGTGACACGTGTCTCATCGGCATAAGTTCAAAGGTGTGGCCCAAAAGGTAGTCCCCAAAAAAATGTCATCCCACCACGTGGTCCAAGTTTGAAAAGGTAAAGTTCACCATTGAAAAGTAAAAAAGCTTGCGGGGGCCTCCACATCTCTCGTCTGCACAACTTCGAAAGCAAAGTCTAGGGTCAGTTTCCAAATAAGTGCTAAGCCTCCAAGTGTCTCAGGAAGAATATAGAGGAAGCCAAAGAGCCCATGGAAGTCACCACGTGTCAATCTTGCACAATTTCAAGAATGAAAGGAAGGGGATGAATCTTCATGATGCACGAGGCTGCCACTTTTCCGCTGTATGAACAAACTCTTTTAAATATTGTGCACTTGTGCCCTAATCTTCAGATAGCCATATCTTTGAAAGAAAATATTGGATTTATGTGGGAGAGGACTTTTTCAAAAGCTCTCGGGGTTGGATTCTCACCTACCTCCATTAATGTTTTAGCCCGCTATTTTTGGGGGCTCTCAAGTCTCCCACCTATCACCATGACGAGGAATGGGCATCTTTCTTTCCCAATAAGTTTTGTAGCGAAACTCTTCATTGTGGTAGGTGGATTCAATGCACTTCTAGGGGTGGTTGGAGGAGAGTTCAAATTTATCCCTCCTCTCTCTCTTATTCTTCCTATATATTGTAAAGGAGGGGAATTTTGTAAAAGGTTGGTCATTGTTTCCCTCCTGCCCCCCTCTCTCATTCTTCCTTAGGGTAGAATGCAAAGTGTAAGCCTCCTCCATTGGCTCTGTAATGGCATTTTCTTTCCCCTTACCCACTAATGATGTACCATGTGACTTTTGGAGCAATATAATATGTTTCATAATACATTTGTCTATCCTTTCTTATTTTATCGTCTCCTATCACCTCTCATCATTGTAGGGTATATTGTTCATACTCTAATGTTTATTATAGGTTCTAGGAGCTTTGTTTAATGGGTTTTTAAGTGGTGTTCCATGTGACATTCATATTTGGTTTGTGGTGCATTTTTTCCACCCCGTCCTCTGCTCACCTCTCTCCACTTCAGGAAGTTTGGATTTTTGATCAGCCACTTCCTTTTTTGGTGTATCCTTGCTTATTGCAGGCTCTCTTTCACTCTCTCTCTCTCTCCCTATCTCCTTGGAAAGGTTAGATTAGGATTAGATAGGTTCTGTATGCACTAGATTAGTTTGTGGTAGGTAGATTCAAAAGCAGGAAGCCACCTTATTTGGAGGTCCATCTGAATTCTGCAAGTCCCACAACTTGAGAGATGGTCCTATGTTGTGTAATCACACCGAATTCCCCATTTCAAACTCAAGCCATTCAAGGGTGCTGTGATTTTCCACCAACAAGCACCATATCTCATCTTAAAGTTCACCTTTGTGGCAATTTTTTCCCTTTTCATCCCACCAAGGTGCATCTTTGCTCACTTCCTCATATTTGAAGGACAACACATACACATTTTCCCTTGACATTTTTTTAAACCATTTTCTTGACCATGCTCACATTTTTTCACATACTTTTGATGTATCTGTTTTACCCATTGGTCTCATGGCTTGCACATCCATCCAAGAAGATTCACATTGGACCCCCTTTATCATGTAGTGATCTTTACCAACTCACTGGTTTGTATACCATTAACTTCACCTCCATTGAGGTCTTGTTATGCTCTGTAATGAGGTGTTTCTAGGGTTCTTGCCATATTTATTGCATTCATTCGAGTGGATTCCCATTCGATTCCTTCCATCCTGTAGTCGTCTTTTTGGACTCATGGGTCCATTGGATATTAACCTCACCTCCATTGAGGCATTGTTAGGTTCCATACCAATGTTTTGTTAGGGTTCCTATCATCTTTCTTTTATCCATCTACATGGATTTCCATTGGAATCCCTTCATACTACAGTGATCTATTCTGACTCATGGGTCCATAGAACATTAATGTCACCTCAATTGAGGTGATGTTATGTTCCCTATTAATGTGTTTCTAGGATTCCTACCATCTTCATTTTATCTATCTGAGATGATTCTCATTTGATTCCCTCCATCTTGTAGTAATATTTTTTGACTCCCTCCATAGGACATTAAAGTTACCTCTATTAAGACCACGCTATGTTCCATACCAATTTTTTTCCAGAATCACTGCCATATTTATTTTATCCCATATTTCTCTCTATACTAGGGGAATTTTTTCTCTTATTTTCTCATCCTTCCACTCATTCTTCCCTTCTTCCATATATCTCTATCAACCTCATTCAATAAAATCATAATTATTTTAGTAAAACTTGAAAGAAATGATTGCTACAATTATATACAATGAAATACAAATGCTAGGAAATTTATTTAATTTGATTATAAAAGAAAAATGGAAGAGATAGGGAAATTACCTAAATTTTTCTTGTCTTGAAGTGTGTCTAGGCTATAAATATGATGGAATAAAAACATCTTCTATCACAATACCACTTAGAAAAATGCAAATATGTTTGAAATTCCTAGACTCGGGCACCTAGATAGGGATAGGGGCACCTATGGGTGCCCTAGACCTCTTGTGGGAATTATAGCTTGCAGTAATGGTTTAGATCTGGTTCCAATACCATCGCTAAGGTTTTACACTTGTTTACCAATGATTTCTTGAGGTTCACAGTTTGATTTTCGAAGCACCTATAAATTAACAATACAAAAGTCTTCTGCAAAATCCTAACAAATACATCAAATCCTAAAAACTAAAGATGAAAAATGAGGGGTTGGATCATCCTCATTTATCAAACTAGTGAACTTATGATTGAATGTTGCACTACATCTTAGACCCAATGTAGTTCTATGTGATTGTGTGTGGAATAGTGCTCTTAGGTTTCCCTCACATCGATGGCACCAAGATAACAAGTGGTTGCTAGATAAAATGCAAATGTGTAGATGGAAAAATTAAATTCCCCTTCCTATGTAGCATGTATGTAGAGTAAGAAGCCTAAATACAGTCCCTTTTGATATACAGATAAATCACCCTTGATAAGAATTTCACTCCATTATAATGGTATGTATGTTGTGTTTATATAGGGATATCTTGCTTGAATTTCAACACTAGTGACCTAAAACTCCAACTATTACCTAAGGATATGAGTGGGAAAATTGAAAATACCGACCTCAAATGTAAAAAATAAGATAAAAAATAAATAGGACATAAGCATCCAGGATGGACAGAAGTGATTGAGCACTAGTGTGTAGTCATAGGCACTAGTATATAGAGATATTTGATGACAAATATGTAAATAATGAGAGATATGGATCCCTGTGATGTGACCAGAACTAGGTGTATGAGTGACAAGTGTTAAAGATAAAATAAATAGATATAAACAACAAAAACATATGGACTAGGACATGTAACATTACTGAATACTCTTCTTACTCAAAATCCATATATAAAAAAACATACTTGGTGGCATAGTAAATAATAGTAAGTGCGTGATTTTGTGTCTACATTTTCCCCCTTTTATGCTATAGGAATGAAATTCAACTAGTGTAAAGGAAGTAAGGAACATACTTGAAAGAAGTTTGGAGAAGCCATGTTGTAGAAGTATGCGTAGAATAAGAACATATAGCATGAAAAATAATGGATCGGCGTGTTGACCTATGTGACGTAAAGAGAGACAGTGAACCATTATAAGTTGCACTAAGTGAGATTGCTGATTTAAATTTTGAGTAGGGAAAATTTTAGTAACGAATATTCGTAATTTGGTGAATATTCCATATATGGAAAATCTGAAAAAGGCTAATATTTTTTAGTATGACAATGTAACTTTTGCCTAAATTTTCAAGTACAATTTTTTTAGGGGTCAGTTTCACCTAATATTGAAAAATCCTCCTATTTAACCATAGGTAGTTCACCAGGTAGTACGCTTTTAACTTACTAATAGGAGTGCAAAGAGACACATGCAATAACAATATATCCATGTGACAAGTATCGAGGAGTACAGAAAAGGAATAAGTTTTGTTGCGCGATAAGGAAGAAGTGTTGTCACATGAAAAGGAATAATTATTTTCATGCTACAAGGAAGAAGTGCTGTCATGTGACAAGGACGAAGTGATTCTGTGTGACAAGGAAGAATTTTTGTCATGTGACAAGGAAGAAGTTTTGTCACATGACAAGAAATAAGAATAGACATGCGAAAAATAAGTAGTAAATACATACAACACGAAAGAAGTGTTATCGAATGACAAGACATTTGTTGTCGCGCAATAAGAAATATGTCATTGCGTGAAATAAAATGTCCTATCATGTGACATGAACATTATTGATGTGCCACAAGGAAAATTATGTTATTTGAATATTGTATTTGCAAACCCCAAGAAATCATCCTATGTCACGAAAGTGGTTCTAAGGATATTTTCCGCCCATTCTATAATAATTTTTTAGAGGGGGGGTTTTAAAATCAACCCTAATTTAGAGTGATTGGATATTTCAATATTGTCGCTAATGGAAATTTTTTTTGGTAGAGAGTGATCATTTCCCAACCTGATTTTGTGTGTGTTAAAAGTTAAGGATTTGGGTGTCCTACCGCTAGAGGAAAAGTGTATTGAGAGAGGTATAGTTTTACCCTCCAAGTTTAACTACATCCTCAAAAGGTGTAACTGCTAGAAACTGACAAAGAGAAATTTTTTTTCATTTCAATACTTTTCAAATAAATGTGAAAAACCCATATAGGAGTAGTATAGGAAAGGCAATGTCATCTCATTTCCCCCTTTCCGATGGGTTTGCAGTAATTATGAGATGGATTCCATGTTAGGTCATCTGGAAGTGACATAAATTATAGAGTAACTTACCATGTTAGTTCATTCTAGAAAGTGTCGATGTAACTCCCTAGTTAGGTCATCTGGGAGGGAAAATATCCTATGTTATGTTAATTTATTGACGTGCTTTTGAATAGTAGAGGATTTTTTGTTGATATTTAAATGTGTTTTGCTTGATTACTCATGGAGAGATTTTATACTTGTTGCCTTGAGATTAGGTCATTAGGGGGAATCACTAGAAAGTGTGTGTGAAATGTAGTGTGATGTAAGTGATAATTTTTTATAATGATGAGTTTGAAATGTAAAATGATTGTGTAATAGTGTGAGGGGGATTATGGGATGCCCTAATTATATGCCCCCCATTTCAAAGAAAGGGAGAGTGATGATGAGAATGAACATTGAGCCAAAATTAGATGTGTGATAATGTAATTATAATCAAAGCACAATATAGTAGGTGTCATAAAATTGTGTATATGTTGAATTAGAACTGCGCTAAGGAGGAATATAGTGTTGAAAAAATGTTTTCAATATGATAATAAGTAGAATCTTGAATAGAATGATGTAAATGAGACAAGAATAAGAATAAATATTATCAAGATATGATCCAAACTATCTGATGTGTATTACTTAGGAGAATAAGTGCAAATAACGACTATAACGAGGTAGCAAATTGAAATTTAGTATAAGTATTAATAGGAAAAAGTGAATAGGTGTTCCATTTGAATATTGTGTGAAGATTCCACAAGTGAGAGAACCATGATTGAGTTAGTTTAAGGTGGGTGGAAGAATCTGTGGGATCATGTATGACAACTAAGCTGGTAAGCATTATTTTTTTTGGAATTTGCATTGAATTTAGTTTTTTTCATGAATTTTGTTCTTGAGTTTTTTAGGAATTTCATACCTAGGAAAGAATGATGAAGACTCTAGTAACCTTTGGGATGCAAACACCCAGATATGGGTTATATTGACATGCTCTTGGGCACCTGTGTCTTGTTCCTGGGTGCAAGTGACTGAGACGGCCTATTTTTTCTATGAATGTGAAAATTGATGGTTTTTGATAGTTTTGTTAGGTATTTTTGGATGTATACGAGGTGTTGATGTCATGTTTATTATTGTGTTATGTTGTACATCAGGATTTTTGTTCATGGGAGTTTTGTGGTGGAAGCCATTTGAGCACATTTTTGGGATTGGGGTTGTCAACTGATGAGTGTGATGTACTAGACTATGTCAACCTATGACACATAGAGAGAATGGGGGATATGAACCATAATATGTTGATGGTTACTAATTTATGTGAGAAGTGTTGTGTAGATACTTGGATATTCATTTTTTCTCCCGGAGAGATGACTATGACTTTGAAGGATGTATATCACATATTGTGAATGTCTATTGTTATTGAGAGGGTGTAGGTGATGGTTGTAGATGACACACAAAGATAGATGATGGCAGATAGATGGTATTTTATGGGGACTCAAGTTTATATGGAGGTCTATATCAATCTGGATGTTGTATTGAGGTCAGGGGTTTCGTGATTGTGGAAGATCATTTTTTTTTGTGATTACTTCTTCAGTTGCAGTGGTGGGCGGTAATGTAGGCATATTATATAAGATACATGATAATTTTCATCATATAGAGGATTATGGGATGAGATATTCTTGGGCATAATGTGTATTAGACCATTTATATAAGGATTTATACAATTTCATGCAGAAGGATCATGGGGATGGGACCAGGATCCAACACTTTGCTACATGTTTAGGCTTACGATCATATTGTGATATTGAGGTAGCTTGGTGGGCCATGTGTGGGGTGGGTGAGACCGAATATCTTTTCCGAGCGGTGGGTAGATGTGTGGAGTAGGAGGAAAGACACTGATACTTATAGATATATGTTTGATCGTATGGGACCAAGGGTCATTATCTAAAGGCCATATTGAGATTATGGAGCATGGGTAGAGGATGGAGTGGAGCTGTAATGTATTCACCACACTATGTGGCTAGAGGAAAAATTTCCTGGGGTTGTGGAGCTTTTTCAGGGGAGAGCGTGTGTCACGATATTTTGGCATGGCTCAACATGTTCCCCGAGATCCATATATATGGGTGAGATCCTCAAGGGAATTAAAGAGGGTAGGAGATAGATCAAGTCCTAGATGGTCGCAACTAGTACCCCTTTGTTTCAGATGAGTATAATGCGGCCATAGGGCCAATATAGTTGGATGACACAGGGGTTTACAAAGGCATATAGTACATGGCGGGAAGCACACCAATGGGTATTACTATATCTAGTTGTTGACGATGTAGAAAAAGCATTTCCAGTAGAAGGAGGAGAGCGGTAGGCACCTGCCCCCATTGATCATAGTGTAGCAGTGATGATAACAAAGTGTGCATATATGTGCATTAACAGTTGTAGATTTTTACTATTTTTTTTAATTTTTCATCTTTTGCGTATGAGATAATGTCATGTTTTGTATTATCATAAGGCATTGTTTACTTGTTTTCTGATTGTTGATACCTCAGTTCACACCTTGATGTGAAATGTTCCCATCAATGTGCATATTAGAGGTGGGATGCTAGAGTGGGTGGATGTCATTGTGGGTGAGCATGCTAATATATTTGATCCATTGGTTGTAACAATAGCTAGTTGTATTATTCTATTGAGTCAAAGGGATGAGTCACGAGAGGAGACATAGCCATAAGGGGGTTCACTTAGAAAAAGTAAGGTATAACACATTCATTCCAAAGGTATTAAATAATACCCTTAATGTTACTTTTAACCTTTAAATATTCAATTGATAATACCCCCTCTCATTATATTATTATGATGAAAATACCACTATTTTATCTATGTACCTTACTCACCCCTTTTTTTCATTACAATTATTTTTACCCCTTATTTTTTGTACCCTAATATATCAAACAAAAAATATATCATGTTTCCCACATAATTGTAATTTTTATTTATACACCTTTTTTCTAGAGAAAGAGTTTGAAGTTATTTGATACCTATTTCCAATTATTTTAATATCAAGATTTAATCATTTATCAATATTTATTCAAATATAATTAATATAGTGAAATAATATCACTTGTGTTAAAAAGTATACTCAATTCTAGTTTTTGAGAGTATTATTATTTCTTCATTAAGAATCTCCTAATTGATATGTCCTTATTCAAAAATATATTATAATTTAATTTCATGACCACACTCATTTTCCAATTTGAAGTCATTAAGTTTTAAAAACTAGAGTTCACATGTTTTAGTTTATATAAAAATTAGCCCTACCTCTCTTATGACCCCGCCTCTCTACCCTACCCCCAATACCTAAGTACAAATATTAATAAATTAAACCCTTTCATCCCTAATGTAAACCCGTACATTGAGTTTGTTTTTTATAAATTTTAATTACCTCAAAATGAATTAACGTGCTAATATATTTCCTCCATAGTGAACCCCCGTGGACACAACAAGCTAGAGAGGCTACAGGTGGTCCTCTTAGCATAGAATATATTTACGAGGCTCGTGGATCTACAGGATAATTTTTTAAAGAATTCGATCAAGATGAAGAAATTATGTAGGCGCGTAGAGTGGTATAGGGGAAATGACTAACAATGTAAATTGAGCAGAAAATATTATAGTTCTAGAGCTCCTGCAATCATATATAGTGATAGTGATGATGAGATATGATGTATGTAGATGTAGGGGATTTCCCCCTAGGAATTGTATTATGTAACCATGATATTTTGATCATACATAAATATGGAAGGATTGGCATCATTGTATTGTGTTGATGTGTGGTATTGATATGTGATGTTTTAAGCATTATTCTAATCTATTTAGTTAACAGTTATTTCACTACATCTAGACTTATTCCAGTCCAAGAAACAAAAAATACCACCAATATTGTTATCTAAAATTACTAGTTTTTGATTCGAAAATGTTAAATATTTGAATTATCTAGACTCCAAAATTTGACATCCAATATTACATATATTGGAATCCAGAATCACATAGATTGGAATCTAAAATCACATATATTGGAATTTACTGCACTCCAAAGTCTCATATACTGGAATTCAAAAATCTAAATATTGAAACCTGACATTGATATCTAATTAATAAATAGAACATTTATCTATTCAGTATGGGTTAGTGGTTATGCATCTTTTATTATTCCTTTGGATTACAGTTTCTTATCAGTTTTAAATTTTATTTAAGATTAAACTATGCAGTTGCTGGAATTTTTTTTAATGATTTAAGGGAATCCAACATTAATTTGCAAAACAATTAAATTATAGCATGTTTTTGTTTTATTTGGGCCAGCGGCTGCTAGGATTTAATTTTTTGTGGAATAAGGTTTTGATCAGTTTTAAAATTCCATTAACATTAAATCAATGAAAAATGTTGAGAAAATATTTTAGTGATATCATGGAAGCCAAAAATTTGTCTACAAAACAATAAACCAACCATGTTTCCTTTTTATATGGGATAACGACCACTAGTCTAATGAATTTAGAGATATGTGAGACACTCTCAAGGTTTCATTTACCTATGATTTTATTGAACCTAAGTGTAACTAGAGACTTATTGAAGATATTCTAAGGAAACTAACAAAGAGGGTGATGATCCAGACTATGAAAATATAATTCAATGTAATATGTATTATGATGCATATGGTAGTGGTGTGAACCACCATCTTGACCTAATCTTAGAAATTATATTCGATAATCTTCTGCATCTAGCCTAATTATATTCGATGGTGACAAAAGAAATTCTAGATCTCCATTATCCTCCTATTCAATCTCTGTGCATCTCACTCTGTCATATGCCATCATTGTCATCCCTAACTCAAAAAATGTGCAAAGTCAAGAAATCATCACATCGTATGGAGTAAAGTTTAAGGGTTTTTAAAAACACAAATCGCAATACCAAAAAAAATAAACAAATGTGTTGATTAAAGTTGGACACCTGTTGAGCTTAATTAATGGTGGATAATCTTGTTTTTTTTTCTTTAGTGAAAACAAATAAATCATTATACATAACGAGGGAAAGTCAAAAATAAAGGAGAATCGTTGTGATCAAGTGAAAAAAAAACTGATCCTATGAATACTAATAACCCGACAAAAACCTAAAGCAAATATAAGTAAAAGAACTCCTTAGAAATAGGGAAAGATGCTCAACTTTAAGCCTACCTTGTTTAATTTATTTTTTTTTAAAGTCTACCTTGGAGTGGTCAATTTGACTATGAGAATATGATTATCATAACCATAGGAATTTATCTTAATTGATAGCTCTATGAGTGTCCTCCCATTGAAAAAAATAAACAAAATCAAATCCCCTTCTAATCTATGGCCATGTAGACTCGCATGATGTGTCCAAATCACTTGAAAAGATCATACAGATTGACATCCTACATGGTCCTAGGATAGAATGGTAACTTGAACATAATTTTCATTGTTTTTGTGGTGCATTTTGTTTCCAAATGTGGTCCATGCTGCCCTTGAGAATTGTAGGTGCCCATCATCAAAGGTAGTGAAAGCACCACTAGCGATGCTTGCACCGGAGGTGAGGCCCTCAACATCCTTATCCCCTTGTTAAGGTGTTTATGGCACAGGTAGGGGGAGAGATCCTTGGAAGGGAATTTTGATGTGTTATGATTTCCATTATTACTATAGTTATGAAAAAATATGATCACCACACTACCCTTGGAGTGAGAGAGGCCAAATATCGCATCTCTAGTAGACTTGAAATCACCGGTCTTGGATCTCAGTGGGGCGAGATCACTGTAAGTAGTGTTATAGGTTTGAAAATGACACCAAAACTTTTTCCAATTTTGATTCTTGAGGGATTATTTGTTAGGGAACGATTTGGCCAATTTGTGAATGTGGATGGTGGTGGTGCTAACCACCTTCTACCCCTAATCATGTAACTTGCATTTGACAATCTTCTTTGTTCAGCTTGATGATATTTGGGGTTGGTAAAAGAAATTCCAGATCTTCATTACCATCTTATTCAAGATTCCTCCATATCACTCTGTCACACACCATCATTATTGACCCTAACTAGAGAAATAGGTAAAGTATTGAAATCCTCACACATCCTGAGTAAAGATTAAGCGTTTACAGACACTCAAATTTCCCTACAAATAAAAATAGTCAAACATCACCATGAGAAAAAGTGCAAAATGAATTTTAAAAATTAAGATTTTATAGGTTTTATTTAGTGAAAACAAATAAATCATATTACTAAATGAGGCAAGTCAAAATAAAAGGAGAAATATTATGTTTAAGTGAAACACAAATGAATCCTATCAACACTAAGCAATCTACAAAACCTAAGGCAGAAATAAATAAAAGAACCCATAAAAATATGGAAATATGCATTTTTTTAAGTCTTCCTTTCTTTAATTAGAAAAAAAGTCTACCTTGGAGTGCCCATTCGACTCTAAGAATAAGATTATCATAACCATAGGCATTGAGCTTATGGATAACTCTCTGAGCGCCCTCCTTGTTGATGAAACTAACAAAACCCAAATACCCTATTAATTCATCTTTTTTGATTCCATGGGCACGTAGGACACACGTGATATGTACAAATGACTTGAAAATATCATGCATATTTACTTCCCTCATGGTCCTTGGATAGACTTGGTAACTCGAATATAAATTTCATCATTTATGGGGCACATTTTGTCACTAGAGGTGGTTCACACCACCCCTAATACTGGGAGGCCCCCCATAAATGGAGGAATCAATGCTTTCAATGAAGATGAGGCCCTCAAAGGTCTTATCCATTGTTAAGGTGTCTATGACATCGGTGGGGGTGAGAACCTTGTAAAGGAATTTTTATGTGTAGTGATCGTCCTTCTTACTGTAGGATATAAAAGACAATTATAACTACACTACCCTTGGAGCGAAAGAGGAAGGAGAATGCATCTCCATCAGACATGGACTCATCAGCCTTGGATCTTCATGGGTGGGGTCATTCTAGTAGGGTTCCTAGTTAGAAAAAAATTCCAAACTTAAGCCACTCATAGCACTCGAGAGTGCACTTATAAGGCGTGGTTTGACCAATTTGAGAAGGTGCATGGTAGTGGTGTAAACCTCCCTTTTTTCCTTCTCATCACACTTGTATTCAAAGATCTTCTTCATCCAACTTGATGATATTTGGTGGTGGCATAATAAATTATAAATCTTCATTATCCTCATATTCAATTTCCCCCGCATCTCTCACGCTGTTAGACACTTATGATTGTCATCACTAACTCAAGAAATGATAAAAGTTGATCAATCCTCACACATCCGAGGTAAAGCTTAAGGGGTTATAAACACTCAAATATCCTTACAAATAACAATAAACAAAAATCACCATGAGAAAAAATGTCAAAATGAAATTTATAAATTAAGATTTGATAGGTTTTCTATAGTGAAAACAAATAAATATTTATACTAAATAAGGCAATTCAAAATAAAAGGAGAAGTTTTGCATTCAGGTGAAACACAACTGATCCTATCAAGACTTAAAACCCTAAAAACCCTAAAGAATAAATAAGTAAAAGACTCCATAGAAAGAATGAATGAAACCTGATTTTAAGTCTTCCTTGCTTCAATTTAAAAATAAAAAGTTTTCCTTAGAGTGGCCAATTCAACTCTGAGAATAATATTGTCATAACTATAGGCATTAAACTTATTGATATCTCTCTTAGCATCCTACCTATTGACAAAATTAACAAAACCAAATCCCCTTCTAATCTATCTTTTGATCTATGGCCATATAGACACACGTGATGTATCCAATCAACTAGAAAATATCGTATAGACTAATATCCCTTATGGTCCTTGGAAATACTACTAACTCTTATAGAATTCTCATCATTCATGTGGTGCATGCTTTCTCTGGATATGTCCATGCCACCTCTAAGACTGGGAGGTGCCTAGCAACAGAGGTGGTGGCAGCCCCACTAGTGATGCTTCCATCTGAGGTGAGGTCCTCAATGGCCTTATCCTATGTATATGTGTTTGTGGCACGGGAAAGGGTGAGATCCTTGTAAGGGCATTTTGATGTGCAATGATTTCCCTTCCTACTACATATACGACAATATATGAGTACAACACTACCCTTGGAGAAAGAGAGGCCAAATAGAGCATCTCTACCATACTTGGAATCATCTTCCTTGGATTCCAGTGGGTGGGGTCGCTCGTTTAGGGTTCCTAGTTGGTAACAACGTCAATCTTGCATCACTCACAATGCTTAAGAGTGCACTTGTACGAGCTAGTGATTGCAAGGATTTAATTTTCTTTTTGAGTAATGGTTTTTATATGTTTTAATATTTATTAACGATTAAACTACACCGGTGTTGGAAAATCATTTAATTATTTCATAGAATCCAACAATGATCTACTAAACCATAAATATAACATGTTTCTATTTTATACCGGCTAGCAGCCACTAGGCTTTAGTTTTTGCTTTGGAATAAGGTTTTTTATAAATTTTAAAATTTCATTAACATTAAACCATACAGATATTAGGAAAATATTTTAATGATTTCATAGAAGCTGACATTTTTCTATAAAAGAATAAACTGACCATGTTTCCTTTTTATACGGGATAACGGCTACTAGGATAATGAATTTCAAGATATGTGAGACACTTTTAGGTTCATTTACTATGATGTGATTAAACCTCAGTGCAACTTCAAAATTACTGAAGAAACTATCAGAGGGTGGCGATCTAGACTATGAGAATATAATTAAATTTAATCTATCTTTTGATATACACGGTAGTGGTGCAAACCACCATCTAGCCATGCTAGCTGAACTTGTATTCGACGATCTTCTTAATCTAGCCTAATTATATTCGACGATGGTAGAAGAAATTATAGATCTTCATTATCCTCTTATTCAAGCTCCACACATCTCACTCTGTAAGATGCCATCTCTGTCATTCCTAACTCATGAAACACGCAAAGTCAGGAAATCCTCACACATTTGGAGTAAAGTTTAAGGTTTTGTAGACATTCAAATTTCCCTACAAATAAAATTAAACAAATATGTTCATTAAAGTGGATACCTATTAAATGTAATCGATGTTGGATAATCTTGTTTGTTAATGACGACATATGACATTGCAAGGGAATTTGATCTCTGTGTGCATGACAACAAGAAACTCTTATGATAATATTTTTCTTAGAAAAAAGAAAAAAACCAACTCAAGTCCTTTATAGTGCATCTATGTATCTTTTGCATATTTCGGTAAAACTTAATTTTAAAATCCAGTCATTTTACTATGCCATCATTATTTTTGAGGGAACCATATTATAACTCATATAATAGGTAAATATCCTTCAATGTCAGAGTCCTTTAAAAATTATATATCTAAAACCTACACTACTGACCATAGAGAGAAAATAAAATAATAATTAACTTTATAGTACTTGCTTCTTTCACATGATTTGATTAGAAGCATGTTAGAGTCAAAGAGAGTTTGGTATACATTGAAGTAATATTGAATTAAATGTGAGATAAACTCTTTATTTTCAAGTACTATGTTAAGAATTTTTTCTTAAGATATAAAATAATACCTGAGAGTAAACAAACATAGATTTGTTGTAAGTACACAACTGATTTATCAACATCAAAAGGTAAAATTATAATTTTGACTTTCAATTTTCTAAAATATACCATGAGAAAAATGTTATGATGATTTCAAAAAAATAAAATTTGATATTTTTTTTGTAGTGAAAACAAATAAACCATTATACTAAATATGCCAAGTCAACATAAAAGGATAATCATTGCATTCAAGTGAAATATAACTGATCCTATCAACACTAAAAAACCCCACGAATCCTTAAGAGAAACAAGTAAGAGACTCCATAGAAAGAAGCAAAGATGTCTGATTTTAAGCTTGGCTTACTTCAATTTTTTTAAAAATACCCTTGATTGGACCATTCAACTTTGAGAGTAAGATCATCATAACCATATGAATTGAGCTTATTGATAACTCTCTGAGTGTCCTTCCTTTTCAAAAAATTAATAAAACCAAATCCATTGCTAATTTGTTTTCTGATCCATGAGAACCTAGAAACATGTGATGTGTACAAACAACTTGAAAATATCATGCAGATTGAAATCCTTCATGGTCCTCAGACAAAATGATAACTCTAACAGAATATTCATCATTTATGTGGCACATGCATTCATATATGTGGTCTATGTCACCCCTGAGACTGAGAGGTACCCAGTAGTAGAGAAAGTAGAAGCCCTGCCAGAGATGCTTCTACTAGAGGTGAGGACTAAGACAACCTTATCCATTATTAAGGTATTGGTGGTACCAATGAGGGAGAGATCCTTGTAAAGGATATTTTATGCGTAGTGATTTCCATTATTACTTTACATACGACAAACTATGAGCACCACACTTCCCTTGGAACGAGAGAGGTGGGACAACACATCTCTATTGGACATGGATTTTTTGGCCTTGGATCCTGGTGAGTAAGTCACTCTAGTATGGTTCTTATTTGGAAAATACATCGTATTTGTGTTAGTCATGGAAATCGATAGTGATTTTTTAAGGGCACAAGCTAAAACCTAGATTCCAAGAGGAATAAATTAGCATTGACATCCCTTGATAGTTATAAACACGGATTCCAAGAGATGAATAAAAATGGATTACAAAAAACATCAAAACTCCCTTAATGATTATAAATACATGATGACATTCATCATCAACCCCCCGCATCACCTTCTACCATCCTTGCATGCCTCAAAAGAAGGGACATGAACTAACTGTCGAAATTTTCCTCCCACACATGATACTTTAAAAGATAATTAAAATTATCCTTACTCCCCTTGTCTAGAGGATATATTTTCCTAATTAAATATAGATATGAAATATAGTAAACATCTATTTCTAAAGTTATAATTTTTTTAAATCATTTTAAGAATTATTTGAATTTCAATGTAAAACTATTCATCGCACTAAAATCCCAAATTCACAGAATAAATCATAACAAAATAAAATTATTTTCATGGTATCTATTAACCCACTAATTGTTGAAGTGGCTGAGAATTTTTCAATTCCTTATATTCCTTGAGCTGATGTGAATAGTTTATAATTAATATTCCTTATACATATTAACAGTATTCCTTATACACATTAACATTATTAAGATAGTCACACACATTATACAAAATCTTGTTCTCAATTAAATTTAGGGACAAATTACATAGTTTAATTTTTTAGATAGTTAAACACTTTTGACTAGAGCTATAAACTGGAGGGTTGACGGGTACCCACCCTACAAGTATCGAGAGATTTGATTAATGAAGTGCTACATAGAAAACCCAAAAACCAGTAGGAAATATTGTAAATCATGAGGCCAAAATGTAACATAAATAACCAGGCCTGAAAAATAAAGTAGTGAACACAAAACACAGAGGGGGAATGGTAGAGAAACCCTAGGGTTCCACCTCTAATTGGTCCACCAAGCCAAGCGTTGCAATATTCCTTAGAAAGGAAAAGCATGAGCCAGTAATATTCTTCAACTACACCATCAGGAAGGGGTGTGGTAAGGTTTGCGAGTGTGACCAAGTCCAGGGATGACACACTAGAGATAGATGCCCCACCATATCCACAAAATATTTGAATAGTCTCGGTAAATTGATGGAGGGCCCAAATTTTAAACTCTAGGGAATCAAAAATCCTACTGTCAACCCAGAAAGGAGATGGACAAAGATATAAATTGGAAAAGACAATAGGAAGGAATAATTATGATAGAGCTTTGGACAAACCCACACAATGATGTGGGTAAATGAAATGGGATGCGACCGCCATGACAACTTCCTTATCTGTACATATCACCAGGAAATTGAACAAAAAGATGCCTACAATCTCAGAGTTGACATGTGCTCTCCTAGTGCTCTAGAGATAATTCACGCTTAAGAATTTCTCAATAAATTTCAAAATAGGTGTGGAGCCTATCGTGGAAGACATTTTGAAGATGAGTGGAAGACACATGAGAGAGGAAAGACATTTTCAGCTTCTTTTCGTGCAAGAGGATGAAAGGAACATACATAGATGCCATTAGAGGGAAGGGGAAAATAAAAAAGAGAAACGTGAGAAAATGAGTGAGGGATGGAAAAAGCACAACACAATTAATTAGTCGACACAATAAAAAAATATTCCATCATCGAGGTTTTCCCATGCATTAGATAGATTATGAATAAAGGCTTCTGTTGATTGATAAACACACATTATAGAAAATAAAGTTCACTAAAGATAGTCACACACATTATACAAAAAGGTGTTATCAATTAACTCTAGGGACGAATTACCTAACTATAATTGGGTTATTGATTTAATGACATCACGTGCGTCTCCACATTGTCTTCCACATCCTTCAATAGTTACAAAATATGCCACAACTCATCTATCAAGTACAATTGAAATATACATTACAGGCCACAATTAATCCTTCAATAGGTATAATTTTACAATTGTAATATGCATTACACTTTCTCTAAACGGTACTAAGATTTTTGAGAAATATGTTCTAATTCATAGTTCCTCGACAAATGGTATGTTTGGTCATGATGTAATATTCCTGTGTGAATATAACTTTGAAGCTCCCAACATCTAAGCTAGAATTTGTATCTTAGGAATAAGGGCATCATGTCATTAAAATTTTACATTCTTGGTGATGGCCACACAACAATGAACAAAAAATATTTAAAATAACAATCTAAAAAACATTAAACATATTTTTTTGTGTGTTTTATACGTGTTAGCAGTTGTTAGGATTTATTTCCACTTTGGAACAAGATTTTATCATTCTTAAAATTTCATTAAGATTAACAAATTAATATTTGGTGAAAAATCATTTTATTATTTTAGGGAAGCCAACATGGATCTGCAAATAAATAAACATAACATTTTTCTGTTTTATACGGTCTAGCATCCATTAGCCATATTTTTGGCTTTGGGATAAGGCTCGTATCATTTTTAAAATATATTTAAGATTAAACCATGCATGACTAGTAAATAATTATATTTTGATTTTAGGGAAGCCAACATCGATCTTCCCAACAATAAACATTATATGTTTATGGTTTTTACATGCTAGTGGCTGTAAGGCTTAATTTTTTATTTGGAATAAGGTTCTCACCAGTTTTGAAATATGTTTAAGTTCAAACTATGTATTATCTGGGAAAAATCATTCTTTTATTGGTCCTCGATCCACGATTGTCTCTTCACCTGTACAAAAAAATTGTTTTGTTAAAAAAAAATGATAAAATTATTGTGTACTACGAATCTTTAAGAACCTTAAGGTAGTTATTTTATTCCATAAAAATGCACAATACATTTTAGGATTTGGAAGAAAAGTATATAATTTAAACACCAATGGTATGTTTGAACGTTTTTAATGATTGACACATGTTCTTGTGTTCTCCTGCATGTTTCAACCATGTAGATAATTTAGTATAAATTTTTGAATCAGTCTTATAGTTTCCATCAAATCCACGGTATGTTGGGGTTTTGAGAGTAATTTCTTCTTTAGCTTCATGCAACAATAATATTATTTCATCAATCAAAAGTATATTGTTTCCACTATAGAAATTACCATAAATGTATTCTATGTGCTGACTGGTATTTTTTCTTAACTTATATTGTTGGCATCCACAAATGAACCTGAAGTAGCTTACTTGCAGCCAACTAATTTTTTTGATGAACATGTACTTCACCATTATTCAATCCATAAATGAAGACCATAAGGTAGTGTAAAAATATTTTGATGTTGTTCTTATGAAATGATCACTAAATTCTCATTCAAAGTATTCATTATTCCTAGATCTAAAATCTAGAACCATATTACGAGGTATTTTGTCGCCAATACAAGAAATTCCAAACAATAAACCTTTAACTCCCGAAACTAGTAATAATTGATCCTTCCCAATTGAATCTATAAAACAATCAAGAATTAATGTAAGATTCCAAACATGATTAAACAAAACTCAACATAGTATTGTGATAATATTTTATTTGGTAAATTCACACAAATAACTTATAAAACTATAATATCAACTCAATCATGGTGAAGATATAAATGCTCCCAGCTTTTAAATTTTTAATCACAACATATAAAATTAAGAGTGACCATATGACTGTACAAATGAATATCATTGTAAAAACATTTTGAAATAATCAATAGTTATATAATTTATTATTGCTGCAATTTTTTTATGCCCTCAGCAGCAATCAAACCCTGAGACAATATCTGTGATATGTTTGTGTACAAATTTTTCATCAACAATCTATCTTTGTATCAATTTTATCCATTGGATTTCCTCCCCACCATAAATTTTTGTAGAGGGTTTCCCTATGGGCCTATTGTAATGCACAATTTGTGTGTGCGACCAAAAATAATATCCTCTCTACTCCAAATCTTTTGGAGATCTTTTACTGTAATTTCATCTCCTAAACAACAATGTTCTTTACCTAAAAAAAGAACTAGTTTGAATTCAACCACTATTTTTTTTTTCAAATCCTTAATCATCTTTTCAACTTTGGTAGAAGAGAGATAGCTAGACAAAAATCCCACTTAAAATTGTATTACTAGTATCTTTTAAAATTCCTTGAAACCACCTCAAAAGTTGATAGTCTCCTTACCGAGCTTGATTTCCAAATTCTTATGGGATTGGTTTTTCACATAGAGAAAACCCTCCAAATCTAAAATTATTAAATAAACCTTTTTGCCAACTGCACGCAAGTATTGTTTTCTCAATTGCCCGTAATTTGATATTAACCAATTCAAATAATAAAAAATTCATTATGTTAACAATTAATAATAGATATTTTGGCTTAGAGTCTCTCACACTCCCCGTCTGTAGGTTTTTGTGATGCATGTTCTATTTAAAAAAATAGTAATCAATTGAAAATAAATTTTAAGTAGAAGTAAAAAAATATGTGATACAACTTGATTTTATACAATATTGCATAGATGTTGTTATATATGTATATGTATATTGCATAGATGTAGTTGGAATATGTTTGCATTGATAGTATTTGATGGGCTTAGCAAATGCTAATGGCCAACTCCACAAAGGTATTTGTTTTTTTCAATTCTCGCCAGTTTAATTTTAACCAATTTTAAAAACATTAATTAATTAAAAATAAATATCATGTTGACGTAACTAAATTTGTGCTATAAATTACATCTATTCAATGAAAAAACCTTTTATGGGAAATATTACATAGATATTGATGTATATAAGCGACTGCTATGCTAAGCTATTATTTCCTGGATTATGGCTGACATGAAATTATTTGATTAGCTTAGCGGCCACAAACAGCCAATTGTACAGAATTAATTTTTTTCAATTGTCTGCAATTTAATATTAACCAATAAAAAAATATGATCAATTCAAAAAAATCTAATTAAAAAATGTATGTTATTGACCGCTAGGGTAATACATATAACAAATTAATTACTTCACTATAGGTTCCTACAATTATGAGGGGCTTATAAATGGTTTTGTTTATAATGTTTCATTACTATCATACCATTTTTCTATCTACAAGTTCGTGCATGAAATGCCAATAACCTCCCCATTTAGCATCAAATTTGAAACAAAAAAATGATTTTTTATTAAAAATATGTAAAAAATAACAATAAATAACTTTTTGTATTGATACATTTATAAAACGATTATTTCCCACTCACCATTTATTGATTCATTGGATGTATGGTTATTGACATCTCAGGAAAAAATTTCAATTGGTTGCGACATTTTAATAACAACATCGTCTCCTTTGTTTGTATAAGGAGAGGAGGAAATGGTTTCTTCCTCTATTGTTTGGTTGTTTGCATAAATATTGTATGTATCAGTTCAAATGAATTAAACTAATAAAATTGTTTGAAGTGATCTTAATCAATGTAATTTTTTTCAAATGAAAATAGTAATGTCTTAAAAACATTTCTTGATCATTAGATTCAACAATAAATACCATAGGTAGATTTGAGTGAACCAAATCATGCAATGCGACACTACTGTCGTAAAACACTATAATCAGAGAATTTTCATAAATGATTCAAGTGAACATATGAGACCAAAACTCATAAGATATCTCGTAACTAAAAGGATGTGTATTTCCTCATAGGATGATTTTTCTTGCAGTCACACATTGTTGTAGAAGTTGGTCCATACAATCTACGGTGATGTCTACTCCACCCCCATTTTCAACATCACAGTTGTGCACATCAGTTTTTGTGTACATAAGACACAAGATCTTAAATTTTCCATTTCTTTCGTAAAATATGTAACAACCTTCCATAATTGATTCTCCCATGTATTTAAATTTTTGCATGTATTTTTTTATTGTCTCTATTATTTAAGAAGCAACAAATAAGAGCAAAATAATAACACAATTTAGGATAATATATCTGACAACTATAAGAAGTTCCATTTTTACATCAGAATTCAGTACACTAGACAAATTACAAAATAATGTGATCACACATTCTGCATTGAATGGATTAGTTGACAGAATAGTTTATATTTTTAACTAGATCTAGAAGGGATATGCACATCGATAGGTAAACTCATCGGTATCTTCCATCCTTGCTGGAATTTGTTCTTCCATTGAAATCATGTAGTTTTCTATAATTGTTTGATTTAATGTTAGGAGAACCTCTAACACTTCATCATCAATTTTTTATTTTTGCCATTTTTTCGCTTCCTCCATAATCATATTTTCTTTTTCCTTTCTTCTCTTCTTCTAAGAGTACACACAATAGTCGGTAATGATATTCATGCAGACAATAATTTTCAAAAAAATTATTTTTAGTGAATTCTGCCAATACAATATTACCTCAATATTTACTTTTCATATATTTTAGAAATTTTCCTCTCATTATTTTTTAATATTTTACTCTTTAGCAGTAAGAATGAAAAGTCTCCACTATGACACCTTCTTCAATAGATCCAATTATCCATACTTTCATTTCTTGCACTTTATCTAGTAGAAACAATATCTCGTCATCAATCATTCCTCTTACAGGTATGAAGGAATTCGTTGTGAACCATGCCAATGAATTTTCTTGAAATTTAGGTTTATTATCCTTAAAAGGAAAATAAGACAACCCACAAAATTTAAATAATTGATTACTAGTAGTGATAAAAATTTAATTGTTAAAATAAAAGAAAGGTTAAAACAATGGTTATTTTTCAAGATCGTAAATGGTTGTTGTCTATTTTGTCCATATGTCCTCAGGAAAAAATAGAAATGTCATTTTTTCATAAAGGCTCTTTGTCTTAGCCACTTTAAAAATTGTAAGACATTGCTTCTCAAAACTCTGCATCGAAAAAGGAAAAGTATATTTACTCTCTACATATTACAAAAATTAAATTTTAAGTACAAATGGCATAAAATTAAGTTTCATTACCTTCAACTCATTCGTCTTTGTGTGTCCCACTCCGGGCCTCCTAGGAAATCCTAGGGATCTCCAAATCATTTGAGGCTTGTACAGTACAGAAATAAAATTAGATTCAATCCAAAATAAATTTACCTCATTATGCTACTTGAAAATATTAATAATGACTTCGCCAAGCACATTTGAAGACATACTGTGAGCCTTTCTAACATGCATCTTATTATGTAATGACTTGTATTTTCTTTCATTTTTTGGGAACAAATGGTATGTTGCCCATCAAGAATGTAGAATTATACATCATCTCTTTTCAAGTCTTCTAGATCCTCTAGTTTCATAATTTCCTTTGTAGATTATAAAAAGGGAAGAAGAATGGCATCCCTAAGGGAAGGAATGAAATTAATCATCATTGAATGTATAAGAAGGTAAAAATTCTCATCATGCACTTCACGCTATTGATATTGTGGAGGCACCACATGGAACCGAGAAACTTCAACTTGAAAAGAGTCACTGTTGAACAAAAACACTTTTAATTTTTCAACAATTGAAGATTCCGCATTCTCAAATATATTGGTCACTGTTTTCAACAATAAAGTTGATCTATTATTCTTTTTAATCCCTTGCAACATTGACTTAGAGGGATCTATCTCTAATTTAGAAAAATAATATCTCATTAGTATTGTAAACAACTTTGTATGTTTTGATGGAGAAAGAAAATTTCTTGAATTCAAATAATGACAAATAGAAGAAGTATTCTCGGTTCTATACAATTTTTTCAATACCAAATTCAGGTTACTATGATATTTTAGTGCACTTTCGAATCTTTTTTTTTTGTCAAAGTGTATGAAATTGCCCAAATTCCAGCCATATTTAGAACAAGAACACGTCCTAATTTCTCTATAATCCTTCATTTCTAGTTTCTTGAAAAATGAAACTGCCAACTCCATGTTAAGAATAAGGCACTAATTCATTTCCACATCAATGTGCTCATTCTTAATACACAATGTTTTCTGATCAATAATTTCCAAAGTTAATACCATATCGAATTCACTGACAGCGTATTCGTCAACAAAAAATAACCACAAGTCACCATGGTAATTTCCAGGGAATGCATTTCTACAAACCATTCATTATCTCTCTTTTTCATATCCACTGCTCCTTCAATCAAATGAATTTACATGAACGGAGTGTGAAAAATTAAATACCTATTAACTAAAAAAGGAATTAAAAACATTAATAGTTCGTAAGTGTTTAGGAAGGATTAATATTGTTTTTCCATAGTGAAATAACAAGGAGATTTTATATCTTGATGTCATTATTTTCAGAGGGTAAAAGTCAAGATATTATTAATGATTTCTTGTTTTTTATTAATGATATGAAAGTTTTCCTTTTATTAATGATTTCTTGTTTTTTATTAATGATATCTTATTGTCATTATTTACAACTTAGTGCTCGATAGGAAAACTTCAAACCCTCTATAGTAATAAAAACAAGAAATCAGTAACAAAAGGTTTTTATTATGCATTGCAATCAGAAATTTAAATAATTAATCGTTATTAAATTTTATTTTCTTCAAGATGTCAATTTGTTGTTAGAAGTGAATACTGGCGGCCTACTAGCCACTAGAAGTGAAGACTAGAAGTCACTTTGTTGTCGATAATTGAATGGTCAATAATGGTCGATAATTGAATATTTTGTAATTCTCATAAGATATATCGTGAATATCACATAATTAAAATTGAGTCATTAGTTTTATAAACTGTAGAATATAGTTGTAAATATTTTACTTGTCTTGTAATATTTTTTGTCTTCCCTTGTCTTGGAACATTAAAGAAAGGTAGTTAGTATCCACCCTAGTGGTTGTTATTCTTTGAAAATAGTATTGTAAAATTTAAATATAACAATAGAGCATAGTTAGTTTTTCAGTCGATTCGTTGCTACTTTTCATGTAAAAAAGAAAGAAAATACCCTAGTGGCCACTAAATTCAAGATAGTCTTGTAAAATTTAAATATAATAATGGATCATATTCATTTTTCATTTGAGTTGTTAAATGTAATTATCTTCAACCGTAGCGACCACTAGTCTTTGAATATCATGTCAGGATATGAACCTCATGTAATAGATTTTGAATAGCATGTTCAACTCAGCAGCCACTAGGATAAAATATTTTTTTGCTACTTGTCCTATTTACAAGACAAGTATCCTAGTGGCCGCTAACCTCAAGTAATTGTGAGTTTCCACCAAAGCTATGTAATTATCTTCGACATTATTGGCCATTTAAAAGTGGGTATTGGAGCTTATTTAAGTTTTATTTTTTAGTTTTCAGTAGAGTCATTTCACATTATGTTGAATGCAAGAAAAAAATAATCATAGCGGCCTCTAATCACAATTATTTGTTATGTTACACCAATGCAGTGGAATAATATGCAACCTTATTAAACTTAGACCTTAACAACCACTAGGGTTAAAATTTTGTTTTTTAATTACGTTTATTATCTTGTCTTGGAACACAAAAGAAAGGTTGTAAGAATCCACCCTAATAGTCACTAATCTATGAATATAGTCTTGTTAAATTAAAATAAAACAACGGAGCATACTTAGTTTTTCAGTGGAGCTGTTATAATGTAGCCAAATTATGAACAAACTTGATATACTGCAGACAATGTGAAATCCAAAAGAAAATAGATCTCATTCTTTGTTATTGAATAATGAATTAAAATTTTTCCTAAATATGAAAACAACTCCAAACTCGAGTTTCCAAGAAAACTCTAACTAACTTGACTAAATCTACTCTAGGTGGCAAAAATTACTATTTTTAGCAATTTACTAGATACTTCTATTCTTAGTATGTTCACATACTTATTTGTATAGGAACATAAATTTACATGCATCTTCTACATTCCTAAATTATAGGAATTTCCAAATTTCTAACTCATAATGCAACTAATAGACTAAAATTAACTAATGCCAAAAAATAGGGAAAAACCGAACTACAACTTAAATCCTAATTTTAAGCCTCAAGATGGTAGATTTTGGGCTCGCAAATGTGTTAAAATTTTCCCTAACTAGTAGGGATGATTTCCAATGTGTTCATCTCATCGAAATAGGTTGTTTCAAAACTAAAACGGACCCAAACGGACACCCGGAGCTCAAGTTATGACCTTATCAAGTTCTTGCTAATTTTGGAGCTTCATTCTCCCCTGATTGAAAAAAACACAGCTCCTGCAAGTTGTCTTCTTTAAAATACTTCCATTTATCTACATAGAACTTCTTAATCTCCCACTCTATGACCCAAGTATTGTTCTCTTGGTCCAGTCCTTTCCGATGTACCAAATATTTGTTGTATTTCCCATGTCGCGTGTCCATTATTTTCTTATCTAGAATCTAATCCACTTCTTCTTTATTCTTCATCGGAACATGTTGCCTCTAATCTACTACTTCATCAATAACATCCCCTTCTGCACCATCCCCATGAAAAGAATAAAAATCTGAAACATTAAACACTGGGGAAATATACAAATTCCCTAGCAATTCTACCTCATAAGCATTATCATTTATTTTTACACGATTTTACAAGGACCAATCTTCTTGTACTTGAGCTTGTTATAGGTTCCTTTTAGAAACATTTCCTTCCGTAGATATACCATAGCCAACTCACCAATTGTAAATAACTTTCTCCATCTATGCACATTTGTTATTTCCTTACATTTATCATTACTATTATGCAGCTTCTTCCACACTTCTTCATGCAATTGTTGAAAATGTTTGGCAAATGCTTTTGCATCATCACTACTGCTTCCATCGACTGGTAGCTATACCAAATCTAACACACCATTTGGATTACTCCCATACATAATTAAAAATGGAGACTTTCTTGTGGATCTATTTATGGAACTTTTATATGCAAACTTAGCTTGTGGTAATGCTAATTCCTATTGTTTTGGCTTCTCCCCAATGATGCACCTTAACAGGTTTCCCAAACTCCGATTTACTACCTCTATTTTCCCATCAGTCTGAGGATGATAGGTACTGCTGAACTGTAGTTAAGTTCCCAATTTCTTCCATAAATTCTTCCATAAGTGACTTAAGAACCTTGTGTCCATAACTAAAGTAATAGTTTTTGGAACACAGTGCAAATGAACAAATTTTCTACACCTGTCGCATCACTTTTTTTCTGGTAGGAAATAAAATGAACCATCTTATAAAACCTATCAACAACCACAAGAATTGAGTCATTACCTCATTCTATTTTTGGTAATCCCAAAACAAAATCCATACTCAGATCTGTCCACGACCCTTTAGGAACAGGTAACGACATATGTAACCCTGTATTCTATGCACAACCTTTCGAGACTTGTCAAATTCGACACCTCTCCACATATCTTACGACATCTCTTTTAATCTTTAGCCAATAGTATCTCTCTACTACTAAGGCTATCTTCTTATCTTTACCAAAATGCCTAGCCAATCCTCTGATATGCAACTCTTTCACTATATTCTCTCTCATAGACCCAAATGGAATACATAGTTGAATTCCATTAAATAGGTAGCCATCCTGTAAAATGTAGTCATCATGGACATCTCCTATATTTTCTGACAATGGACAAATTAACATTTCAACAATATCCTTGAAATCAGAATCAAAAGAATACAAACCCTTTATTGCTTCAAAACCCACCACCTCATTTTCCATAGTGGCATGCCTACTCAATGTATTTGCAACTTGATTATGTTTTACAGATTTATGTTTTAGAGATAAAGTATAACCCTGCAAAAAGGATACCCAATTTACATGCCTACTATTGAACTTCTTTTGGGTATTCACATACTTCAGGGATATGTGTTCTGTAAATAACACAAACTCCTTAGGCACTAAGTAATGCCTCCAATTCCTTAATGCTTGTACAGTTGCATAAAATTCCACATCATAAGTAGAGTAGTTCTTTCTTACCTCATTAAGTTTCTCACTAAAGAAATCTACTAGCTTTCCACCTTGACTTAGAACATCACCAATACCCACATGTGAGGCATCAAAATCAACCTCAAACACTTTATCAAAATATAGTAGTGCCAAAATGGGTGCCTCTGTCACCTTCTTCTTCAAGAACTGAAAACTATCCTCAGCTACCTTTTTCCACAAAAACTCCCTTCCTTTTGTGCAATCTATTATAGGTTCTACAATACTGCTGAAATTTTAAATAAATTTTCTATAAAATGTTGCTAGACCATGAAAGCTTCTTACCTTTGTTATACTTCATGGAGTAGGCCATTCAATAACTGTCTTTATCTTTTACAAGTTCATTTTTACCCCATCTGCTAAAATAATAAATCCCAAGAATATCAAACTCTCTTGCATAAATGTGTAGCTCTTCATATTTGCATGGAGTTTATCTTTCCTTAACACTTCAAATACCATCCTTAGATGCCTCAAATTTTCTTTTTTAGTTTTACTAAAGATCAAGATATCATCAAAATAAACCACAACAAACTTACCATTATACTCCTATAGTATGGTGTTCATTAGTCTCATAAAAGTGCTAGGTGCATTGGATAACCCGTATGGCATCACCTACCACTCATATAATCCATTTCCTATCTTGAATGTTATTTTCTACTCATCTCCTTCTCTGATCTGAATGTGATGATAACCACTTAAAAGATCAATCTTGGTGAAATACCTAGATCCGGAAAGCACATCCATCATTTCATCAAGGCAAAGTATTGGGAACCTATAATTAATGTATTTTTATTGATTTCTCTTCTATCCGTACACATTCTCCATGTTCCATCCTTCTTTGGTTTTAATAAAGCTGGGGTTACACATGGACTCATGCTCTCCCTTACAACCCCCTTTTGTATGAGCTCTGCCACTTACCCATTCAACTCTGTATGTAATGTCAAGCTCATCCTATAAATCACTTGATTTTGGAGTGAAGACCTTGGGATCAAATCAATATGGTGTTGAATATCTCTTTTGGGTGGTAATCCATCTAATAGCTCATCAGGAATAACATCTGAAAATTCTTCTATTAATTTTGTTGTTCTACTAGTATTTGTCCACTTGCAGGTTCATCCTTATTTGTAAATAGTGCATAACAAAACCCAGTTGCCTTTGCCTCCTTCATAAATTCCTTTGTAGAAATCATAGTTTCAACCTTACCCTCTTCCTTAAGAGGTAGAAAAACTATTTTTGTGGCATCCTTGCAGAAAGTATAAGTATTCTTTCCCCCATCATGAATAACTTTTCTATCAAATTGCCATGGTCTTCCTAGCAGCATATGACATGCATCCATCAGAATAACATCACACCAAATCTCATCCTTATAATTTTTCCCAATAGAAAATCTTATTAAACATGTCTTATCAACAGTAACTTCATTACCCTTCTTAAACCATGCAATACATAAATGGTTAGGATTCTTCTCACAATGCAGACCCAATTTATCAACCATCTCTTTTAAAACCATGTTTTCACAACTACCACCATCAATAATAACATTACATACCTTTCCTCCTGAAGTGCATCTTTTTCTAAAAATATTTGTACACAGCCATGCATCTTCCTTGATCTCCTTTCTTGGAGCAATGATCATCCTCTTGATCATTAGATTTTCTCCAACATCTGGTGGAATTTATAGGTCCTGTTCATTTTCTACTTGTTTAGATTCAACAAGATTTACTCTTGGAGAATCTCCTTGCCTCTTATAATGTGTATAAGTATGCAAGCATTCAAAATCCCGATAACCTTCTTCACCACATCTATAACAAACAAATGGTATTCTTGGATCCTCCCATCCTCTATCGCCAACATATCCTCTACCCCTAGAAAATCCTCTGCCTCTTTTTTGACTCTAGAAATCTTGTCTCGTATCCTCTTTCTTTTCTAATCCATGAGATGGTTCTCCCCTACCTTGGCTGAAACCATCTCATCCCTGAAAGGAAGATGAGGCCCCCCTATTCATTTGAGGTGATCTCCTAAAATTTTGATGATATTTTTCCTCATCTTTTAAGACTAATTGATAGGCATTCTCCATGCTCTTAATCCTATGCATACTTATCCCATCTTGAATAGAAATTTTAATCCATTTACATACCTTGCAGCCATTTGTTCCTCAATTTCTTCATGCTCTACACGAATGGATAACTTGTAGAAATCATCTGTGTATTCTTGCACTGTTTATAAGTTCTGTTTGAGATTTTGAAACCTCCTATAAAGGGTTTGTGCATAATCCACAGGGATAAATTTATCTTTCAGCTTCTTCTCCATCTTACTCCATGTCCTAATTCGTTCTTTCCCCTTTCTGGACCACTCTTTCTACAGGTGATCCCACCATAACGTAGCGTGACCTTTCAATTTCATGCATGCAAATTTTACTTTATTTTCTTCGGACATAGCCTTCCACTAAAAAAATTTCCCCATGCTAGTCAACCAGTCTATCAGCTCCTCAGGTTTTAGACTACCACCATACTCTGAAACATCAACTCTTATCTCATCATTCTTTCCTTCTAATTCTCGAAGCATCCTTTCTTCAAAAACTAATGGTGGTGCTTACGTTTCCTCCTCTTCACAAACATCTTCTTCATCTGTGTCATCTCCAACTTTTTTTCCTCTGGGTTATCATTGGAGAAAGCACAATAACTTGCCTCTACAAATATTGCATATTTCTATTCATCTAGTCAATACTGCCTCCTCTTCCTCTTCCTCTTCCTCTTCCTACCATTTTTTTAAAGACTTCGAACCAGCTCTCATACCAGATAATGTAGCGAAATTATGAACAAACTTGATATACTACAACTAATGTGAACTCCAAAAGAAAATAGATCTCCTTCTTTGTTATTGAATAATGAATTACAATGTTTCCTAAATAGGAAAACAACTCCCAAATCGATTTTCCAAGAAAACTCTAACTAACTTGACTAAATCTACTCTAGGTGGCGGAAATTACTATTTTTAGCAGTTTACTAGAACCTACTATTCTTAGTAAGTTCACATGCTTATTCGTACGGGCACAAAAATTTCCATGCATCTTCTACATTCCTAAATTAAAATAATTTCTAAATTTCTAACTCATAATGCAACTAATAGACTAAAATGAACTAATGCCCAAAAATAGGAAAAAATTGAACTACAGCTTAAATCCTAATTTTTTGCCTCAAGATGGCGGATTTAGGGCCGAAAATGTGCCAAAACTTGCCCCAAATAGTAGGTTTGGTTTCTTTTGTGTTTTTCTCATCGAAACATGTGGTTTCAAAAAACAAACGGATCCAAACGGACACCCGGAGCTCAAGTTATGACCTTTTCAAGTTCCTGCTAATTTTGGCACATTACGTTACCACTTGTCATGTAAGCAAGGAAACAAATATCCTATTGGCTGCTAACCTTAAGTATTTTTTATTTCCCACCTACACTATACAATTATCTTCGGCTTTAGCATCCACTAGGCTTCATATATCATTTAAGGCTATAAATATCATGTAATAGATTGCGAATAGCATGATCAACTTAGTGGTCGCTACACTTCAAAGTTTATTTTTAATTATGTGTCTTGTCATGTCTTCGAACATTAAAGAAAGGTATTAATATCATGTTAGGCTAGGGATATATTGTAATAGATTTTGAATAGCATGTTTCCATTCATGAGGTATGAATATTGTGTTAGGCTAGGAATATCATGTAATAGATTCTAAATAGCATGTTAAACTCAGCAGGCGCTAGGCTTAAAATTTTGTTTGCTACTTGTCCTGTATGCAAGAAAACAAATATCCTACCAGTTGCTAACCTCAATTCTTTGTGATTTTCAACCTACGTTATGCAATTATATTCTACCTTAGTGGTAGCTAGGCTCTGAATACCGTATAAGGATATAAATATCATGTAATATATTTCGAATAACATGTTGAACTCAGCGGCCATTAGGCTTGAAATTTCATTTTTAATTACATGTCTTCTCTTGTCTTCGAACATTAAAGAAAGGTATTAAGCATCTACCCTAATTTTTGCTAGTGTTTGAAGATAGTCTTGTAAAATTTAAATAAAATAATTGAGCATAGCTATTTTTTAGTTGAGTTATAACTACTTGTTTTGTATGTAAGACATCAAATATCCTATCAGCTGCTAACCTCAAGTATTTATGATTTTCCACCTGTGGTATGAAATTATCTTTGACCTTAGTGGAATATCGAGTTAGGCTAGGATTATCATTTAATATATTTTGAATAGCATGTTGAAAGCATAGGTCTATAGGTTAAAATTTGGTTAGCTACTTGTCATGTTTGGAAGACGACAAATATCCTACATACCGCTAACCTCTAGTATTTGTGATTTTCCACCCATGCTATGTAATTATAATCAACCTTAGCAGCCACTAGGATTCGAATATCATGTAAGGATAGAAATATCATGTAATAGATTTCAAATAGCATGTTGAACTCAGCGGCTGTTAGGCTTGAAATTTCATTTTAATTATGCTTCTTCTCTTGTCTTTGAACATTAAAGAAAGGTAGTAATCATCCAACCTAATGGTCACTAGTGTTTGAAGATGTTATTATAAACTTTAAATAAAATAATGGAGCATAGTTAGTTTATTCATTTGAATCATTACTACTTGTCTTGTATGTAAGACAACAAATATCCTACCGGCCGCTAACCTCAATTCTTTGTGATTTTCCACCCATGGTAAATAATTATCTTCCACCTTAACATCCAACTAGCCTTCAAATATCATGTTAGGCTAGGAATATCATGTAATAGATTTGGAATAGCATGTTGAACTCAGTGGCTGCTAGGCTTAAAACTTTGTTTGCTACTTGTCTTGTTTACAAGACAACAAATATTCTAGTGGTTGTTAACCTCAAGTCTTTGTGATTTTCAACCAGCGTTATGTAATTATCTTTGACCATAGTGGCCATTAGGATTTGAATATCATGTTAGGCTAGGAATAACATGTAATATAATTAAATTATCATAGTGAACAAAGCGGTCTCTAGCCTTAAAATTTCATTTTTAATTATGTCTCTTCTCTTGTCTTGGAAGATTAAAGAAAGGTAGTAAGAATCCACCCTAATGGTTGCTAGTGTTTGAAGATAGTCTTGTAAAATTTAAATAAAATAATGGAGCATAATTAGTTTTTTGGTCAAGTCATTACTATTTTTCCTATATGCGAGACAAAAAATATCCTACCGACTACTAACCTCAAGTCTTTGTGATTTTCCACCCACGATATGCAATTATCTTCGAACATTTTTTCCAATAACCTTAAAATATTATGTTAGGATAGTAATATCATGTAATATATTTAGAATAGCATGTTGAAATCAGTGGCCACTAGGCTTAAATTTTTGTTTTCTAATTGTCCTATTAGTAGGACATACATATTCTACCGGCTGCTAACCTCAAGTATTTGTGATTATCCACATGCGTTATGCATTTATCTTCAACCTTAGCAGCCATTAGGATTCGAATATTGTGTAAGGATAGAAATATCATGTAATAGATTTTGAATATCATGTTGACTTCAGCCACCACTAGGCTTGAAATTTCATCTTTAATTACATGTCTTCTCTTGTCTTCGAACATTAAAGAAAGGTAGTAAGCATCCACCCTAACGGTCACTAGTATTTGAAGATAGTATTGTAAAATTTAAATAAAATTATGGAGTATAGTTATTTTATAGTCGAGTCATTACTACGTGTTTTTTATGCAAGACAAAAAATATTCTACCTATCACTAACCTCAAGTTTTTATGATTTTCCACCTATGGTATGTAAGTATCTTTGACCTTAGCAGTCGCTAGTCTTTGAATTTCGTGTTAGGATAGGAATATAATGTAATATATTTCAAATAGCATGTTAAAGTTAGTGGCCGCTAGGCTTAAAATTTTATTTTCTACTTTTCCCATTTGTAAGACATAAAATATGCTAGTAGTTGATAACCTCAAGTCTTTCTGAATTTCCACCAACACTATGTAGTTGTCTTCAACCTTAGTGGCCGCTAGGCTTCAAATATCATGTTAGGATAGTAATAACATGTAATAGACTCCAAATATCATATTCAACTAAGTGTCTTCTAGGATTAAATTTTTGGTTTTAATTACGTGTTTTCTCTTGTCTTGGAACATTAAAGAAATGTAGTAAGAATCCACCAACAATAGATAGTTTTTAAATATACTCTTGTAAAATTTAAATAAAATAATGGAGCATAGTTAGTTTTTCAGTCAAGTTTCTACTACTTGGCCTTTTATGGAAGACAATAAATATCCTACCAGCCACTAATCTCAAGTCTTTTTTAATTTTCCACCCGTGGTTTTAAATTAGCGTCCGTTAGGCTTAAAATTTCATTTTCTACTTATATGGTTTGCAAGACAACAAATATCCTATGGGCCGCTAACCTCAAGTCTTTGTTATTTTCCACCCACACTATGCAATTATCTTGGACCTTAGCAGCTGCTAGGATTCAAATATCATGTAATGATAAAACTATCATGTAATATATTCTGAATAACATGTTAAAATCAGCTTCCGCTAGGATTGAAATTTTGCTTTTAATTACGTGTCTTCTCTTGTATTCAAACAAAAAATAGTGTAGTAAGCATCCACCCTAATGGTCACTAGTGTTTGAATATAGTCTTGTAAAATTTAATTAAAATAATGGAGCATAGTTATTTTTTAGTCGATTCATTACTAATTGTCCTATATACAAGACAACTGAAATATCGTATTGGCCACTAACCTAAAGTATTTCTTATTTTCCACCCACGGTATGTAATTATCTTCAACCTTAGCACCCGCTAGACTTAAAATATCATGTTAGGCTAGGAATATCATTATGTAATAGAATTCATATAGCATGTTGAACTCAATGGCCTCTAGGCTTAAAATTTTGTTTGTTACTTGTCTTTTTTGCAAGATAGCAAATATCCTAGTGGCTGTTAACCTCAAGTCTTTGTGATTTTCCACCAGCGTTGTGTAATTATCTTCAATTGTAGTGGCTACTCGGCTTCAAATATCATGTTACGGTATGAATAACATGTAATATATTTCAAATATCATATTGAACTCAGCGGTCGCCAAGCTTAAAATTTCATTTTTAATTATGCGGATTCTCTTGTCTTGGAATATTAAAGAAAGCTAGTAAGCATCCACCCTAATGATCACTAGTATTTAAAAATTTAAATAAAATATTGGAGCATAGTTATTTTTTTGGTTGATTCATTACTACTTTTCCTGTATGCAAGACAACAAATATCCTATGGGTCGCTAACCTCAAGTCTTTGTAATTTTCCACATGTAGTATGTAATAATCTTCAGCCTTTGTAGCTGCTAGCCTTTGAATATCATGTTCAGATAGGAATATCATGTAATAGATTTCAAATAACATGTTGAAATCAACAACTACTAGGCTTAAAATTTCATTTTCTACTTGTCTTGTTTGCAAAAAAACAAATATTCTAGTGGTCACTAACCTCAAGTATTTATGATTTTCCACCAGAGCTATGCAATTATCTTTGATATTAGTGGTCGTTAGGAATATCATGTAATAAACTTTGAATAACATGTTTTACTCAACGGACGCTAGGCTTAAAATTACGCTTTTAATTACATTTCTTATTTTATCTTGGAACATTATAGAAATTTTATAATAATCCAACCTAGCTTTCTCTAGTCTTTAAATATAGTTGTGTTAAATTTAAATAAAACAATGAAGCATAGTTATTTTTCCGTCGATTTGTTACTATTTTTCCTTTAAACAAGACAATAAATATCCTACCAGCTGCTAAACTTAATTCTTTGTGATTTTCCACCTGCGCTATGAAATTATATTCAACCTTAGTGTTCATTAGGCTAGGAATATCATGTAATGCATTTTGAATATCATGTTTAACTTGGTGGCTACTAGGCTTAAAATTTGGTGTTGTAGCTTATTTTAGATTTCATTTTTCATTTTTTTGTAGAGTCATTACACATTACCTTGAATGCAAAACAACAATTATCCTATTGGACAATAATCTCAAGTATTTTTTATGGTACACCAAAGCATTGGAATAATATAAAACCTTAACGGCCTCTAGGATTCAAATATCATGTGATAGACTTTGAATAACTTATTGAGCTCAACATCAGCTAGGTGAAACAACATGTTTCCTTATTGACTTTGCAAAAATGTAAATAAATATATTACTATAATTCAAAAAATTCTAAACTCAACCAATGATATGTAACATGAAAAAAATATATATGGCATAGCATAAGATCCGTAAAATGAAATATATGTTTATAAATAGAATGATTAAAATTTATATTTAACAATATTTACAAGTACATATAATGTTCTTACCTTTTATCAAACATAAAAAATACTTGCTAAAGAAATTACATTTAACTATTTCTACGTGGGAAAATGAATATAATTAACTACATATATCTATGTAGTAATAATGTAAGCATTGAACATTGAAATAATTAGTCGTGAATATTTATTTCATATTAAAATAAAATTAAAGGAGGTCAAAATGATTACTTGAACTATAAAAAATTAACCCATTACGATTTTTAAAAAAATGAATATGCGACTCATATTTTGCAACTGTGGATAAATGCCACCACTTACCGAAAAGAATAAACACAGGAAGGAGAATGAAAATTCAACAAAACATTAACCACAGAGACACAAATAAGGGCTAAAAAGGGAACCCATTTAACAGACATAAATATGTGTGCTACAGATGAACATAAAAATGGATTTTCTAAAAGAAAAAATATCGTAAAAGGGATTAAAATTTATTTGGTCAAGGAAGGGGAAAAAATGTGGTTTTAGATAGAGAAATTCATTTCAAAAAGGAGATGAAACATAACTACAAAGGCGGTGGAGGGAAAGGAAGAGATTGATTGTAGTGAAAAACACAAGAACTAGGTGAATACAGACCCACTAAAAGAGCCTGTTGTCAACTATGATACACATATAATAACAGAGATGATTTTCATAAATAGTTGTTTTAGTAGTATCTGAAATTTTTTACGTGCTTGATAATGATTATTAAAGCTCCATATTCTCTCTTCAATAAACTATCTATGAGATTCTATACACAACTTGTTTTTCTTTTCTCTTTTGATTCCGTCCTCTATGGGCCTCCTGATCTACACTCGTACCCTTGATCTATCCAAAATCATTAATTTTTCTCGTTTTTGTGCCCCTGAATAATATTAAAATCACTCCATCAACTTTAAATTCAAAAAAATGGTCATGAACCAAGCACTTAGACCAGTAATTTAGTGCATGCACATGTTGTATTATGATTTCAAGAGCTTCTTTTCTGTGATTTCAAAATAAAAAAGAAACCCTAACAAATATTTCTCTGGTGTATTTAATTTCTCCCTAAAGCATTCAATGAAAGAAATTCTGAAAAACTAAAAAAGGGGATTAGGAAATTTTTAAAATTTAAATTTCCCATTCGTAAAATGTAAGTGTGGGATTTTGAAATTTCAAATATTTTAATTTAATGTGTGGGATTTTGCATATCAAACTTTGAATGTACCCCTCATTAATATTTGAATTTAATTCAGGGGATAGCATGGGATACATGGAAATGAAATTTATTAATTTTACTTTAGAAACAAGTGGTACAACAACAATTGTTTCTTTGTGAATTCATGGGAAAATGAAAAATATTAATTTAAGCATAATAAAAAAAATTGACAAAAAAGAAGTTGTCAGAGCCACGTAATTATTATAATATAATTAAAAACACCTTTGATAGATTATGATTTTTTCATTATACAAATTTTATTTTGAGCATTATAATTGTGATGAAATCATACTTTTATGGCATTTAAATTAAGTACTTTTGCATACAAAGAAATTTAAGGTGACATATTACTTGGGAATAAAGTCACCATTTACGAAATGCGCATTTGTCACCATTTCCTTAGTTACCTTTTTGATGTAACTTGGTGTGACTTGCTTTATTGGCTGGTTTATATTTAATTTATAATTTTGAAAATGACATGTGATCACTTTAAGTGAAACAACTAATGGTACTCTCCCATTCACGGTCATTGGCTCATACATGGTCATCGGCACATTTATTATTAATTTTTATCAAATGCAAATTTGATATTTTTCAAATATCATTTGCATTAATTTTTTTTAAAAACCAATAAAATGTGACATCTTGCAAATTTGAATTAGTTAATTACAAAACTTTATAATTGACTCATTTATTAAGAAATTTTTAATTAGCGATAGAATTAACAAATAGTTTTTACCTATAAAAAAAACATCATAAAGTTCTAACTATAAGCCATTAAAATTTTGGCACGTGGCATGAAATTTATAATATCACTTGTGATTGTCAATATTAGAATTCGAATTTCTAATTCCTAATATTTATTATTAATTTTTATTGAATTCAGATTAGAAATTTTTAAATATAGTGCGCGTCAATCTAAAAAAAGTATTGTCATAAAATGTGACATGTAGTAAGTATGAACCAGTTAGTTATGAAACAATATAATTAACACATTTTTTAAGAAATGTTTAATTAGCCCTAGAATTAACAAATACTTCTAACCTATAAATACCTACCATATTAATTTGTTAATTTTATCCACTAAAATGTTTACACGTGGCATGAAATGCAGGGAATTATCTTCTCTCCTTCAAAAACAAAATTCATGGATCAAGTTAGCTTTGTTACCAGATTATGAGGAGGATATTGAGGAGTATAATTAGAGATAGAATATCTCTTACTCATCTTACTAAATCATAAGCATGTACAATATTTATAGGTATGTGAATAAACTATACTCCTCGTAATGGATGGAGTAGATACAAATAATATGAGATAATAATGGAATAAATAATAACAACTATTTGAATAATAAAAACATGCATAGACTATGCTAACAAGTAGATACTACACATCATGCGTTACACATCCTCACGCATACTACATACACATCATCATGCATCTTACATATTATGTATATCACATGTCATTTGCACTTTTTATTTCATACGTCATACACATTTTACACCTATATCATCTACAATTCTTGCATTACATCCTATACACCACACATTACAATACTTCTACTACACATCTTTCATATCTTACACACTTACTCACACATGATGGACTCACTACCCGATGACACACTCTAGTCTCACGGTCCATACTGAACTATTGAGGGTATACATCACAAATGGACCACATCACATTCACACATTCATCAGTCATCCTTTCCATCTTGTGACATTTCTAGAATAGTGATATACATCATAGGCTACATTGTCACTTCCGATTGCATCACTTACTAGTATACACTTTAGGGTACATCACCATTCTTGCTACTCATCTTGTAGTGATAAACATCATAGGATACATCATCACCTACTCTAGCATCATAACTACCTATTTTGATCATCATTTAGTGATATACACTTTAGATTAAATCATCACTCTTTAAATCATATTGTCATGATATAAAATTAGGCTACATCATCACACACACTTCATCTCATTTATGTTGCATATCAACACTACACATTCACCACAGTGCGCTTGACACAACACATAGTTTGACCATTTCCTGATGAAGCACTCTCATTTACAGTTCATTATTGACTGCTGAGGGGTGATAAAAAATTAACCTCACTACATACAATTCCATTCACTCAGGGGGAAGAAAACTCCTATCATTCACACTGCATTCTATTCCATCAATCCACAACATTTTCATATCCTTTTTGTTTTTACTCTCTCTTTCTTGCATTTACTTGTACATGTTCACTTTAGTACAAATGATAGATATATTTTGTGTATGTCATTATCTTTACCATATACACATTCATTTTCACTTTCTTTTCTAGTTTTGATCATAGATATAAAGCTTCTACACACAACATGGATGTTTGGCACACTACCAATCCTATAATGGTTATTGGGGACATCCTCTTTTGTACACTACAAGTGTTATTGTTTCATTTTGTACCTAGCACTTTACATTATCAATTATACATGATTTTGACATACATTTTATCTTTCTAACATGCTAATAGGTTTTTGATGTGTAACATTTGTTTTGCTAGATTACTTTCTACCATGGTTAAATTTTTATTTATACTTGCGTGTCTTAGTTTTTCATTTTATGCAAACCCTGCCATTTGTTTATTATACATACTCGCTTGGTTGTATGTGGCCACTATGGCCTTGAGTGTCTTGCAACATTGTGAGTGATGTCCCATGTTTGCAACACATGTTTTGGGCCTACTTTGTCTTCTTGGGTGTGTTAGCTTACACAATTGTTGCTTATCTTACACTTGGTTTTACACATGCATGTATATATTTTCTTGTAGTAACACTTATCTCCTAGCTAGTTGTTTTCATGTGCCTTAGTTTTTACCAAGCACATCCCCCTTCCCCTTCAGGGCACAATTTCAACAGTTTTTACTCTCTGTGGGGCCGCATCTTCCTGCATCAATGTCGCATGTGTCCTCAAAGTGGGGAATCATCATTTGGGAGAATGAGTCACCCCATATAGGGTATACATAGCAGAGTACTAGTACAATTCAATTTAGATTTTCTATCCATGACATTATAGGTTACATAGCAAGTGGATTCAACACAGTCTATAAAACTCCATACACAATGGATTTTATAGGGTGGATTATCTTTAGCATTCTCAAGAGTTGCTATGGGTTAGAGGATAAACCATAGCTTAATATCTACACTACTTTGGCCAGTGGCATCAGGTCACCCAAAAAAATAGATAGTATAGATATCTCTTTAGTTTTAGGAAGCACTTACAGTTTCGAGGATAAATAAAACTTTCCTCCCTGCACTTCTTCGGCCAATGGCTTGAGATCGCACAAAAACGTCACAGGACATTAGCATGATCCTTCCTACACCCTTTTTCTCATCACAGATTAGGTGCAAATTTTCCTCTTTAATTTTCATACTTTAATTACATGTTTTTTCATATATAAATGTGTTTTTATACATGTTTTTTACACATATACATGTGTATTTTACTACTTGATCCTCTTCTTTTTTACATGTCCATCTGTATGGGAAGCAAGCAGTCAACATTCAAAAACAACATCCCACACATCATAATAACATACAAGTACATCACACACATTGGCATATACATGTGCGCTTATTCCCTAGGTTCTCATCACTTTTTACACTTTTGCATCTTTAGTCTCCATGTTTCACCTTTTTTTCACTCCACGCTTTTTCTAGTCCCTCAGAACATTTTCTACATCACTCTAAATGGATGTTAGGTACGTATCTCTATCTACTTTATGTTACCAAGCATTCTGCTCATTAACATAAAGTGAGGGAAAATGTAGACACAAAATGACACACTTTGGGTAATTATTTAGTCCTAGTTTCATACTACTATTCATATGGTTCTTAAGTGAAAAAGAGTATTAATTAACCCATGTATTTTTCCATCTTGTATTGTTTTCTATTACTACTATCGATCTTGCACCCTGTTGGGTTTTAAAATGATACTTTAACAAAATCACAGTCAAGGGATAGCAAGTCCCTCCTCTTATGTTGGGTTTTAAAATATTACTTTAACAAAACCACAGTCAAGGAATAGCAGGTACCTCCTCTTTATGGGAGAGGTTCCCTTATTGAAAGCAAGCTTCAAATCTTATATACAAGTGTACAACTCTCATCTTAAGGCTGGACCTATGACATCTTGAAATGCTTTTATACCAAAATAAATTATCAATACAAAAAAATGGAAGAAATGAAGAAAGGAAAGAGTAGAATATAACAATACTTTTCGGAAATATAGATAGCATAGTACAACCATATACGTACTGAACAAGAGTGATATAGAACAAAATCATTCACATTCATAGCATAAGATATCATTTCATAGACACAAAATTTTAGAAATCATATCAATAAGAACACAAAGTTTCTTATCATAGAAGATAAATGATCCATAAATTTCAGGTAAGCAAGAAGGGACAATGATGGAAGATAGAGAAAAGGGGAAAATCCTTCTATATTAATTTACTTTCGATTATAATTACACTTCAAAAGTATTAGATTCCAATAGTTTGTAATGAGCCAACCTCAAAAATTTATAGATGAAGCGAAGAGAGGAGAAGAAGAGAAGGAAATAAAGATGATTTGGAAGCTCAACCACCGACCATCAATGTCCCTGCAAATCCACTTACAATATGTCAAGTTTGGTTCTGCAAGTCTATGGCATGCTGAAGAAGGATGGAAGATCGGATCAAATCTGATCTAGTTGAAGTAGTTGAATCACATATTAATGGTGTGAAATATGTTTTCCAGATTTTCACCCAAATCAAGACATCTAGTTGGTTCTCCATGTCATTTAGCGTGTAGCAGATGTCGATAGTTTTCCAAAAATTCCTCTCTTTCCCAAATTCAAGCTTCCAGTTGAAAGATATGGCCATTTGAAATTCTGCATCAAATCCATACAAAAATGGTGAAAATACAGTCTTTTGTAAAATGGATCCGCGGGCCCAAAATTCACTTTTGCACCTTTTGAAAAAAATGAAAAATTAATAAAACCTCCTGTAGCCCCGCAAGCCCATAACTTCACTTTGAATATAGATCTAACACGTGGCTTTACCTGAGTGGAAACAAAGTCACAGCTCACTTTATGATTTTCCTTCTTTCGGAAACAAAGCTCAATTTCCAAAATTGCTCCGATGATCCACCTTCCCTCTTTGACTTTCGACACGGGCTTAACATTTGAATTTTTCACTTTTGGAAACAAAACAAAAAATCTCCAAAGTACCCCAACGACCCATCTTCCCACTTTTGAATTTTCAACATGGGCATCAACACATGGATTTACCTAGGTAATGAGTGGGGCCGCTGCTTACTTTATAATTTTATGCCTTTTATGGAAACAAAGCCAAAATTCCTAATGTGCCCTGACGACCCATCTTCTCACTTTTGACTTTTCAACATGGGCATCAACTTGTGGTTTCACCTGGGAGTCGATGGGGTTGTGCTTCACTTTTATAATTTTACCCCTTTTTTCCATAGTGTCTCAAAACACAAAAAGGACCCACCTTTCTGCCACCACTTGATTTAGCCAATAAGGATCCTTTGGGCCACAGGGCCAATTTGACACTTTTTGCCAAAGTAACAAAGTGACAAGTTCACAAGATAAAGCCCACCACACCACATCCAATCAGAGATGTCCATGTATCCATTGACGTCGGGACAAAAATTGACAGGGAAGATACACCCGTCATTCACGATTATAAAAAAAAGAGGGGAAACTCCACCATTTACACCCGAATAAAAAATTGCTCCTCATGGAAAGAAGAACTGTAAACAATACCAGGATTGATGCGATCCACGGCCATAGAAAAAGTATTTGACAATTTCATTCGAATGAAGGAAAAAAATTTCAAGCATCTAGTCGGGAAGACAGAAATTTTATCAAACCATGTGGACTGCAAGATTTTAAATTAATAGGGCAAGATTGCAAATGAGCACGAAATTCTTCAAAGCATTTTTTTTTTCTATCTCTCCAGACTTCTCACTCTGATCAAACATCTCTCAAAGGCACAAACTCAAAATTTGAAAAACTAGACTTGAAAAAATGAGGGGGATTTTTAGGGTGACGATAAATTTCTCTTTCTAGGGATGACTTGGCTTGGACATAGGAACTAGGAAAGATCAAGAAAAATAGAAAAACTCTCAGAAAGAAAACAATGCCTTATTCATTGGGTAACGGATTCAAAGGCAAAGTAATCCAGAAGATAACACACATGGAAGGGAAACAAACCAAAAAGGAAAAGTAAAACACCGCATACAGTTTATACAAAAGAACTGCCTAATCACCTATGATTTGAACAGCTTCAAATATTGCCCACTATAAGGAAGTGGGAGAGAAGATCCATCCATATAATCCAAGTGGAAATAATTTTCTCTAGCAAAATGTCTTATTTTTAAAGGTCCAAGCCAAAGAGAATCAAACTTACCATGGCTTCGTCAAGGTTCATGCCTTTTTGTCTCATAGCAGAACAACATCTCCAACTTAAAAATATTTGGGTCTAGCATTCTTATCAAACAAATATTTCATCTTCAGTTGATGAGCTGAGATTCTATCAAAAACTTTCAACCTATCTTCATCTAGCTTCTGGAGATACATGATCCTCTTGTCTAAGGAACTGGTGAAACTTGTATCTTCAATAGCCTTCATTAAGTACAAGGCTAGAAATTCCATTGTTACTGGTAGCTGATCTTCAACACCATACACCACCTGGAATGGAGACATCCCAATTTCTCTTTTGGGTGTAATTCTATCTTCCTAGAGAGCATCATAGAGCTTCTTGTGCCAATTAATTTGAGAGTCATTAACAAGCTTTTGAATGATGGTTACCAAATTCTTATTTGTTGATTCTGCTTGTCCATTCCCTTGAATGGAAATTCCATAGCCATATTAGAAATCCATCATCTTAGTAGAAGAAAAATTAGAAGCATTATCAGTCACAATCTTGTTTGGTACCCCCAAACCTTATCAAGATGTTCTCTTTGATGAAATTACACACCACCTCAGAAGTAGTGCTTTTGACTAGAATATCCTATACCCACTTTCTGAAGTAATTTGTAGAAATTAGTACATGAGTATGTCCAACACTTGAAGGTGGGTTAATATTTCCAATGAAACCCAATCCCCACTATTGAAAAGGCTCATCAATCACTACTAGTTTGAATGGTAAAGCAACCAACTTAGGTCTCCCAACAAAATTTTGACACACTTCACAGTAACCTACCCATTTTGATGCATCTCTAAACAATATAGGCCAGTAGTACCTTGCACGAAGGATTTTATGGGCAGGTGATAATAGAAGATAAATTCCCTCCACAAGCTTGATCATGAAAAGCTGGAAATAACTTCTTCTATTGCTCTTTTTCCAGACATTTAGGAAATATTCCACCAATGCCTCACTTGAACAAAGAATTTTCCCATAATACATATTGTGCAGACCTTAGCTTAATAGCTCTCTTTTCCTTGGCACTCAAATGGCATGGACACTCTCCATAAGTAAGAAAATGTGCAATATCAGCATACCACTCATCTATTGAACTGAGGAAGAGAACAACAGGAACATCAACTTCTTTTTTGGAAAATTCTTCATAAACCCCTTCAACAATAAGCTCACACAATCCTTTACCCCAAACTAGCTTAGTTTTCTTGATATTAAGGTCGTATTCTTAGAATTTTTCTACCCAATTAAATCTCTTAGTTCCAAACTCCTGTTGTGTAAGAATAGACTTGATGGTTGTATCAGGTACAAGCACAACAGAGTGAGAATTAAGAATATAAAAATGAAACTTCTTGACAGATTTGACCATTACAAAATCATGTTTCTCCATCATAGTATGTTTCAATTCATGAGCTTTCAAAACATAGCTCATGAAGGAAATTGGAAGTTCATGATCCCCAGAATTTTTTTGAGTTAGCACAGCAACCAAGGTACTCTCTGTACTATAGAAATAGATAGTAAAATATTTTTTAAAATCAGAGCATGCTAAAATGGGGGTTCTAGCAATGGCTTTCTTGATACCTTCAAATGCTTCTTTACCTTTAGAAGTCCAACCAAATTTTTTCTTTCATTTCATCATGTGAGCAACACTCATAGTCAGTTCTAGAAAATTAGGAATGAATCTCCTTAGGAATTTTATCTTACCAAAGAAAGAGTGAGCACCCTTTTTTCTTGTGGGAAGAGAAATATTCTAGATTGCTTGAACTCTTTCTGGATCTATCAGAAACCTTAGGATTGTACTGCCTTTTCTTCTTCTTAAAACATTTTATTCCAGGTTTCAGAGGGATATAGTGTTGCATCTCCTTTAGTTGAAAATCCTTAAGAACTTCATATGAATAGGAAAGAACATCAGCATGCTTTTTTAATAGGTTTATTGCTTTCTTTTTCTCTTCTTGATTACAAAATTTTCCAATATTCACCACCCTGGGTTCATCATTGCTTCCAATATTGACCTTCTCATACCTAGCAGATTGTCCAATCCCTTGAGAAGCTTTAGATTTGATGAACCTATCATGTTTGTCAAATAGATCTTCTAGACTCACTAGTCCTTTGGGAATCTTGTTACCCTTCAACTTAATACAACCATCTTGATCCATCTCTTCCTTGATATCTTCCTCATTAGAGGGCACATATTCTCTAGGTAGAGTTTCACTTCCTTCAAAATATAACTGATTTAAGTTATCTTTAAGCTCTAAGAAAGAGAGCAAGTGTTGATCATCACTAAAAACCTTCCAGTTTCTTGCATTATCTGACACGCTAGGCTTATGAATCATTTCAAAGGTAAATTTCTCTTGAGAGAAATTTAGATGAGGAATCAACAAATATCCTGAGACAACTAGAGAATCAACTCTAGTATTCTTTTCTCTTGGCACAACTTCAATTGAGAAAGCATCAAAGAATTCAATGGAATCCCAAACAAGATTTCTATAATGTTTCAATCTCCTTTTCTTGACTTGGTAAAGATCCCTTACCTGTTTCACAATCAAATCTGCATCACCATGAGCAAAAATATTCTTTACTCCTATTTATTTTTCCATGCTCAACCCAAGGATGAGAGCCTCATACTCAGTCGTATTATTTGTATTTTCAAAATGAAGCTTGAAATAAAATAGATGAATCTTCCCTTCTTAAGAGATTAACACCATACCAACTCCAAAACTAGCTGAAGAACATATTCCATCAAACTCCAAAGTCCAAATGTCATTGGGATCGTGAATCACTCCCTTAGGAAGACTTGCCTCATCCTCTGACATGATCATAAATTTATCATGCCATATATCTTCATAGAGTATTTGTGCTTTTGGATCATCAATATTTTGCACCATATACTTAGTTTTCTTTTCTGATAACAAAATTCTTATTTTTCCATTAGCCAGGATCAAAGCATGTGACCGGTCCATCTGAATTTCACCTCTTACCTATTTATAGAAATTCCTACTCAACAACATACCATATGAGGGAGGAATATCAACAACCAAAATAATGGTTATAACCCTTTTCTTTGGAAAATAAGTGAAGGCTACTAGTGCATCTTTAATCCTCCCAACCAAAGGCACTTCTCTACTCTCCATGGAGTACCAGGAACCAAACATACGTGTTAGAGTTAGGCCCAAAGCATGAGCTACTTTTGCAGGCATTACATTGTCTTATGCTCCTGATTCTATAACACAATTACTGAGTTTATGGCTAGCTATGAGGAGAGTCACATATAATGGTTCAATTTTCTCTTTAGGGGAAGTGACTGTAGCCACAAGGTTGGCTGAGGTGAGGAAGAGGTATTGGGAAAAAAACCTCTATAAGTATTGGATGAGGCTTTGGATTTGGTATTAAATTCTTTTACCATTTTAGCAAAGGATTTTAGATGGGTTTGGTAAAACTCCACCTTTGAAATTTAGATTTTGGTCATTTTGAGGTGATCAATGATATCAAAAGACTCAGAGGTGGATGTGGCATCATTATAAGGAACATGAGGAGCTTTTTATTTATCAAATTTAGGAGTTTATGGAAAAGAATTTTTGGAAACAAAGGTAGAAGGACGAGGATTAACATTACTAACCTTTTGTGTGGATGCAGTGGGAATAGGAGTTCCTCTTCTTACAACCACTGGAATAGTTATAGGAAACTCTTTGGATTTCTTATAAGATGCATCACTTTTTATTTTCATTTCATTTCCTTCCAAATCATAACAACATATGAATCACTATTCATCTCTACCACTCTTTCATCATCTTCATCTTCATCATCCATACCTTCGGTGGTAAGGAAATGAACTTGAGATCCACCAAGCTCTTCCAGTTCTTCATCAACCTCTTCTTCTAGTTATTCATAGATTTCATTAAACTCCTCATCATCAGGTTCCCAAACTTTACAAGTTACATTGATTGGAACCTTGATAGGTGGGCCTTCAATAGCCAATTTATTCTGAGAAGGAGGTAACCGGTTCCTAGGCTGAAAATTCCTTCTTGGAATATCTTGATAAGGAGTATGATGAGACAATTTCTTTTTGATGGAAATGAGATCATTTGCCAACTTCTACACTAACTTATTTGAATTGGCTTTAGGAGAGGAAGAGGAGGATGGTTTATACCTGGAGGGTTATGTTTTCAATTTACCAGACATGATTAAATCATCCTCAACACTGATAGCCAAATGATGATCAACATCCAGAGTTCCAAGGTTAGCTCTCCTTGGTGCATATCTTACTTCAGGTAACTGAGCATCGAGGAAGAAGCATTTTTGGATTTTATCTATAGGATGAGTGTTCTATGGAATTTTATGAATGAGCTTGTTGAATTTGGCCATGAATTCTCTCATGGGATCATGTGGTTCCTTCTTGATATCAGAAATTTGAGCCAAGAGAGCATGTACATCTTGCGCAGGTTTAAAAAATTTCTCAAAATGAGTATTTAAGGTGGTCCAATTAGTAATTGACCCAACATGAAGATGATAGAACCAATCAACAACATTATCCTGCAATGTTTCTATAAAGAGCCTTACAAAAATGTCTTCATACTCAATCCCAAGAATCCCACATGCAATGTTGAAGGCTGCAATGTGTTCATTTGGGTGTACTTTCCCATCACCTTGGAATTTAGGAAAATATTTCCTACTACTCATGGGTAACTCATGCAATTGTTGAGGAAGAGCAAGAGGCCCAATCCATTGTCCCCAAGGCAGAGGTGCTGCCATCTGTGGGAAGATTTTCTAAAGGGGAACTAAAACACAAGCAAGTATCAGAGAAAGAAGATTTGGACTGAGTTATTCTAAAGGAATTTTATTCTTAGAATTTCTATCTTTAATAGGAGGTGTTCTTACAGAACGAGTTCCTTTGTTCCTTCTTTCTAGAAGGAGAGAGAATTTTTGTTGCTCCAGAAGTTGAAAATGAGAATCTTCAACCTGGAGAGCTTTCTTCCCACATGTATATCGTAGAGTCACCAGACTGAAAAATGATCTTAATGTTGTTTAAGAAAGGGATACGTTGAAATGAAATCCCCCGTAGAGTTGCCAAAAACTATTGGGTTTTAAAATGATAATTTAAAAAAACCACAGTTAGGGGAAAACAAGTCCCTCCTCTTAAGTTAGGTTTTAAAACGGTACTTTAACAAAACCAGAGTTAGGGGAGAACAAGTCCCTCCTCTTTGTGGGAGAGGTTTTGTTATTGAAAACAAACAACAAAGATTATATACAAATGTACAACTTTCATCTTAAGGCTGGACCTCTAACATCTTAAAACACTTTTATACCAAAATAGATTATCAATACAAATGAATGAAAGAACCGAAGAAAGGAAAGAGAAGAATATAACAGTACTTTCAAGAAATATAGATAACAGAGTATAACCCTATACGTACTAAGCAAGAGTGGTACAGAATAGAATCATTCACATTCACAGCATAAGATATCATTCCATAGACACAAAGTTCTAGAAATCATATCAATAAGAACACAAAGTTTCTTATCACTAAAGATAAATGATCCACGAATTTCATGTAATCAAGAAGGGAAAATAGAGGAAGATAGATAAAAGGGGAAAATCTTTTTGTATTGATTTACTTTCGATTATAATTACACTTCAAAATTATTAGAGTCTAACAGTTTGCAATGAGCCAAGCTCTTACATTTATAGATGAAGCGAAGAGAGGAAAAGAAGAGAAGGAAAGAAATCTGATTTGAAATCTCAACAACCAACCAATAATGCCCCTACAAATCTGCTTACAATCTGTGAAGTCTAGTTTTGCATGTCTTTGGCGTGCTAAAGAAGAATGGAAGATCAAATCAAATCAGTTCTAGTTGAAGCAATCAAATCACATATTAATGGCATGAAATATGTTTTCCATATTTTCACCCAAATCAAAACACTAGTCAGTTCTCCATGTCATTTGGCGAGTAGGATACGTCAAGAGTTTTCCAAAAATTCATCTCTTGCCCAAATCTGAGCTTCCAGTTGAAAGATATGGCCATTTGAAATTCTACATCAAATCCATACAAAAATGGTGAAAATGCAATCTTTTGCAAAATGAATCCGCGGGCCTAAAATTCACTTTTGTTTCTTTTACGAAAAACACAAAATTATAAAAACCTCTCGTAGCCCCACAATACTACAGCTTCACTTTTGATATAGGTCTGACACGTGGCTTTACCTGAGTGGAAACGAATTCATGGCTCACTTTATAATTGTACTTCTTTTAGAATCAAAGCTAACTTTCCAAAAGTGCTTCGATGATCTGCCTTCCCACATTGAATTTCAATGAGGGCTTAACATTTAACTTTTTCCCTTCTGGAAACAAAACCAAAAATTTCCAAAGTGCGACAAAGACCCATCTTCCCACTTTTGAATTTTCAATGTGGGCATCAACACATGGCTTTACTTGGGCAATGAGCCAGGCCACGACTTACTTTATAATTTTATGCCTTTTATGGAAACAAAGCAAAAATTCCTAAAGTGTCCCGATGACCTGTCTTCCCACTTTTAGCTTTTCAACATGGGCATCAACATGTGGCTTCACCTTGGCGCCAATGGGGTTACACTCCACTTTTAAAATTTTACCCCTTTTTACCATAGTGTCTCAAAACACAAAAAGAACCCTCCTTTTCTCCATCGCTTGATTTACCCAATCAGAATCCTTCGAGCCATGGGGCCAATTCGACACTTTTTACCAAAGTAAAAAGTGACAAGTGCACAAGATAAAACCTGTCATGCCACATCCAATCAGAGATGCCCGTGTATCTGTTGACGTCAGGAAAAAAATTGACAGGGAAGATACACCTGTCATTCACGACTGTAAAAAAATAAAATTGGGGAAACTCCACCGTTAACGTCTGAATAACAAATTTATCCTCATGGAAAGAAGAAATGTAAACAATAACAGGCTCGATGCAATCCACGACCATAGAAAAATTATTTGACAATTTCATTCGAATGAAGGAAACAATTTTCAAGCATCCAATTAGGAAGACAAAAATTTTATCAAACCATGCAGACTGCAAGATTTTAAATTAACAGGGAAAGATTTCAAATGAGAACCAACTTCTTCAAAGCATGAATTTTTTTTCTATCTCTCTAGACTTCTCACTCTACTCAAACATTTCTCAAAGGCACCAACTAAAAGTTGTCAAAAACTTGACTTGAAAAAATGAGGGGGATTATGAGGGTGACAACACAACTGTACATGCCCAGTATGTAATTTTATACTATATTTTCCCTATTTCTGACCAGGGTGCCCAGCTAGGACTGGGGAATCTCATGCACCCTAGTCCCCTCTGGGAAACCTCATCCTCTTTGCATTTTCGTCTAACTTTTTGGGCACTTACTAGCCATTTGAGCTTCTTATATTTTTGGTGGTTGGCCTTTTCGGGGTTAATTATGAAATCTAAGCAAGAGAACCATATAAATATAGTTATGAGACCATAATGAGGGACCAAACACTAATCACTACTATCACCACATAAGGTTGCATCCATCAAAGGCTTCTGTTGCTCCATTTTCATCCATCTAGATCCATCACAAGGGACAAAATTTGGTTCATTTGCATCCCACTTCATAGGAGGGGAGTTTATTATATTCCATACACACACTTACTACAATTGACATCTAGTTATTGCTCGTTATTCAAAAAGTGTGACAAGCAAAAGAGATCCTAGGGCACGATGTTAGACATTAGAGAGCATGGAATGAGGTTGATTTTGATTCATATATGATGCATGTGGATTATCAAAGACATTTTAGATTGATGTTGATATGCTGCTTGACATGGTTGAGTGTGTGTGTGTGTGTGTGTGTGTGTGTGTGTGTGTGTGTGTGTGTGTGTGTGTGTTTGTGTGTGTGTGTGTGTGTGTATGTGTTTTGGACATGTGTTATTTTTTCATATTGAGTAGACCCAGATAATTGAACTAATTCTATGATCCTATGGTTATTTATGGAATTGTAAATGATGTCGTTACTTGCTTGATGATGTTTTTATTTATATATATCACTTTGGAGTTATATTGTATATTTATTTTGGATGATTTGATGTGGCCACAAGGATGAATGAGGTATTTGTGTTTTTTTGGTAAACATGTCACAACAAATATCGGGGGATTGGAGACCAACCACATTAGAATCCTAGATGAATTCAATAAGGTCACCATGGAAACGTGTATTTGTTATGTGTGTTTGTGTGTGCTTGTTTCTAGGGGTTCCCATGGGGGGGAATCACCTTTAAATGCAACCAAGGGGTTATGCGCATTATTTTATTGTGTTTTCTTTATTTAATCTTGTATGTGATTATTTGGTGATGTATTTTGGTTTAATTATTTATTTAAATGGTGTCAAGATTAGTGAGTAATCATGTTGCTATATTAATTAATTGGGTTAAAAGAAAGCATCTATTATAGTTGATGGATCTTGGTTTATGTGTTGTAAGTAATGTGTAAGTAGCTTTGAGTGTGAAACACTCCACATTCCTTTTGAAATTCAGGTATTTCCTTAGGGGATGATTTTGGAGGCTTGTGGGAGAAGTTACACTTGCCCCAAACCTCTTAAATTTGTATACCAACCTTACCTATGGTTGGGGAATCAAAATTAAGCATTATTATGTATTTTGGGAAGACAAGTTGTAAGTTTTACTTAAACCATTTTACATGAATTTAAGTTTGGTCCTTGGGGTGTGGAATTGGTTTGTGTGTGTAAGTAAAATGTCATTTATTCACCCACCTCTTAAATTGTGCTTTAGAGTTCGAAGATGACTTGTGAGGTGGAGTTTAAGATGAGTGATGTGGCATCCTACATGGAGCCACCTCATACTCCTCTCTCCCTCTTCTATTTATTCAAATTTCTTGGCTTGTTTTGGGGTTACTTCATTTGGTGATTTCATTTTGGTTACCTTTTTTGGTTTTAAGCTCTTGTAATTTTGGGAAGAGAGTAAGAGATTTTTGTGGAATGCTTGTGGATTGCTGGAGCTTTTGGAATGTTTTGATTGCAAAAAGCTTTCTATTGAACTTTTGGAGAAAAATACACCATGGAGAGGTAGGAGCTTAGCTCTTGGAAATTTTCTTATTTTATTTATTCATATGTGAATGCTTTGAATATTTTGGTATGTTGTTGGCTGGTTCGATAGATTGCCTAGATATGGTGTAGGAGAAGACTATGGGGATTTCTTGTGGGGAGGCATAAGAGTTTTTGGGAGGTATAAGTGTTATTGTGGAGGGAGCTGGGATTGGATTCCAACTTGTAAAAGAAATATCTTGCATTTCTTTACTCGTGATGGGGAGGCATAAGGGAATGTGAGGTATAAGGGGTACTTGGGGGAGGTATACGGGCATGTAGGGGTTTTGAAATGATATATATATATATATATATATATATATATATATACATATATACATACACACACACACACACACACACACACACACACACACACACACACACACACACACACACACACACACACACACACACATATGGGATTATATTAAGGTGGAGAGCCATTTTCCCATTGGGAGGTATAAGTGGCTTCCCCCATAGGTCTTGCTCCTTTGGCTTGTGCATGATGAAGGCTAGGTATTGTTTGTTGTTCTTCCTGTGGTTGAAAACTTTAGTAGGTATTTGGACTGTGTTCTATTTGTGAAAATTATTTTTGTGTTGTGGAAGCCTCTTTGTTGCCATGAGTTGAAATACATCTCTTATTGACTTTGTTGGTTGGGGCTCAGGGGCCAATGAGGACGATGTACTTCTCCACTTCATTGGAATTCTTGGTTGGGTGGAGAGCGTTGCCTCTCCTCTTTTTTTGTTGTGATCAAAAGATATATGGTGAATCTTCTTGTTGTTTTTCTAGAGCTGAGGATGAAGAAAATTTTTGTAGTTTCTCTTGGGTTCCTTATTGTGAAATTTCCCACTTAAAGTTGATGGCATTGTAATATTATTTGTGGTGGAAAGTTACTATGTTTTGGAAATGGAACCTACATTTGAGTGTGAAAGATGTATATTTTGTAAGTTCTATTTGAATGTGAGAATGAATGAGAAAGTTTTAGTTTGTATATTTTGGAAAACAAAGAAGAAATGTAAAAAGGAAGTGTTTCATTTAATTGAACATTGATTTAAATTCCATCAAATGGTGTTACTCTTGTCTAAAACTTGTTGTTGTAAATGTATTGTAAACTCTTTGTTGAAGGTTGGAAATGCCCATGTTAAAATTATTGCATTCCTCTGTATTAATTGATTGGCATTTTTTGAAAATAGAATCGTTTTCTTTGTTTTCACGTATTGTATGAAGCAAAGTTAAAAATTGCAAATTAGATTGGAACGAACTTAAAAATTTAGAGAATGGTAAATGAAAATAAATCAAACCGAGTTTAAATATGTTTTACATTGGGATTCTCTGTAAAACCTGCAAATCAATCTCAGAAAAAACATACAGAGTACCCTGCAACATTGAAAGACAAGATAAAATATTAAAATGAACTAAGGATGATCAAAACACATTCCAAAATAGTTTTTATTGCCCTTGCAATTTACACAGTTCATATTTAATTAGGAAAGAGGAAAAATAATGAAAATTCACAGAAAGAAAAGGAAACTCATTTTGAAACTCAATCCATAAATTAAACCCTACAAAATCCATCCAAATCTTTACAAGTGCAATCCTCCATGTTATTTTGGCATGTTGAGGAAGAAAGAATGGTAGTTTGAATTAATTCTGTTAAGTTAAAAAGTCCAGTTCACATTTTAATGGTAGGAAAGATGTTTTATTAAATTGACCCACCTAAGTTTTCCAAAATTAAAATTTTATGCTTCCTATGCAAACAGGAGGTCAATACCTTTCCAAAAAGTCCTCATTTTCCCAAATCCAAGCTTCCAGTCAAAATTTATGGCCATCTGAAGTTTTGTTGCAAAAATTTCCTTTTCCCAGATTCCTCCACGGCACCGCAACCCTGCCAATTCATTTTTTTGGAAAAACACCTCTGCGGGTTCGTGGGCCCGCACCTTCAAAATTTTTTTTTTGAAAATGACACAAAATCTTAAGTTTTCCTGTCAGCCCGCTTCCCCACCTGTCACTGTCGGTCTGACACGTGGCATCCTTAGGCATCGGCGGAGGGGTGGAGTTTGTTTTAACCTTGAAGTTTTTCAACTCAAAAATCTTAAAGTCCTAAGTTTTCCCATCGGTCCACCTTCCCACTTGAAAATTTTGGGCATATGCACATGTGGCATCTCTAGGCATCGGTGGAGGTGCGACTCTTTTTTTAAACTTTTTACCTTCTCAACAAAAAGGCTAGAAATCCAAATTACCTCTGTCGACCTGACCTTCCTGCATGGGCTTAACAACGTGCCATATGTCCCTTGCGGCTTGGGAAAATTTTCTTCCCTAGGCCCGCAGGCCCGCCTTTGGAAAAAATTTCTTGCCTGGGCCTTTGGGTAGGCCCGCCTTTGGGGCCATCTGCTTTTGGGGAAATTTTTTTCCCCAAGCCCCCAGGCCCGCCTTTGGGGAAAATTTTCCTGCCTGTCAGCCCGTAACTTAAGAAATATGAGGAGTTAGGAGGACTTCTTTATATCATTGGAAAGGGGAAGAAATTTCCTATCTAATGGAAATGTTTTTAGGAAAATTTAAGTGCATTAAATGTGTGAAAAATTAGGTTGAAGTTCAAGATGAGCCTGAAGAGTGGGTAAGTGGGAATTTATTCCCTTTCTAACTTAAATGTTTATTTTCTAAAGCTTGGGTTGACCTTTTTGGGGGTCACGTTATGGGGTAAGTGAATGTTTTCTTAACCTCATGTTAATGTGAACCTTGGTTATTATTTAGACCTGGAGGAATTAAATACCTTGGGTATTTAATTGTTTTGGCCACTTTAAACCTTCTAAAAATTTACTAGAGAACATTTAATCTTAGAGTTAATTTAATTATTCATTAAATTAACACCTAAAGGAAATTTTAAACTATACTTGGTTTAGTTACACTCATTAACTTGTATGTGGTCCTCAATATTTGTTATAACGAAAATTTTATTCTATCTAATATATTTGTCCTTGATTTTTTTTATTGTGATAACTGTTGCTAACAGGCCTGTTTGTAGTCATGCTTTAAACAAAAAAAACATTTATTCCATAAATGTTCCTATCTAAACCTAGGTTGTTCTTGGGTCTCGAGTGGGAGTTTTAGCAGGTGTTACACTTGGTATTAGAGATCGTGGGTTCAAATCTTGGACCCTTGGGCACACTAGAAAACTTGAAGACATGAACATTAAACCTAGTACAATATTAAACCTAGACACACTTTTAAACCTATAAAAACAACTTTGTTTGAAAATTGCATATTCTAGTAAACATGGAAAACTAAATAAAACCTAGAATAATGAACTAAATCTCACCTTGGTCTGTGTAGGAGGTGCGCACAAGATGAGGGTTCCTTTCACATAGACCTAGACTTACCACCTCCAGATCATACTGTAGCAACCATCCTACCAAAATTTTACAGACGCTTCAGGATGTTAATGCCGCTTTACGCGGAGGGTCCATAGGAGGACATGCATCCAGACATGATAGGGTGACATCCATTGAGGCTCATGCATCTCCTTGACATAGCGAGGATCATAGAGGAGAGAACTCCCATGTGGAGTCAGCCAGAAAAGAGTCACCACAGAGGGGACATGGAGATCATGGGTTTCAAGACATAGGGATAGGTCTCAGAGCCCTGGGCTTAGAGATGAGTAGGAAGAGAGGCCTAGGGGTTATACAGACTACAGCTGCAGACCATATCATGGAATCTTGAAGCTACGACCATCACATTATTCTGGTGACATAGATGGATTTCAGGCAGAGGCCTGGTTGGTGAGCTTGAGTGGGTGCTTCAAGGTCTATCCCTTGTTCTAGCAACATGAAATCTCATGTTGCTATCCATCTTCTGAGGGATGGAGCATGTGTTCTGGTGGAGGACCATGAGGAGCAGAAGCTCCAGCTTGATTCAGATTCAGTTACCTGGGAGATCTTTGAGGAGCGGTTTAGGAGTAGGTACTTATCACAGAGGTTCATACAATAGAGGATAGATGAGTTTCACGACATCTGACAGGCATCTTTGACAGTGGCTGAGTATGAGAGTCTATTTCTAGATCTACTCCAGTATGTTGACTACATGCAGGATGAGTAGGTATGGATCCACAGGTTCATTTGGGGCCTGAATCTAGACATTGGAGGTGTGGTGCATATCCACTATCTACAGAATTTAGTTGAGGCCATTGAGAAGGCCTATATAGCAGAGGAGACTAGGGGAAAGACATAATAAGGCCAGAGACCGAGTCTAGAGCCGCATCCAGCAGATGCAGGACAAAAGATCGAGGGGGTTAGCTCCTCCTCCTTATGGTGGATAGGGTTCATCACATTCATCTTTTAGACCACAACAACAATAGCCTCACCCACCTTACAGACCTCCACAAAGATTTGATGCACAGAGGGGTCGGAGTATGGGGCTCCCCCTAGGGGTCCCATCAGGACATAGGGTGCACCAAGAGCTCAGTTAATAGGAGCTCGTTAGAAGATACCTTAGCAGTCCATAACCAGATCATTGGGATCCACATCACAGACCTCTAGAGTACCAGGCTAGACCTGCTACTCATGGGAGAGGATTAGGCGGTTGTTTTGGTTGTGGTGTTGCTGGACATTTTTGGAGAGACTACCCACAGAACCCTAGTAAAAAGGGTAAGACACAGATTTTAGAGCCTATTGTTGGTGACATGGGGCGTAATCATCGGATCTATGTAGTGGTTGAGAACCACTAGGCTGAGCACCAGAGTACCATGATTGAGACGACAGGTAGCATTAGTGGTATTCCTACCACCATTCTGTTTGATTCTGGTTCTTCTGATTCTTTTATTGCACCATCATTGGTAGAGTGATGTAGGTTGGTGGTAGTTAGGCAGGGTCTTAGTTGGGACGTCAAGATGGCTTCTGGAGCCAAGATATGTGTAGACTCCTTAGTTAAGGAGTGTGTAGTGGATTTGGGACCTTTCACCACTACCTCGGATCTTTGTATCCTTCCAGGGTTCGTATGGAGTCATCTTGGGCATAGACTAGTTGTCTACACATAGAGCCAGGGTGGATTGTTACCATAATACTATATCATGTACAGATGATCTAGGAGTTGAGTTAGTGATAGTAGGGATTATGAGACCTATTTCCATTTGCACCATCTCTACTACACAGCTTAAGTGGTGTGTGTGACAAGGTTGTTAGATGTATCCTGTCACAGTTAGTGACCGATCGGAGGATGAGTCTAGTGGACCATCACTTGATGACCATCCCATCTTGAGAGATTTTTCTGATGTCTTTCCAAGGGAGCTACCGGGGTTACCACCCCCACGTGAGATAGATTTTCACATAGATCTAGTTCTGGGAGCAGATCCTATCTCAAAAGCACCTTATCAGATGACCACCCCTGAGCTCTGCTGAGCTCAAGTTGTAGCTAGAGGGCCTTCTGGAGAAATGACTAATCCATCCTAGTGTATCCCCTTGGGGTGCACCAGTGATTTTTGTAAAGAAGAAGGATGGATCTCTACGGTTGTGTATTGATTACCACCAGCTGAAGAAAGTAACAATCAAGAATATTACCCCCTTCCATGCATTGATGATTTATTTGATCAGATGAAGGGAGCCAAAGTTTTCTCCAAGATAGACCTTAAGTCAGGTTATCATCAGCTGAGGATTATGGAGGTAGACATTCATAAGACTACCTTTCGTATGAGATATGGCCACTACGAGTTCACCGTGGTGCCTTTTTGTTTGACGAATGCCCCCGCAGTGTTTATGAGCTTGATGAATGGGGTGTTCAAGACATTCTTGGATCACTTCATGCTCATCTTACTTGATGAAATTTTGATTTACTCACATACGCATGAGGAGCATGAGGGGAAACTTTTCTAGGTTCTTTAGTGTCTTTACGAGCAATCAGCTTTACAGGAACCTGGAGAAGTGTGCATTCTTTCAGATAGAGGTGTAGTATTTGGGCCACATCATTTCTAGGGAAGGTATCATGCAGTCAATCCTTCCAAGATTTGAGCTATTATGGATTGGACAGCACCCACTAGTGTGATGGAGGTGCATAGCTTCATGGGTTTAGCAGGATATTATAGGAGATTTGTTTAGGACTTCTCTCGGGTTGCATACCCCATCACTTCCCTTCAGCAGAAAGGGAAGAAGTTTGTTTGGTCAGATAGATGTGAGCAGGCCTTTATAAACACTAAAGGAATGCCTCACGAAAATAGCCGGTTCTTGTAGTGCCAGATCCGTAGGGTGATTTTTTCATATGCATGGATGCTTCCTTGGAAGGAGTTGGAGGTGTGTTGATGTAGGAGGGTAGAGTTGTTACTTTTGAGTCTCGTAAACTCAAGGATTATGAGCTAAATTATCTGACTCATGATCTTGAGCTTACGACAGTTGTGCATGCCTTGGTTCGATGGAGACACTTCCTTCTTGGCTCAGAGATTCACACTAAGGACCGACCACTTGAGTCTTCGCCACCTCTTCACACAGCCCAATCTCAATGCTTGCCAGTGGCGTTGGATGGAGTTACTTTGTGAGTATGATATGGAGATAGAGCATGTGAAGGGGAAGGAGAATGTGGTTACAGATGCTCTTAGTAGATGGAGACATGTGGTTATGGCCACTTCAGTGAGCACAAATTTGTGGAGCAGGATTCTACAGCAACTTCCTCATGACAGTTTCTACATTGCAGCTAGAGTGGAGATTGAGTCTCAGAGACCCCTTGAGGGGAAGTTTGATGGGTTTTCATTGGAGGTAGATGACCTTCTTAGGTAATAGAGGCCAGATTTATGTTCCTAGAGATGGAGGATTGAGGTAGGAAATCTTGATAGAGGCACATTGTGCACCCTATTCAACCCATCCTGGGGTGAAGAAGATGCATGCCACTTTGAGACAGTTGTATCACTGGAGGGGACTTCGTAGATTCATGGCTTAGTTTGTGTCATGGTGTCTTTAGAGTTTTAGAAAGTGAAGGCTGAGCATCAACATCCAGCTGGCCTTCTCTTTCCGCATGCTATACTACCTGGAAATGGAACCATTGCCATGGACTTCACTACCATTCAAGATCCATGGTCATTGTTGGGCTACCGATGTGGATAAATTGACAAATTGATGAAAGTGGCTCATTTTTATTCTGGTGAAGACCACCTATATAACTAGTGCAGTGGCATAGGTATATCTAGATGAGATTGTCAGATTACACGGGATCCACATAAAAGATCATTTGTGACCATGATCCTCTGTATACTTCCCACTTTTGGACTACCATGCAGCATGCCCTCAGGACGAAGATCAATTTCAGCACATCGTATCACCCTAAGACAGATGGATAGACTGAACGGGTGAATCAGATCTTAGAGGACATGCTTATGATGTATGTTATGGACCATCAGTTGAGGTGGGAGGAGTATTTGTACTTGGTGGAGTTTTCCTACAATAATAGTTTTCAGAGTTTGATAGGCATGGATCCTTTTCAGGAATTATATGGTAGAGAGTGTAGGACACCTCTTAGTTGGGACAGGTTAGAGGACGAGTTTCTCTTGGGCCATAGCTTTATTGCAGGACATGGAGCAGCAGGTGGTTATGATCAGATAGAGGTTGCAAGAGGCACATGATAGGACAGAAGAAGTATGCAGATCAACATAAGACCGACCATAGTTTTGATGTGGGTATGAAGGTTTTCCTTCATGTTAGGCCACATAAGATCCCTATCCATTACAGAAAAGGTTCTAAGTTAGCTCCTAGATTCGTAGGCCCCTTTGAGATCTTGGAGCGTATCGATCCTTTGGCCTACCGTCTAGCATTTCCACCTAGCTTGTCTCGCATCCATGATGTGTTTCATGTTTCAATACTTAGAAGATATGTTACAGATCCTTCTCATGTGCTAGATTGGACCTCCTTACAGGTGCAAGATCAGGGGCAGGTGATGGTGGAGCCCATTCGCATTATAGAGTGCAGGACCCTAGGCCTTCTAGGCAGAGAGATTAACCAGGTTCGGGTGTAGTGGGACAGATATGATGAGACTGCGGCTACATGGGAAGATGCTACTTTGTTACGAGTTCAGTTTTAACACTTATTCAGTGACTTCTAGGAGGAAGTCGAGTCTAAGGGGAGGGGGATGTAGTGCCCACTTCCCTTTGACACCTTTTGATATTGATTATGATATTGTTGACTATACTTATGGACATTACTGTAGCTTTTGAGTTGGTATGATGTTAGACATTAGAGAGCATGGACAATGAGGTTGATTTTGATTCATATATGATGCATGTGGATTATCAGAGACATTTTATATTGATGTTGATATGTTGATTGACATGGTTATATCTATATATGTGTTTTGGACATGTGTTATTTCATCATATTGAGTAGACCCAGATAATTGAACTAATTTTATGATCCTATGGTTATTGATGGAATTGTAAATGATGTCATTACTTTCTTGATGATGTTTTGATTTATATATAGATGACTTTGGAATTATATTGTATATTTATTTTGGATGATTTGATGCGGCCACAAGGCCATGAAGGAGGTATTTGTGTTTTGCAGGTAAACATGTCACAACAAACATCAGGGGATTTGAGACCAACCACATTGGAATCCTAGATGAATTCAACAAGGTCACCATGGCAACGTGTATTTGTTATGTGTGTTTGTGTGTGCTTATTTGCTAGGGGTTTCCATGGGGGGAATCACCTTTAAATGTGACCAAGGGGTTATGTGTATTCTTTTATTTTGTTTTCTTTATTTAATCTTGTATGTGATTATTTGGTGATGTATTTCCCTTTTATTATTTATTTAAATGGTGTCAAGATTAGTGAGTAATCATGTTGCTATATTAATTAATTGGGTCAAAAGAAAGCATTTATTAGAGTTGATGGCTCTTGGATTATGTGTTGTAAGTAATGTGTAAGTAGATTTGAGTGTGAAACACTCCACCTTCCTTTTGAAATTCGGATCTGTCCTTAGGGGCTGATTTTGGAGGCTTGTGGGACAAGTTAAACTTGCCCCACACCTCTTAAATTTGTATACCAACCTTACCTATGGTTGGGGAGTCAAAATTAGGCATTATTATGTATTTTGGGAAGATAAATTGTAAGTTTTAATTGCACTGTCTTACATGAATTTAATTTTGGTCCTTGGGGTGTGGACTTGGTTTGTGTGTGTAAGTAAAATCTGTCATTTATTCACCCACCTTTTTAATTGTGCTTTGGAGTTTGAAGTTGACTTGTGAGGTGGAGTTGAAGATGAGTGATGTGGCATCCTACATGGAGCCACCTCATCCTCCTCTCTCCCTCTTCTATTTATTCAAATTCCTTGGCTTGTTTTGGGGTTACTTCATTTGGTGATTTCATTTTGGTTACCTTTTTTGGTTTTGAGATCTTGTAATTTTGGGAAGAGAGTGAGATATTTTTGTGGAATGCTTGTGGATTGGTGGAGCTTTTGGACTGTTTGGATTGGAAAAATCTTGTTGTTGAACTTTTGGAGCAAACTCTACCATGGAGAGGTAGGAGCTTGGCTCTTGGAAATGTTCTTCTTTTATTTATGCATATGTGAATGCTTTGAATATTTTGGTATGTTGTTGGCTGGTTGGGTAGATTTCCTAGGTATGGTGTAGGAGAAGACTATGGGGATCTCTTGTGGGGAGGCATAAGAGTTTTGGGGAGGTATAAGTGTTATTGTGGAGGGAGTTGGGATTGGGTTCCACCTTGTAAAAGAAATAGCTTGCATTTCTTTACTCGTTATGGGGTGCCATAAGAGTGTGGGGAGGCATAAGGGAATGGGAGGTATAAGGGGTACTTGGGGGGGTATAAGGGCATGTCAAAAGGGAGTTTTTCCCCAAGTAAGGGATATGTATATATATATATATATATATATATATATATATATATATATATATATATATATATATATTGTGGGATTATATTAAGGTGGACACCCATTTTCCTATTGGGAGGTATAAGTAGCTTCCCCCATAGGTCTTGCTCCTTTGGCTTGTGCATGATGAAGCTTGAGTATTGTTTTTTGTTCTTCTATGGTTGAAACTGCAGTATGTATTTGGACTGTGTTCTATTTGTGAAAAAAAAAAAAATTGTGGAAGATTATTTGTTGCCATGAGTTGAAATACATCTCTTATTTCTTTGTGGTTGGGGCTCGGGGGCCAATGAGGAGGATGGATTCTCCTCTTCATTGGAATTCTTGGTTGGGTGGAGAGTGTTGCCTCTCCTCCTTTTTTTGTTGTGATCAAAAGATATATGGTGAATCTTCTTGTTGTTGTTCTAGAGCTGAGGATGAAGACAAATTTTACAGTTTCTCCTTGGGTTCCTTATTGTGAAATTTCCCACTTCTAGTGGATGGCATTGTAATATTATTTGTGGTGGAAAGTTACTATGTTTTGGAAAGGGAACCTACATTTGAGTGTGAAAGATGTATATTCTGTAAGTTGTGTTTGAATGTGAGAAGGAATGAGAAAGTTTTAGTTTGTATATTTTGGCAAACAAAGAAGAAATGTAAAAAGGAAGTGTTTCATTTAATTGAATGTTGATTTAACTTCCATCAAATGGTGTTACTCTTGTCTAAAACTTGTTGTAAATATATTGTAAACTCTTCTGTTGAAGGCTGGAAATGCCTGTGTTAAAATTATTGCATTCCTCTGTATTAATTGATTGGCATGTTTTGGAAAATAGAATCATTTTCTTGCTTTTCACGTATTGTATGAAGAAAAGTTAAAAATTACAAATTAGATTGGAATGAACTTAAAAATTTAGAGAATGGTAAATGAAAATAGATCAAACCGAGTTTAAATATGTTTTACATTGGGATTCTCTATAAAACCTACAAATCAATCTCAGAAAAACATAAGAGTACCCTGCAACATTGAAAGACAAGATAAAATATTAAAACAAACTAAGGATGATCAAAACACATTCCAAAATAGTTTGTATTGCCCTTGCAATTTACACAGTTCATATTTAATTGGGCAAGAGGAAAAATAATGCAAATTCACATAAAGGAAAGGAAACTCATTTTGAAACTCAATCCATAAATTAAACCCTACAAAATCCATCCAAATATTTCCAAGTGCAATCCTCCATGTCAGTTTGGCATGTTGAGGAAGAAAGAATGGTGGATTGAATTAATTCTATTAAGTTAAAAAGTCCAGTTCACATTTTAATGGCAGGAAAGACTTTTTCTTAAAATTTACCCACCTAAGTTTTCCAAAATTAAAATTTTATGCTTCCTATGCAAAGAGGAGGTCAAGACCTTTCCAAAAAATCCTCATTTTCCCAAATCCAAGCTTCCAGTCAAAAGTTATGGCCATCTGAAGTTTTGTTGTAAAATTTCCTTTTCCCAGATTCCTCTGCAGCCCTGCAGCCCTTGCCAATTATTTTTTTTGGAAAAACACCTCTATGGGTTCAGGGCCCACACCTTCAAACTTTTTGTTTTTTTTTGAAAATGGTGCAAAATATTAAGTTTCCCCACCAGCCCGCTTCCCCACCTGTCACTGTCGGTCTGACACATGGCATCCTTAGGCATTGGCGGAGGGGCGGAGTTTGTTTTAACCTTGAAGTTTTTTTTTCAACTCAAAAATATTAAAGTCCTAAGTTTCCCCGTCGGTCCGCCTTCCCACTTGAAAATTTTGGGCATGACATGTGGCATCTCTAGGCATCAATGAAGGCACGGCTCACTTTTAAAACTTTTTTTCCTTCTCAACAAAAAGGCTAGAAATCCAAATTACCTCCAACAACCCACCTTCCCACATGGGCTTAACAACGTGCCACGTGTCCCTTGCGGCTTGGGAAAAATTTCTTCCCTGGGCCCGCATCAGAGGCCCGCCTTTGGGGAAAAATTTCTTCCCTCGAGCCCGTAGGCCCGCTTTTGGGGAAAATTTTCTTCCCCAAGCCCGCAGGCCCACTTTTGGGGAAAATTTTCTTCCCCAAGCCCACAGGCCTACCTTTGGGAAAAAATTTTTCCTCCCCAGGCCCTGTAGGGAAAATTTTGCTCCCCAGGCAGCCTGTAACTTAAGAAATATGAGGAGTTAGGAGGACTTCTTTATATCATTGGAAAGGGGAAGAAATTTCCTATCTAATGGAAATATTTTTAGGAAAATTTAAGTGTGTTAAATGTGTGAAAAATTAGGTTGAAGTTCAAGATGAGCCTGAGAGTGGGTAAGTGAGAATTTATCCCTTTCTAACTTAAATGTTTATTTTCTAAAGCTTGGGTTGACCTTTTTGGGGGTCACGTTATGGGGTAAGTGAATGTTTTCCTAACCTCATGTTAATGTGAACCTTGGTTATTATTTAGACCTGGAGGAATTAAATACCTTGGGTATTTAATTGTTTTGGCCACTTTAAACCTTCTAAAATTTACTAGAGAACATTTAATCTTAGAGTTAATTTAATTATTCATTAAATTAACACCTAAAGGAAATTTTAAACTATACTTGGTTTAGTTACACTCATTAACTTGTATGTGGTCCTCAATATTTGTTATAATGGAAAATTTTATTCTATCTAATATATTTATCCTTGATATTTTTTTTATTGTGAAAATTGTTGCTGATTGGTTGAGGATAGTCTAAACCCTTCATATGCATCTTTCTCTTTTAGAGTTTTTATGCTTTGTCTGGGGTTTTGTAGGTGATTCTTCTATTGCAGGTTTATCAGTGTTTTGGTGATCATACAACAACATTCACATGATAGGAAGTGAAAATAGGTGAACATTCAATGACACCTCAAAGGATATTCTCTGGTCATTTCTGTAGACCAGGAGACCCAAATCTTAGAGGAGAGTGCCCCAGGAACCCTAATCCATTTTCCATGTGCCCCAATCAAACAAGATATCTCAGATCTGAATTTTCTAAGGCTCTTGTACAATGGTGTACTCCTCCTATTTAATTGGTCTCATATGTGACACAATCATGTGACATCTACGAATAATCTAATGCCCTTTTAACCCTCTTTACACATTAGGGTTTCATATTTCATTTACTTAGTTGCTTGGGTTTTTTTAGTATTACATTTATTGATTTGTGCACTTCTTCTATAACATCAGATTAGGAAAATATATTCCATTTTAGCATAATCACAAAGCTCTACCTAATTTCAAAAAACTTGTATCCCAGTAGTGTCCTGCAAGAAAATATTAGTGAATATTTTTAATTATATGAGGTGTTTTAAACATTAATTTTGGGTTTTGTCGAAGATGAATGAGTCTTTAGTGCATTAATTTTGTTAGATAAAAACTTTGGAATAGATTGGATAAAAATCAAGAGACATGTTTTATATTGTATGTATCGCATTATCTTGTGGATGTGTTTCCTTATGAAAGGGAACTTGCTATTTGGAATTCACTCATTAATAAAAGAGGATTCACTAACACATCAAGAAACAAATATGGTATTAATATTGACCCATGAATTGAATACTCCTCTGACACGGTAGCTACAAATGTGATTTATGAAGAATGGGATGCTCAAGAGTTATTGTATTTTCTTGAGTTTTATCTTGGTATATATTATAACTAGTTATTCTCATATCAAAAATCATATGAAATTGTTACAGTTAGATATTTATTTATTTTTGTAAAATGATTTCAATATCCTAATTTCTTTTGATTTTTTTATTTGCACAATAAAATTTATGAAAAAATTAATTTTGAACAAAAATATGATATTACACTTCACATTGTTATGACAATTAAAACACAAAAGGTGCTATGAAACCAATATATATTAATATAGTGACATTGATTATTGCAAAATCATTTACAAAAGTGCTAAATATCTCAATTAAGATTTACAACTATGTAGACAAAAAATTATGCACTTATTACTATCACAGTATGCCTCTAGTATGTTTCTATATGTATGATTCCTAAGTGAGAAGATCAGACATTAGTTACACCCCTTTTGGTCCTTCTATTTATTTAAATTGATTTTGATGTTGACTTTGTGTTATGTTTTTTTGGATTTATGATTTTTATCGTGTCATAGGAATCCATGTCTCTGCATGCCATCTCATTCATATTTCTATGTCTTAGGGATAGTAGTGCCCAGTAAGGACTATAACACTCAATGTTATTGTCTCTTCTTGGCACTTTTATCTACCATTTCTTATATTGTAATTTACCACTCAGCGTTTGATTTTATATATCTTATAATTATTATTTCAATTGTAGGTTTAGCCTTTCATGTCACTAAGTGTATAAATTCAAATCAAAGGATTCATATATATACACAACTTACTAACTATTTTAAGGGGCACTCGGTTACTATTTTTATCTACTATTTGGAAAAAACGGAGCAACTTGAAGACTAAATCTGGGCTACATTATTCACTACATAGGAAGGAAAAAATTTGAGTTTTATGATACACATTATCTTAATGAAAAAGTATTTGTAACTCACTATATTGGTGATAATTGCACAAGGGAAAACTAGTTTTAAGGGACACAATTTCTATCACAGACACAAGAACTATATAAAATATTAAATGTAGTGCAACTATTCTTAGTGGCAATCACATTGGCGTGACCTGCAAGGTTAGACTGAATCAAGAATTTACATATTTAATTTATTCTCATTTGTTCGTAAGCTTTGTACAAGTAGTTAGGATTTGTTTCTTAGGTACATGTAGAACAAGAGAATTATAAAAATAAGTGGATATGACATAGAGTGAAGTGAAGGAAACATTTTCAGACACTAGCGCCCAATTCACACACTAGCACCTAGGTGTTAGTGTCACCTTCTGGGTGGTATTTTCAAGAATAACTTTTGAATCACTGTTTTCCAAATTAATCTTATACAGTTCAGAATGAGCATGTTCCACTATAATTCCATCCTAGATCTAATCTAAACAGCTAGATAGGAGCTAATTCACTCCTATCCTCTTGTTGTTTGTACTTTCTCTTCATTGTAATTTGGTATATAGTGTTTTTCTGATATATTTGATTTAATCCAGTCTTATCAATAAGAATTAATTTTGTTAAATAAAATTGATTCCTCTTACTAGTACTAAAATATAAGTAAACAAAGTCAGCTATCATTCTTAATAGCACTAAGGATTGAATCTCATTATTTCCACTATTGTAGATGTTCCCTCCAGTCTTATATAACCTTTTAATACTTCTGATTTCATTATATCCTCTTTTGTGGCATTGAGAGTGGCAGGATTTTTTCTATCTTGATCAGACGCATCAACTATTAAAAGTAAACTAGGATTTGCATTATATTTTTTGCTTGAAAAATGTAGCTAGATCCATGTCATGCTCTTTAATTGTGTTGTACAATGTGTTGTTCTATTTATTTAGGAGAAAAAAAAAATTCCTTAGTGAAATAACAATGTTTTAAAATTTTCATTTAATTTTGAGGTGAAAATCCAAGACCAATACTTCATTCTTAAAATTTTCATATTTTGAGTGCATTTTAACAAAGAAATATTATCATCTAAAAATAAAAATGTACGTAAAATTTAAATGCAAAAAAATTAAAATTAACACAAATTTATCTTTTTAAATTTATACAACTTCATATTTTTCAACATTTTCAATGACAACAAGGTTTTGGTCTTTAGCCTATTTTTTATTTTAGCGCCCACAATTTTGACGTTATAAAACCACATTCATCCTTAAAAAATTATCTAGAAGATTGCAGATTTTTTTGTTTAAGTTACAAGGATGTCAAACCCTAACATACGTTTAATTAATTCCTACTACAAAAGTTGCATTTCATCAAATAGATCTAGTCTAGATTACTAATCCAAATCTAATGTTAATTTAATTATCATCACTAGATAAGTGTCTATTAATTTCTCTTACTAGGTTGAATAGTTTCCTTCTTAGAAATTAGCATTTCAGTCCACATTTGATAAATCCTTATCCCTAGTTACCTTACTTCTCTTGAAATATTTTATATAATGTTCATTGAATTATTCCCTAAAACCTACTGGAAGGGTTGTATTTTTAACTTACCACACTAGAGCCCTAAGTTGCCCCATTCACCCATTTACACATGCGTTTAATTTATTTAAAATTTACAACCATAATATGAATAATTTCACCTTACAATTGTAGGGTTGATTCTTAACCCTTGGATGAAATCAATTATGGCCATTATATCTAAGAGTTCCAACCTAACCCTAACCATTCTTATGAATTTTTTCTAAACCATTTTCTTGCCCTAGCCTCCTCATTTGTTTCTCCTTAGTTTACGGGTTCAAGGCGTGGATGTCATAGATGAAGGGAAACACATGGAGGAGTCTTCTTGGATCCAATGTGCAATAAGAAGGGGATTCCATCCAAGGGATCCTCTTTTAGGATAGTTAAATATTAGATTACTCATGCATTCTTAGTTATTTTATGCCATACAAGCATCTATCCTAGATCTGGTTTGAGATCTATTATTGATTGGTTTTCTTTTTTCTTTTTTTTCATTGATGGGGAAGAACTCCATTTTTTAGATCAAGAGTATAATGTATTTAAATCCCTATATGCATGTTGGAATATGGGTCCAACAAACATACATGACCCACATAGGTTAGATCTACATTTAGGTGAAGTTTAGATCCAAAAGAGTGAATGGTTTGGTCAAAATTACGTTCTTTAAAAAAAGGTTCACGCACAGGTGACCAACAGTAGTCTCTTGACTGACCATGGTAACCTCTGTGATACCGAAATTGTTTCCACTATTGACACCAATTTCTGATGCATCAGTATATTTTAGATTATTATTTTAAATGTAAACGATATTGGATTTGTACCAAGAGTGGCGTATTATTCACTTTCATGGTAACATAAAAGTCTTAAAGGTATCTAATTCAAAAAAAACACCAATAATGTCTTTCAATTTTGAAAAATTACAATTTATGTAGTATACAGTGACCGATGTCAGTCATAGGAATATTGATGGCGTTTTCAGTCACCAACGTTGGTTATTATCGAAGATTCCATTTTTATAAGTTTTAGAATATGTTTAACATTTTGTGATTTACACTTTTCTAAATGGAATTTCCAACAATCATACATTAAATTTGGATTTATTGATCAATTCATAGTATCATTTAAGTTGAAATCCAAGCTAGGAGTTAAAATTTCAAAACTGTAAACATGAAACAGTGACCGATGTCAGTACTAAGTACACCGACACTGGTTGAGACTAACTAATGTCGGTCACTGTGTAGGCCAGAGAGATCTAAAAATGAATTTTTGAAGGAATATAGATATCAAGAGATAACTTTAACTTTAAATATATCAAAACCAAAGAGTTTTTAACTATTTCAAACCAAAATAAAGCTATGAAAACTTCCCAATTCATTTTTTGATCAAATATTAATATTTGCGACTCTCTTTTCTTTTTCATTACAAGTAAACATTTAAACATGATTTCCATTCTAATTCATTCCTTTACATAGTAAAATTTTAAGAGAAAGGAAAATACACATTCTTTAATGAACTTCCTTCAAATATAATAATACAACTTGGTAAATGAAACTTACAAGGCAACTTTTCTTTTAAGATACATGTCTACTAGTCTTCCATCTTAAGTTAGAATTACAAGAAAATGTCTACAATGAAGGATTTATTTTTATTTCAAAAAATACTCCAAGCCCCAAGTCTTCGACAAGAGATCCACCATTTCTTCACTTTAATCACAACAGGAAAAAATGGGGAAGAGGCAACACTCTCCACCCAACCAATAATCTAATGAGGAGAAGAATTTGTCCTCCTCATTGACCCCCGAGCCGCAGCCAAAATGCAATAAAGGATTGTTCCAACTCATGGAAACTAAAAAATGCTTCAACATCACAATACAAATTTTCACAACCATTTAACACATAATCAACACAAGAAAACAATCACGAGAATGCAACATTCAAAATACACAAGGCTTGAAATGTAAAGCCAAAGGATCAAGGATCTATTGGGAGATCACTTATGCCTCCCAATGGGATTAGGTTCCCACCTTAAAACCATCCAAAATATAACCCAAAAACTGCTACACAACTCTTATGCCTCCCCTTGAGATTCCTTATACCTCCCACATTCTCTTATGTCTCCCTACAATCTCGTATTTCTCCCTCAAAGAACTAAGTAAGAAATGCAAACATTATCTTATCCAAGGTGGGGCACCTAACCTAGCTCCTTCCTAAAACATGAAATAAAATCTTATGCCTCCTTACATATAAGATTCCCATAACCTTCTCCTACACCATACTTAGGCATTCTACCCAGGAATGCGACAAACATACAAACATTCACATACATGTAATACACACATATAAAAACAAACAAGTAAAAATAGTGTAGATCCTACCTTTCCCTAGTAATAACATGATCAAGGAACCACACTATGAGCTCCTTCAAGTTCAATCCAACTCTAAAAATCTCCAAGAATTAGAAAAGCACTCCAAATAACTCTCTAACTCCAAAAATACAAGAGCACAAATGAAATGAGGTAACCCAGAAACAAACAAATAAATTTCCATATATAGAAAAATGGAAGAGGAGGGTAAGGTGGCTCCATGTAGGATGCCACATCATAAGTCAAAACCTCAACCCCAATGCACAATAAATTGGTGGTTGATAGGAATGACAAGCCTCTTACATACACAATCCAAACCCACACCCCCTAACGACAAACTTTTAAAACCCATATAAGAAAAGTGTAATTAATGTCACTTGTTTGTCTTACTATTGACCTCACAATCCATAGGTAGGGTTGGTATAAGAAATTAAGAGGTGTAAGACAAGCTTAGCTTGTCCCCACAAGCCTTCAAATATGGTCCTTAAGCCCAAATATGAAATTCCAAGGTAAGGTAGAGTGTATGACATTCAAATTTACTTACACTCAATCAAAATCACATAGTATAAAAGAACAACAAATCTAATAAATGAATCCACTTACAACATCCTCATATCACTTAATAAACATGATTAAATTACTTAATAATATCACATTAATCAACAATGATTAAATAAATTACATCACAAGTAAATACTATACTCTACAATAAACCAATTACAAGGGAAAGAATTTCACACATATCCCATGATCATTAGTTACAGGTAATCCCCTCCATGGGGACTGCCTAACAAGGTAAAACAAACAATAATATTACACAAGTTGTCATTGTGACCTTCATTGTATCCACCTAGTATTCCATTGTGGTTGGTCTCTAATCCCCCTTTTGATTGTTGTGATATAATTACCTACAAAATCACATAATATCTTCTTTGGCCTCATGGCCACATCAAAACATCAAGGATAAAATATACGCGTATCAATCAATAAATATCCTGATATAACTAAGTCATCATCCCAACTAAACAATGCTATAATTTGTCTAAAATTTCAACAACATCTCAATTATATCGTTTATCAATATCAACAAGATCACGAGATTAGTTCAAATTCTAAATCCTAGTCAACATGATGAGAATTATGAATGTCAGTAATATATATGCCAACAACACATCATCATTATCAATATAAAATGTCTCTCTTTATATCTACGAATCCACACAATCATACTATGAATCACAATCCATCAATAATCATAATATATATCTATCATCTAACATCATGTTAAACCAAAATTATTCAATAACATCCATGTCTATAGTCAACAGTGATCGAAATCAAAATATAATTAGTGTCGAAGAGGAGTGGGCACTACATTTATTGAAGTTTGGGCTTCACTGTTTAAATTCTCTAGCTTGTTAACATGACATCCAAAAACATTATCATTATAGCCATTACTTAGAATAATGGCACCTAATAGAGTTTAATTCAGTAATACATTTATCCTTTCTAACTCATTTTAAACTAATGAATATAATCGATTTCTTCGGGAATGCTTATGAAAAAGGCCATTTATTTCCTTGATCAACATTTTATCCCATAATTCCCATGTTTTAAAAGTATGTTTTATCCTATATAACAATATCATTAATAGTTGCATACCATCTCTCTTCCAATAAATTATGCAATGGAAAAGTAGTTAATAAATAAATAAATTTTGGTATATTTTGTCAAGTGGGTGTGCTAGATGGTGATATGGGTATCTGTAACCGTAAAATAGGCTCTTTTTGGGTAACTTTTCGGACACCACTCTCAATACCCAAAAATAATCATCAACCTCAATTTTATGTAAAATGGTGGTTCCCATTGCACTAGGGACAACACCAAGAGAGAAATTTAAAAAATCTATTGTTGTCAGATGCACCGTGCAACCACTTTTGGATAAAAATATATATATACTTCCCCTTAATCTGGACTTATCTGTTTGGTGGTGGTGGTGACATCTTTTTCATTTACAAAAAGGGAAGTGAAATTGTAAAAATTAAATGTCTACAAAAAAAGGAAAATAAATATTAGAATTTAATGTTTACTAAAAACATAACATAATAAATTAAAGTGATATTGATAACGTACCTTGCTATTGAATATGAGTATTTTCTTCCCCAATCGATGGTTTTTGAAACCTTGCATTTTCCATTTGTTAATGTGGGGAAAGTTGATGAAAATTATTTGAGGACGATGTAATGATTAAATGAGTAATGATTTAAACAAATATATTACCATTATAATTTAAAATAATCTATGTTGTGTCATTATTCAAAGTTTGACAATAGTAATACTTGGAACCATTGAGGAAGATTGGTGTTCCAATGAAGGGAGAACAGTACAACTCACGTGTTTTTGTCTTGAAAATGTCTTAGGAGACAATTTTTCATCCATGTCTGAATATGTAGAATCCTAGGGAGGTTAAATACCTCTTACTATAACTTATCTTCTTATATAAGATACAATTTCTCACTTCTAAAATAAGTTAATAGCATATTAGTTCTATTTTGCAAATAAATACATGAAATTATTTTGGAATAATTTAAATGTATAGTTAACTCTTGATCCCCAATTTAAATACAACTTAATTTCAATTTTCATTAAGTGTAGTCAAAATATTAATATTTTGTGACTACAAATCATTATATAATATAATTATATAATTGTAAGATGAAAATGTTGCACTTTCATTGAAAATAACATATGACAAATCAATTCTTATCCTGTTGGATAAATATGTGCATCAAAACATATTGTTTGGAATTAAGAGAATGAACGATGTAGACAACATCCAAGTATGGAATATCAATATGTCTTTCGTGCATGACTATACTAGTGTGAAAAAACTCAAGCATGGATTGTAGAACTACATGTACATTATAAATTACATAGATAATTTCCTTTTTTATTTATTCTAGTTTAATATTCGTACAAAAGAAAAAAAATATTATGAACTTATTAGGATGTTAATAGCAAAGGAAAAAATGAAAAAAATAGAAAGATAATATTACCTTCAACCTATAATCCACGCGGGGGGTTCACTTAGTAAAACTATGGTATAGCACATGCATTCGAAGGGGTATTAAAGAATAACCATAATTCTAGTTTTTACCTCTAATTATTCAATTGATAATTACCCCTAACCTGTTATATTATTTTAACAAAAAGTATTCCCTATTTTTTCCATGTACCTTACTTACCCATTTTTCCATGACAATTTTATCAACCCCTTTTTATTAATCTACCCTAATATATTAAACAGAAAAATATATCATATTTCTCACTCAAATTATTTTTAATATGTATTTTCATCTCGCAAGATAATTTGAAGCCATTCAAGACCTATTAAAAATTACCTTATAAATGTTAAGCATTAATCATTTATCAATAGTTCTTCAAAGAATTAAGACGATGAAATAATATCGCTTGTGTTGAAGAGCATACTCAATCCTAGTTTTCTACCATCTTATTATTTCTTGGTTAATAATCTCTTAATTAAAATTTATTTAATCAAAAAAGAGATTATAATTTAACTTTTTGACCATACAATTCTTAAATTGTCAATTTTAAGGTATTTAGTTTTAAAAATCTAGGGTTCACATTTTTTAAGTTTTATATTAAAATTAAAACCTCCCTTTCCTTTGTCCCACCTCTCTAATCCTACCCCCAATACCTGATTCAAAATATTAATAAATTAAACCCTTTCACCCCCTCATGTCTACCAATATATTGATTTTACTTTTATTAATTTTAATTACCTCAATATGAACTCATGTGCTAGGATATTGCCTAGCTAATGAACCCCCCGTGGGACTAGACTGCATAAGGGGGACTACTACAATATTTATTGATCTGAGATGAGACCATCAATGCTTTTGCATTGATGGACATAGGGTTTAAAATAGCCGATAGGTAAAAGATAGATAGTTTTTTCTTATAACATGTGGTTATGTTCCAATATTACATTATTGTTAATAGAGATCAGTGATGGTTATAATTATCCCTTGGATAGTTTCATAATCTGGTTAAGCAAGTAACTTTATTTTTCAAAATAGTATTATTGGTCAATCCGTAATTACCTTAATTGAGGCATAGCAAGTTAGTGCTTGAAAATTATTCTTTGTCTACCTAGTTGTTGACATTTTACTTTAATTATTCAACAAGTTGATGATTTCTGGGAATTTATGCAGGTTTGAATGTAATGGTGGATTTTGGGTGGTTTGGTTGTCAAATCAACTGGATTTCAATTTTCAAAAAATTCTGCAAGTCCGACGCACTATTTTTTCATCATACTGTATCAAAAAAAAAATCAGTGGAGCCTCTACAAAACTTTGGAAAATTGAGAAAATGAGGCCCTAGCACATATCTATAAGTCACCGAGGACACATGCAAAAACCTAAGTTGATAGCATCACATCTAGTATAGATCATGTGTTTAGGTGCCAGGCGACTAGATGTGAAAGAAAATAAATGGTTACTTAGACATGATACCACACAAGTAGATGAATTTTCACCTATATAGATGGTCTAAGGTGGGGATTTTGCATAGATGGCTTCCTAACCATGAAGAAAACCCTTTGTATAGATGATAGCCTATGGATACAGTCGGTTACCATCCCTAGAGAGATGCCTACTAATGCAAATGACATTGAACACATATAGACGACTGCCTATTCATATCGATGGCCATCTACATTTGCAGATGACTAACCACTATTTATACAGACATATATCTATACATATCCTTTACAAAATAGTTTAGTCTTACATTTGTATACAACCTTGCAGTTATAGGACAATCAACTTTGTCTCTTTTTCATTCCCTAGTTTGAAAATTTTGTTCTTCTACATCACTATATAGATTATACACTTATTTTTCATCAATATCAAACCCATTTTCATAGCTTTGCCCAAAAAAATATTAGGAGAATTTTTGTAAGGGGTCTTTAAATTTTCCCTGATTCAAACATGAGACTTGAAACCATGTGTTACTACCTTTAATAAGGGACTTGAAACTATATGGATATAACATAATTGTGTTGGACCTCAAAATGTAAGTTGGGTTCTTCAAACAAGTATTATCTACCCATACATGTTTGTTAGAATTCTTATGTTACGTGGGAGCACAACAGGCTTTGGGATCCCCCTTTGGACATCTAATTATATTCAAATGGAGGATCTCAAACATGACACAAGGAAAACATAACATGAGTTGATGTGAATGGGGTTCCAAAAGGAAAAGCCAAGGGAGACGAGCTTATTTAATATAATGTTTGTTGAGTATTAAATTTGTCCTAATTACTACCAACCTAGAAATCCTACATTTTGATGATGTTGCAAAATTTTGGGATTATTACACTTACATTATTATCTATTTCAATAACATGAGCATTGAACTAATATAGAAAATAAATTCTTGCATTATTATGTGTGTTAATAATATAAGAATTGAAAATATAAAATACTTTGAAACTGAATAACACATGGTGTATTACTAATATATTTCGACACATATTGTAAGGGTCACAATAAATTCAAATACTTTATATATTATTAATAAAACAAAGTTTTCATACATAAAAATGTAGGGTACATTAAGTAGACATTAATCCTAAACACACAACCAACCAAAAAATGCTCTAATTGTTGCAAAATTAAAACTGAAAAAAATTGAGAGTGATATTTACATAAATGAATCTTCAACATTGCTCAAAGATTAAGAAGGAAAACTACATTTGTATATAATCCATCACCACAAGAGCTTACAAAATTATTGTGTTAAACAAAGAAAGTAATATATGAAATCAACAATGCGCATGTGAATGTATGGAGAAGCTAGGTATAGGGTAGCATAAAGTAGGTGGTAGGTGGGTGGTAATTCTAATTATTCCTAGCATGGATAGTTCCACCATATGCATGGGCATACCCCATGCAAATGCCATCTCACATGATGTATTAATATGACCTCATAAGGATAAGATGGGATGTATGGAATGAATGATAGCAGCATAATTGAAGCATGATAAGCATATAATGAATAATGGGGTCTTATGATTAATTATGCACCATGGTTACATTATAGGAAAGGGATTAATAATGGTGTCAATACCAGTGTGTTGATTCGAACTTAGAATGATCATTATCGACCCACCTTTTACATGTCTATGATTTTTCACCCTCTTTGAAATTTTTATTGCAGAGAAATGAGGGATTTTAGATAAAATAATGAGCAAGTTAGGATAGAAGATGAGGTGATGACTCAACTCGAGTGCCAGTCACTTGCAAATGAGAGGGAGGAATATGCGTGACCACTCTGCAAAATACTCAGAGGCCTCATGCGTCACCATAGACTAGAAAGGGTTGATTAGGAAGACTCAAACGAATATGAAATCCTTTATGCAGGATTATAAGATTGGAATATTTAGAGGAACCTCCTATAAGAGTAAGACTATCAATTGAAATGATGATTGTGATGAGATGACTAGAAGCTTAATTTCTAGAGGCAGGAGAAGAAAGGACTTATAGGAGATAATAATATTAGAGGATGTAGGAGATCAGAAGATTAGAATGACAATTAGGAAATTAGTGGATCACTAGAGGAGATTAGTTTGCAGATTCCGTCAGGAAGAGGACTGCTTATTAGGATTTGCTCTGCCCAATGTAGTTGGATGCACCCATAAATGATGACGTGGTAACTGTAGAATGATTAGACTTTTCGCCTATTGGGATGTTTATGAACTCTCTCAGTCAAAGGGGATAGAGTCTAATAATTTGGAATTCATAGGATGCCTTTCCCGATCAAGGGGGGTCACTGATAGTGTGATGTGAAATGAGTTCTTAGAGGATTTGATCATTGATTGATTGGTAAAGGATTAATTTAACTAGATAAAGATGACTTTCGCGCCCCATAGATCCCAGGGAGTTAAAAGATCGGATGATAGGATGGGGTCGTGTTATTGATTGGATGGACCCATTTGTAATCTTTTTTATCATTAGTTGCAAGCTTGTAAGAGGTATTGAATATGGCATGAATTAATTAAGTTCACCATTAGTCATAAAGATCCGTGATGATTGAATTTAGAAATGCATGACCTTATATCATTATGACATGATTGTTGAATGTAAAAAGGGGGTCCTCATAGTCATTGTCCAGCTGTGCCAAAAGAATACAAAATTGATGCTTCATATCATGTAGCCCGTGCATAAAAATACTGGTAAAAGAAAAAGAGTGGCCCTCATATCATCAACCAAATGGTAAATACAGATAATGCTAAATAGACATGACAATCATGTATTTTTTATTTTTGGAGAAAGTTTTAATAATCTTATCATGGTTCTATTTGGATTTTGGATTTTCAAGTGATTTTTTGGATTTTTGATAACTTGTTTGAGACTTTTAAATGTCCTATATAATTTTGGGATTTTTTATCTATCGTTATAGGTTTTTGGACTCTACAAATTGGATTGTAATGATGAAATTTTGGATTATAGAGTGCACTAGAAGTTCCTGAATCAGGGTTGGAAGATAACAGGAGCGAATAATGAATATATGAGTGGGAGAATTAGGGCATCACGATTGGGTGATTAAAAGGGGGTTCATGGGGACCACAAGACAAGCCATTGTTCACTTCAGGGACATTTAATAGAACCTTGAGACCCCTCAGGATTGACATTTATATTGTACGCGTATGAGAAGGATTGCGTGAGTTCACTATGTGAATTAGGCGTCCATATATAGGACTTTGTAGCTTAGTGTACCTGCATTCGATGGTTGACCTACAAGATAGGTGATTACCCATAAAATATGATTTAATTTATGATAAGTATGTTGGAGAGAGTGGGTGACTAATCTCAAGTTATGAACATAGTGTATGCTAGTTAATCTAATCTAGGAGGACATACAAATGCAGTAAAGAAATATATAAGTGAACTAAACAACTATGCATAAAGAAAATGCTAAAGCCCTAATGTGCAAGAGAGAAGAGGAAAGAAATCATATGAAGATAGATGATGCTCACATGGGACTGTGTGATAGAGGTGGATTGGAAAATATGTAAGCAGGGAACGACTATGTATGAAGTCTCTGAAAATGATGGATCTGGATAGATTCCCTAGATTGGAGTGCCTAGGAAGGGACTAGGAGTGCCTATGGGTGCTTTGGTCTACAAAATGGGTGCACCCTAGTCTATGCAAAAAATTTGAAACTGATTCTTCACATGGCTTGGGAGGTGGTCTGAAACCCTCGTTGTGTGTCGCATCAGATTCAATGCCTTGTACCGAATGTCGCCAATTGATCCAAGATGAATAAAAATACTTGCAAAATACCAAGAAGAAGTATCAAAACCTTAAAAAATAAAGATTGCAAATGAATGGGTCAGACTAAACTGAGCTGCCGCAACAGTGGGCTTACTAACTCAGTGTTACACTACATTTTGGACCCAAATTTAGTTCTGTGGTGAGTGTGTGCATAGTTTTCCCTTGGTTCTCTTATGTCCTAGTCGCACTTTGTGAAGTAGCATAGCAATATCTAAAATGTAGAAAATATAATACCATGTGTGCATGGAATAAAATAAAATCCCTCCCCCTATGAAGTGTGTGATGCAAATGTCCTAGCCTTGTGCCTTAATGATGGAGCTATATGGTTGCAAGTGATTTCCAATGCAATAGATGGATGCAGCTCTATATGGATGATAGTAGTTAATGACTAGTGCTATGATCCCTCATTATGGTCAAATAACTTTATATTTATAGGATTCTCTTTACCTAATTTTGTAATTAACCCCAAAATGGACGACAACCAAAAATATAAGAAGATATAACATGGCTAGAAAGAGCCCAAAATATTGAGCAGGAAAGTCCATGAAAAGAAATCGAGGCACCCTTGGTGGGACCTAGGTGCACCCATGAGGTGCACCCTAAAACTGATATGTGGCACCCTGATTCAAGGCTAAAATAACGCATTAACGACAGAAGATGACTGGGACATATGGGTTTAAAAGGTGTGTAATAAATGAAATAAAAATAAAACAAGGTGGCCAAAAGACTAGGGGTTAATTAGTACTTTCTTCACTCAAGATCCTTCTAAATAGTAGTCTGAAACAAGAGACTAAATAATTTCTAAAGTGCATGACTTGTTGTGACTATATTTCCCCCCCACTTTATGTTGGTGTGTGGAAAGATTGGTAATATAAAGTAGATAGAGATGTGTACCTGATGTCTGATGAAGATTATAGAAGATAAGACACACCAATGGAATTGAACAACGCGTGGAATGACAAAAAAGATGGATAGAGCATTGAAACTAAAAAATGAAATTGCATGAAAAAAAGTGATGAGAGTGAACCTAGGGCGGAAATACTGTGTACTAGTTGTTGATGTGTGTAGTGTACCTGCATGGTTAGCATGCATTGTGTGTTGTTGCGAAGTGTTATTGTTGCTAGTCTTTGTATTGGTTCTTGCTTATTGTTGCGCCTAATTTGACTGCTTGTTTCTCATACGACCCAGATCTACAAGGAGAAAATGATCAAGTAGTCAAATATCTATGTATGTGTGTAAATATGTAATGTAAAAGACGCATGTAAATGTAAGTAAATGTAAAGTACGCTAGACAAGAAAAAGTGTAAATGGAACATGTGCTCCTGATCCATGTCGAGAGAAAAAGTGTAGAAGGATATCTTGTATTGCCAGTATTTTTTGGGGCAGATCTCACATGCCATAGGCCAAAGAAGTATAGGGAGGAATCTGTCTGTGTCAATCCAACCTTTAACTACTTCCCTAAATTTTATGTGATTGAGATATATGTAATCTCCTTGGTTTTTTGGGTGTTCCGACGCTCAGCATTAGAAGAAGTATTGGAAGGAATTATGATGTATCCTCCAACCATTAACTTTTCCCTTGAATGTCTAAGGACACCATGTCCTGTAAAATACATTTTGTATGAGAGTTCCTAGACTAGTCTGAACCCACTCGATTATATGTAAACCCAAAATGCCAAGGGCAGAAAGTGCATTGAACTGAACTGGTGTAAATACGTTGTGTGTAGTACTGATTAACCCCCAAATGATGTGTCCCCCTCTTTGGGGATGTATGTGACATTGGTGATATGGAGAATGATGGCCCCAAAAGATGACCAACCACATGAACTCTTAATATCTACCCTGCAAGGGGAAGGGAATGCACTTGGTAGAAACCAAGGCGTACATAAAAAAGAAGGACTAGACAAAGACAAGTGTTAGTACGAATAAATCAAGCATATAGAAAAGAAGTGTAAAGTACACAGACACTTTGTAAGCTATGTAAATAGAGTTAAAGACGCTAAGAAGAAATAGTGTAAGCCACTGGAAGAAGACAAGTAAGTTGCACAAAGTGCTGTCATAAAAATGGGGACATCACTCACAATGCCGTCATGACACGCAAGGCTAACATGGCCGTAAACAAAAAACAAGTGTGCACACACCAAACATAAGGGCAAGGTTTACAAACAAGAAGCAAATAATAACAGACAACTGTAGACAAAGAAAGAAGTCATGGTAACATGAATATTCATGTATAAACACAGTGTTGCACATGAAGCACCCATTAGCATGTTAGAGAAGATAACTAGTATCTCAAAATAATGATATAACCAAGTAAATGTCAAAGTGCTTAAGTACCAATATGAAAACAATAACACATGAAAGAGACAAATATGGATGTTCCCAATGACCAATGTAGGAAGTGTAGAAGGTGAGCATCCATGATGTATGAAAAATATATGCATCTGAAATCAAAACTACACCAAAAATTTAATGTGGATGTGTGTATAGTATAGATAATGGTATATAAGAAATAAGTCTAACATGTGTGGTAAAGAGACCATGTAAAACATTAGTAAACAAGATTAAATGCCACCAAGACAATGTAATATGTTGTTGATGGATGGAATGGAATACAAAATGGAATGATAGGAGCCATGTTCCCCTGAAGTGAATGGAGATGTATGCAATGAGGTATTTTTATTTTTATCCCTCAATAGTCAAGAATGAACAGTAAACGAGAGTGCATCATCGGGAAATGGTCAAAGTGTATGTTATGTCTAACACATTGTGATGAGCATGTATGTGTAGTGATGATATGCGTCATATAGAATAAATGTGCATGAACCTTATAGCCTAAGCATATATCACAACATGATGAATGGATGAGTGATTATTTAGCCTATGTGTATATCACTATAAGATGGAATGAATGAGTGGTGATTATTTAGCCTATGCGTATATCACTATAAGATCTATCTAGGATTTTTCATCGTATTACTTCCCTTTCAAGAAAAGTGAAGAATTTTTTATTGGTAAGAGAAGTGTGAGCAGGCCTTCTAGTTGCTTAAGGAAAGGTACACCACGGCACCTATCTTACCAGTTCCAGACCTAACAGAGGATTTTGTTATATGTACTAATGCATCACTAGAGGTTCTGGGAGCATTTCTTATGAAAAAGCATTAGGTTATTCCCTTTAAGTTACGTAAGATTAAAGATTACAAGGTTAACTATCCTACTCATGACTTAGAGCTTGCAGGAGTTGTTCATGCTCTTTTGCATTGGTGTCATTTCCTTTTTGGTATTCCATTCATTTTGAGGATAGATCACTTTAGACTGGATGGATTTCCTTTGCGAGTATGACATGGAGGTGTAGTATATCAAAGGAAAGGAAAATGTCGTTGTAAATGCAATTAGTAGACAATAAAATTTTCTTAAATATTTGACACTGCAATCAAACTTGAGATCCTTCAGCCTCTTCGAGACCACATGTTTTATGAGGGTGCTACAATAGATTTTTGGAGTCATAGGGTTCATTAGAGGGTATATATTTAGGGTGCATTTTAGAGGAAGAATGGTTTACTTTGGCTCCATAAGTGCACATCTATGTGCCTAAGTCTAGGTGATCTATGTAGCTTCATCCTTACAAAGGCTCATCAAGCGTCATATGTAGCACATCTAAGAGTGAAGAAAATGCACGCCGATATGAGAGAGTTATATTATTGGCCTGAGTCTTTGACGAGACATAGCATATTTTGTAACACATTTCCTTGAGTGTCAGAGGGTCAAGGAATAGAAGTCTCATCCTGTAGGACTTTTACATCCTCATGATATTCCCGAGTGGAAATGGGATTTGATCTCCATGGATTTCATAGTAGGACTCCCCATGTCTTCTTATCATAATGATGCCATTATGGTCACTTGTAGATAAGCTGACCAAGGTTGTGCATTTCTCGCCAACCAAGGTCACCTATAATGCACAGGCCATCACCAAAGTATTTATGGAGGACATTGTTAGATTGCATGGGATTCTGAAGACCATCATCAATGACAGGGATACCATTTACACATCAGTTTTTGGACTTCCTTTCAGACCGCTTTGGGTACACAGATTAATTTCAGCTCAGCATACCATCCAGAGATAGATGGATAGACAAAGAGGGTTAATCAAGGTTACTAGAGGACATATTGAGGATGTATGTGATGGACCAACAGAAGAAGTGGGAATATTATCTACATTTAGTTGAGTTTACATAAAACAACAAATATCACAGTTCCATTGGTATGGATCCCTACCAGGATTTGTATGGATTGACCTTGGATAGGACACCTCTGAGTTGGGATAGGCTAGATGACAGGATTATTCTAGGACCAGCTTACCTACAGGACTTAGAGCAACAGGTTGTTTTGATTAGGCAAATGTCTTAAGTAGGATAGAGTACATGCCAAAAGTCATATGCAGACACCAAGAGGACTAATTGTCACTTCTCAGTGGGTGACAAAGTATTCTTGAGATTTCATCCACATAAGAGCCCAATCCTCTATGGAAAAGTGTTCTAAGCTATCACCTTGTTTTGTTGGGCCATTTGATATTTTGGAGGTCATCGGTCTAGTTTCCTATTGCCTATACTTTTCCACCATGCCTTGCATGAACCCACGATGTATTTCATGTTTTGTACTACGTAGATATGTACCTGATGTCTCTCATGTTTTGGATTGGTTGGCATTACAGGTAGAGGACAGAGGAAATTGAGGCTAGAACCCATACAGTATATTAGCACTGGAGGTTAGTGCCCTTCGAGGTCAAGACTTGGACTGGGTTAGAGTGTAGTGAGATAGATATGATGAGACAACAGCTACCTGGGAGGATGCTACACCATTGAGGGCTAGATATCCCTATCTCTTTCAATGACTTCAAGAGGAAGTACTAATTTTAGGAGAGGGGGATGTAGTGCCCACATTTTATAGCCTCAGTTATCTGTTGACTTCTTTATTCATAGATATGATTTGACAGGGATTTGATATATTTTTGACATTATGTTATGTTATTTGATCTTCATGGACATGTATGGTGATTTGGGCGCGTAGTGCCAATTTAGCTTTGATTAGCATGTTGGACACATTTCATTAGATGTTGGATACTAACATATTGCTATGTTATTTGGACCTAATTGATATATGATGGATACATAGTTTAGTTGCATGTCTTGATGATATGGATTATTCGATTATTGATGAGAACACATGATATCATGGATGTATGTCATTTATATTTATTTCAATGGCTAACACATGGTGAATTGTGTGAAATTGTGCATGTTTCTCATTTAGGATTCCATGTTGATGTTGTGATGGCATAGATTTTCATGTTTAGACTTGATCATTTATTTAGTAGTTTGAGTTACACTTGTATTGGACATATGCGTTTAATGTGTGCATTGAGTGTGCAGGTGACAAGTGACACAGGAGAATGTGGGTTTCAGGGTGGCTACACAAATTGTGCACAAGCGGCCCATGGGGCTAAGTCCTAACCATGTTAGTTATATGAGGCCTTATTGTTTTCTTATATTATTTGGGCACCATGAGTGACCCTTAGTTGTAATGTTGTATGTCATGTAAAATTAATTGTGTTTAGGTTGTTTTATTTTGTTAAGTAAACTAGGTTTGGGGACTTAATGGTCCCACTTGCATTAAGTTTTGTATTTAGGTAAGTGTGTGTTAATTAGAGAGGATTGGGGTCACATGTGCACCCTTGAGTGGGCCCCACATCCTCTACACTTGTGCCCAAATGTGTCAAACCCGAAATGGGCTATTTATGGCATTTTAAGTGACCCCTTTTAGTTTTGGGAGTTCACTTAGCATGAAAATAAGCCCTTGGACCCTACCTATTAGGTAGGGGGCTTAATTTCAAGGCATAGAGGGAGTATTCCCTCCCATTTATCCTCTCATTTTTTCACCATCCATGTAAGATGGATTGGAATATGTGTGTTGTAAAAAGTTGCACAAACTTGTCTCATTTTTTTTTGGAAAATTTGGGAGAAGGGTGTTTAAATGTGAGTTTATCTTTTCTTCTTTTTGTTTTGGGAATCTTTGACTTGGAGGGAAGAGAGGGGTGACACATTTCACCCCCTCATTGGTGAGGAAATTTGTTTTATTTTTTCTTCAAATACTCCCTCATGGGGGAGAAAGAGAACTTTTTTTTTGGCTTTTTCTTGGTGCTTGGAGGATTTTGGAGTTAGAGTTTTCTTGGACAAGGAATTTGGAAAAACTTAGAGATTTGGAGAGCTTGTGGAGGTAGGCTCTTTGATCTCATTTTATGTTATCTTGCATGTTAGATCTTAAATTTCTTATGGTTTAAATTTGTATTTTGTTGCATGTGTTGTTCTTTGTTTTGGGTATGTTATTTGTTATTTTCTCCATCCATCATATGGCTTGATGGATTTTAGAGTTTTATTGGGGAAGAGGGAGGGATTTTCCCTCTTAAACCTCATGGCTTGATGGGAAAGCCATGTTGGTTCTTTTTATTCCCCTCATATGGTTTGAGGTGGGGAAGGTGGTTCATATGGTTTGAACCCCCTTCCCCATCCTTGGAGAGGAAATCCAATGGGTTTGAAAATCCTCCCAAGGAGGATTTTAGGTGAATGGGTGGAGCAATAAGGAGGGATTGTTGTCTTGGAGGGATAAGGAGGTTTTGTGAAGAATCTTGTAAGTGTGTATCCTATGGTTAGACCACACTCTTTGGAATTTTGGATGTCTCATCTACTCTTCCCCATTTTTTAGGATGAATATGGTTTTCTCCTCTTTTCTTTGGTTGATAAATTTTGTGTGCTTCTTTAATGTATGGTTTTGTCTTGTATGTGATTGTGTTTGTTGTTTATGTCTCCCTAAATCTTGTGCACATTTGTGGAAGCTAGCTCTCTCTCCCATGGGCTTGGGGGAGGCTAACATGTCTTCCAACCTTTGGAAAGGCATGTAATGATGCCTATAGGTTGGGTGGTAAAAAAACATTTCTCTATGTGTTGGTTTCTTGGAAAAGCACTCAAGTTGGAGCTCAAGTTTGGAAGATGGTTGGAGTTTCTTGACATCATGGTTTCTCATTGTTTTCTCCAATTTTTTTGAACACTACTCTCATTGTAATCTTATGGATATGGCTATGTGGGAAGATTTCTTTCTCTTCTAAAGTTTCCATTTTGTGATTTGGGATTGCTTGTAAATTAGTGTCACATTTGTATGTGTAACCTTCCCTTCAATCTTGGAAAGAAGAATTGTAATGTTGATTCCTTATGTATCTTAAGTATTTTGAAATTATGTTGTTTTGGAGAGCTTAAGCTTCATTGTAGTGTAAACCATTCTTGCATGAAGAAAGTTGTAAAAAAAACCTTGTAACTTGGAAAGTAATGCAAGTATTTTTTATAAGAGTTCTTTCTTGTTAAAGATCTTATTTTTTTGGTTGAAACCTTCCTTTGAAAAAAAAAAAAAATGATTATTATATGTAAAGTGCAAAAAAAAAAAAAATGCTACTCTTGCATTTCTTGTAGTATGGTAGATGATTAAGGAGAAAATGTGATATTTAGTGGGATCTACTTCTTGGTAGAAATTTTGTAGCATTATTTGGCTATTGCATTTTGAAAGGAAAGTTAGTTGTAATATGGAGCTTAAGGTTTAATATTGAATGGAAATAATTACCATTCTTGTAATACATCTCTTCTTGCAAATTCTTGCAATATTAGTGAATGGAATAAAATCAAGTTTTACTCTCTTTCCTTGTTAACTTAACAAAATGGTTATAGTAGTGAATCAAGTGTGATCATACCTCCTTCCTCACTAAGTTTAAAATTTGTTTCCAAGTTCTCTCTTATTAATTTAAAATACAAAGTTACATTCCCTTTATTTATACAAATGAGTAAATAATTTTTACAATCTGATTTATTGGAAATTATGAAGTTGTATCCTTCACAAGACTTACAAAAACATAATCCTATCATTTTATAATTTGTAATAATTTTTAACATAGTATGTGAAATAATTATATTAAAATATGTTTAATATAGTTATATTATAATATAACTATAATCTATTCAAACATAGTTATATATTATCTTAAATATATTATTATAGTATATATTATAGTGTATATTTAAAATATATTATATTATATATATATTATATATAATATATCAATTATAATAAATAATATTTTAATAAATATAATAAAAAAAGAGTGTAATAGTAAACCACATTTTTCGGATGAGGATTTTGTTTGTTTTAAAACAAATAAAAAATAATGATCTGGGGAGGGTCTAAGCCCTCCCCAAACCTGTGGTAATCTCCACCACCGCACTATCCTCCACGCCACCATCCACCCCATGCACCATCCTGACATCCACAATCCCCAAACCCCTCCACATAGAAACCCCTACACCCGCAAACCCCTTCCTCCCCACTAACACCCATTCACCCTCTCCAAACTTCCGCCAACATTCTCCAAAACCCATCCTCCATTAAAACCTGTGGTTTTCACCACATTCTCAAATTTGGTTTTTCCTATTCCAATTATATATATATGTGTGTGTGTGTGTCGTACACACACACACACACACACACATCTCTGCACATTTTAACACCACATATATCTATATTATCTGTATATAAATACATATATATATCTATATTCCCATGGCTCCACACCTGTGGTTTTCACATTTCACGTTCTCAATAAAATTCAGGTTTTTCAGTATTTTTTTTCTGTAATGTGTGTGTGTGTGTACACACACACACACACACACACACACACACATATATATATGTATATATCTGTATATATATATCTGTGTGTGTGCGTGCGTGTTTTGTATACATGTAGATTTACCTCCATATAAAAGAAAAGCTATAAAAGACATAGCCAACCAGAGAAGATCTCTGGTAGGGAAGCATACAAAAATAATAATTATTATTATATTATTCATCAAAAAATTCCATGAATCCAAAACTCCATGGCTCCTCCTCAACCTACATATAAGAAAAAAAATGAAACCAAATGAGAGAAAGGAAGAGGAAAACAAAGGAGGAAAAGATAAAGGATGGATTAGGGAAACTTTAGGGAAAGTTTTAAATCATAAATCCAAGATTAGATTGATCCTAGGGTCCACATTAAACCCTACACAACCTTTAAATCATGCAAATTTGATGGGAATGAGAAATAAAATAAAAGAAGGGTGTGTGGGGGTTAATTAAGTAAAAACGGGGTGAATAAAATAAAAGGGTGTGTAGACTTCCTCTGTGACCCTAGCAAACATTTAGTAGAAATAAATAATTAAGTAGAAAATTAGACAAGTAGTTAATTAATTCGGGTAAATCGAATTAATATAAAATAATTATTAATGGGATCATAAAAGTATAGTAATAGTATTTGTTTACATTTACTTTAAAAAAAATTACCTAAATTTTTATTTACCTTTTGGTGAGGTTATCTATGTCCCGAGGCAGGGCACTACAATAGGTCATAAAAGAGTACACACTTAAAATTTTGAAGTCTGTGTGTCGGATGCGTTTCAACGCAAGGCACTAACAAGGTGAAGTTTTTAATCCTATAACAAGTTATCATTCGACTCTAGTAGAGATCATAGTCATTCTTTATTTTTTATTTTTTTCAAGCCTAAAATTTGTTTTGTTTGTATGCACATCAATTTTACATTGCAATATTATCGTACTTGAGTTAGGAGTTTTATAGATTAGAATTTTAATCATAACTAAATTATGTTATATTAGAATTGGTATTTAATCTATATTTTTAGGCTTGCATCTCAAAACTAATGTGAGTCTTGTTGGAAAATGTTCTTATATATACATGTTTGGTTAACTAATGTATATAGGTTGTGTCATTATAAGATCATAACTACCAATATTAACAATTACCTTGTGGATAACGAAATTTAATATCTATTTATACAGAATTTAGTATCTCCTTTACAGGAATCTATCATATTTTAAAATTATTTTATCTGTTTATGAGTTATATCATACCCTTAACGAATGAGAGTTGAATCTTCTCACATTGAACAATCCTTAACATGTTCCCAATGACCAATCTCTGAATAATACTATGTTTCATGATTTAAAAAGTTTCAAATTCGAATCGTACGACCACAAATTTGATGTAAATTGATTATTTATTTATACCAATCCACATACTAATCTTCAATTTCGAACTTCTCCTAGATGTAAATTAAAATCGGTATCTTCATACTATAAAAACCGCTTGAATATAACCTCTTGTATTTCCTTCCACTTATGAAGTTTTATTCAAAATTCTCACTCTAGATCATTTGATTCTCGAGTATTTTTAAATCATCACTAGTTTATTGGACGTTATAAAAACCAATGCTTCAACCTAAAGCATGTCATTCAAGATCTCATTGATAATCAAACTATTACTATTTACCCAAATCAAGCAAAGTCCAGATCTCAAGTTATTGAGAGTGAAAACCTTAAGATATTCAATTACATGCCCTAAATCCACATTAAGGTTCAACACGTGTACACTACACATCCTCCTCCAGATTATTATAGTTGTCCATTTGATGCAATTCTTGGTAATATCGTTATTAATCTGGTCTCATCATCTGCTATTAGATTTAATGAAAGTGAAATTTTGGACGGAATGTTAGATACAAAAAAATTGTTTATTATTTCTTATATGACTCAATTGATTATAGATAATGTTAACCTTGCTTAGATGTTTATGATAGAATGACAAACTAGTTGTCTTTGAAAACGGCATTCAGAAGTTGATATGATTATTCACAGGTTATGCAGGTAGTGCATTTTTTACCTAGCTAATATATTAGCTTGTTTTATTAATTTAATGCATGCAATGTTTCTCATTTTATATGTTCTTAACATGAAGCTAGAGGAAATTGTGGATAATTGAACTAAAACATAATGGAATTGTGTAAGATGGAGTTTGTTTATAGTCTTATACGTATAAAACTAAATTCATTCTTTTGACTGAAAATTACTTGTTAATTTTGTTTTAAATTAATCTTATGCTCATGAGAATTGAAGCTAATTTAAAAAGGGAAATATTAAGTGACTAATTTTCCATAAATTACTATGAGTTGAGATTAGTCATACCAAATAAATAAGTGTTATTCCTTATGTAAAAAATAAATGGGTGAAAAATTAAAACAAAAATGATATTGCACAAATACTTGATCATGAGGTTGTTATGTTGATAAAAATTTATTATGTACAAATATAAATAAAATGGATGTAAAGAGGTGTGTTAGTTATATACATCCTTTGAGTATTATAATACATGGGGAATACCTTTGATGCATGGAATGAAATAAATTATGAAAATAATGAATTAAATGTATGCAGAAGAACATAGTGGAAAGAAAAAACCTCGAGTGCAAAGAAAAAGGTAAGTAGACTTTTGATTGGGACGAGGTGCACAACATGCATCCAAATAAGGTTAGAGGGTACACATTAGATATCCTTGGCTAGGGTTGTATCTTGAATTGGAAATTATGTTATCAAAATTCTTTAGGAATGAATTCAATATTGAATATTCTATATTTTTCCCTTGTTAATATCATTATTATTATGTTTATGTTTAGTATATTGTCTTAAGAATTGTATGTTAAAATCAAAAACTTAATTTATTAATTATAAGGAAATTAGGTTTTTGAAATACAGATAAAGAATTTGATAAATATAAAGTTATTATTCTTGGGAAAAATTCACACTAATGTGTCATAACATATATGCTTGAAATCTCAATTTTAATACATGAGTGCTTTAGAAAGTATAACAATAATATTTCCTTGTGAATTAAACATGATTGTTCTTTGTGTCATCATATGTCTTAAATGCACATAGAATTATTGAGTTTAATTAGGACTTTATTGTTGTGTAAATCAACAAATATGGGGAAAAATCTATACCCACTTGACTTATGGGAGAAAATATTGCACAAGACAAAACTCTATTTTTCTACTAGTCACAAAAGTGGCATGATTGACTTTGTACTCTATAAAAATGACAACATAAGAAAAACAAGGAGAAACGCGAGGAGAAAGAAACCTAGAAAAATAAAAGAAATTAGAGAAAATAAGATAAATTTAAGGAGCTCATATAAAGAAAAATAAAAAGTTATGAGAGTGAAACGAGATGCAAAATATTCCAGTACATTTAAACAACAAATGAGATATAAAAAAATGCACCAATTAGAATGTAAATTGAACCAATAAAGAAAAAACACATACACCGACACCAAGATAATAAACTACTTCTATACTAAAATTAAAAATCTATAATTTTATTGGATAGATTTATTAGACGCTGATGTAAAACCACTCTCCCATTAAACAATCTTATATTCTAATAACTAGAATTTTCTATTACTCTATATATATTTTTTAAAAATAAAATACAAATTAAAAACTATTCAATTTTCAAAGGTTCTAGATAGTTTTTGTAAATACAGTACAAATATAAAAATTCTTTATTGTCATTTAAAAACTAATATTTTATTATAATTCAGCTTACAATACCAAAAACAATATCTTATACAAGGGGATGTTTATAAAGTTGGAACAACAAAACCATAATTATTCACTTAAAAAATTTCTTTCTACCTATGAGGTCTCTTTAATAAGACAATTTCTTAAAACCAAAAATAAGAGTACACCGAAGTTGAATTTTAATAAATATATAAAATTTTGGATATGATTCTATATTCGTTTTCAGTTTCTTATTTAAGAATGATGTGTGAGATTGAACTTATTATTTTTATTTTTTTAACAATTTGTTTTGTCTGAAAATGATCGCGTCGAAAGAGAAGTCATAATGCCACCAGAAAACTTAGAAGAAAAAACAGAAAAGTCATTAGGTTTTATATTTTCTTAAATTGTCGCTACCATATATACTATTGAATTGTAAGTGGAACATTTGATTTGGGTGTGAATGCATCATACGAGTCAAAAATTAACTGATAAAAAAATATTTGCATTATTGGTTATCAGTTTAAGTTATGTGGACGTCCCACTTTGTCTGTGCCAAGACAATAGTTGGACACAGGACTAAAAATATATTCTAATCCGGGAAAAAGTGATAGAATGGACTCTAAGTCGAGCAAAACAACTCTTTATATATCATCTTTCAAATTTTTAAAAATAAGTAGATGGGTGGAGTCACGTTTTGATTTTGCATCTGTCATGTTTATGGAGCTAAATTGTGGGTACATGATGATTTTGACATAATATATGAACAATTCCGACACATCAGATCATTCATCTACTGTAATTGTAATTGACAGTGCAAAGGTCACGAGCAGGTATGAGCTTAGGCTTCGACTGTTTATATGAGTTGTCTGAGCAAGGTGTCTTGTCTCCTAACCCTTAGAAATATCTTTTCTTTTCCTTCCTTTTTCTAGAAATATTTTATATTTTATTGTGGTGATTGTTTATTAATGTTGTATCTATATAGATTACTTGCCAACGTATACTTCGTCTACAAATCCACTCGTTGTTGCTTGAGTTGTACTCCAGAAGATAATGGCATGTCCACACTATTAATCTCTATCAATCTTTTTCACTTGTTTGAACTTTTCATATCTCCTAAAACGAGTCAGTAAAAATCAATGAATCTTTAATTGATTAGAGTAAGATTTTGGGATGGAGAATTGACATAAATTTAATTTAAGGTGGAATAAATGGCTTTTAGGTTAAACGAGTACAATTGCACCACATATATGTCGTAAATATTGGAGTGTACATACGGGTGTTTGTAGTATCACTATCAACGGGTCTCGACAATGAAATTAAAACTAAATTCATTCTTCTGAGAAAATTAACTTGTAAATTTTTGTTTAATATTAACCTTTATGCTCACGAGAATTGAAGCTAATTTACAAAGGGAAATATTAAGTGACTAATTTTCCCATAAATTACTATGAGTTGAGATTAGTCATACCAAATAAATAAGTGTTATTCCTTATGTAAAAAATAAATGGGTGAAAAATTTAAAACAAAAACGATATTGCACAAATACTTGATCATGAGGTTGTTATGTTGATAAAAACTTATTATGTACAAATATAAATAAAATAGATGCAAAGAGTGTGTTAGTTATGTACATCCTTTGAGTATTAATACATGGGGAATACCTTTGATGCGTGGAATGAAATAAATTTATGAAAATAATGAATTCAATGTATGCAGAAGAACATGTTGGAAAGAAAAAACCTCGAGTGCAAAGAAAAAGGTAAGTAGACTTTTGATTGGGACGAGGTGCAAAAGATGTATCCAAATAAGGTAGAGGGTACACATTAGATATCTTTGGCTAGGGTTGTATCTTGAATTGGAAATTATTTGTATTCTTCAGTGTAAAAGTGATGTTCTTCTTCTTCCATCGTGAGATTTGGATTTCCATCCAAGAGGATCCTCAGGATATGTTATCAAAATTCCTAGGAATGAATTCAATATTGAATATTCTATATTTCTCCCTCGTCATGTCATTATTATTATGTTATGTTTAGTATATTGTCTTAAGAATCCATGTTTAAATCAAAAACTAATTTATTAATTATAAGGAAATTAGGTTTTGAAATATAGGATAAAGAATTTGATAAATATAAAGTTATTATTCTTGGGGAAAATTCACACTAATGTGTCATAAGTATATGCTTGAAATCTCGATTTTTAATACATGAGTGCTTTAGAAAGTTATACGAATAATCTTTCCTTATGAATTAACACATGATTGTTCTTTGTGTCATCCTATGTCTTAAATGCACATAGAATTATTGAGTTTAATTCTGACTCTATTGGTGTTGTAAATCAACAAATATGGGGAAGAATCTATAGCCACTTGACTTATGGGGGAAAATATTGCACAAGACAAAATTCTATTTTTCCAGTGGTCACAAACATGGCATGATTGACTTTGTACTCTATAAAAATGACAACATAAGAAAAGAAGGAGAAACGCAAGGAGAAGAAACCTAGAAAATAAAAGAAATTAGAGAAAACAAGATAAATTAAGGAGCTCATATAAAGAAGAATAAAAGTTATAAGAGTGAAACGAGATGCAAAATATTCGAGTACATTTAAACACAAATGAGATATAAAAAAATGCAACCAATTAGAATGTAAGTTGAACCAATAAAGAAAAAACAACATTACACTGACACCAAGATAATAAACTACTTCTATACTAAAATTAAAAATCTATATTTTTATTGGATAGATTTATTAGATGTTGATTGTAAAACCACTCTCCCCTCAAACAATCTTATATTCTAATAACTAGAATTTTCTATTACTCTATATATATTTTTTAAAAATATAATTACAAATTAAAAAACTATTCAATTTTCAAAGGTTCTAGATAGTTTTTGTAAATACAGTACAAATATAAAAATTCTTTATTGCCATTTAAAAAACTAATATTTTATTATAATTCAGCTTACACTACCAAACCACAATATCTTATACAAGGGGATGTTTATAAAGTTGGAACAACAAAACCATAATTATTCACTTAAAAAAATTCTTTCTACCTATGAGGTCTCTTTAATAAGACAATTTCTTAAAAGCAAAAAAAAGAGTACACCGAAGTTGAATTTTAATAAATATATAAAATTATGGATATGATTGTATATTCGTTTTCCGTTTCTTATTTAAGAATGATGTGTGAGATTGAACTTATTATTTTTATTTTTTTAACAATTTGTTTTGTCTGAAAATGAATCGCGTCGAAAGAGAAGTCATAATGCCACCAGAAAACTTAGAAGAAAAAACAGAAAAGTCATTAGGTTTTATATTTTCTTAAATTGTCGCTACCATATATACTATTGAATTGTAAGTGGAACATTTGATTTGGGTGTGAATGCATCATACGAGTCAAAAATTAACTGATAAAAAAATATTTGCATTATTGGTTATCAGTTTAAGTTATGTGGACGTCCCACTTTGTCTGTGCCAAGACAATAGTTGGACACAGGACTAAAAATATATTCTAATCCGGGAAAAAGTGATAGAATGGACTCTAAGTCGAGCAAAACAACTCTTTATATATCACCTTTCAAATTTTTAAAAATAAGTAGATGGGTGGAGTCACGTTTTGATTTGCATCTGTCATGTTTATGGAGCTAAATTGTGGGTACATGATGATTTTGACATAATATATGAACAATTCCGACACATCAGATCATTCATCTACTGTAATTGTAATTGACAGTGCAAAGGTCACGAGCAGGTATGAGCTTAGGCTTCGACTGTTTATATGAGTTGTCTGAGCAAGGTGTCTTGTCTCCTAACCCTTAGAAATATCTTTTCTTTTCCTTCCTTTTTCTAGAAATATTTTATAGGAGTAGATATTTTATTGTGGTGATTGTTTATTAATGTTGTATCTATATAGATTACTTGCCAACGTATACTTCGTCTACAAATCCACTTGCTGTTGCTTGAGTTGTACTTCAGAAGATAATGGCATGTCCACACTATTAATCTCTATCAATCTTTTTCACTTGTTTGAACTTTTCATATCTCCTAAAACGAGTCAGTAAAAATCAATGAATCTTTAATTGATTAGAGTAAGATTTTGGGATGGAGATTTGACATAAATTTAATTTAAGGTGGAATAAATGGCTTTTAGGTTAAACGAGTACAATTGCACCACATATATGTCATAAATATTGGAGTGTACATACGGGTGTTTGTAGTATCACAGTCAATGGGTCTCGACAATGAAATTAAAAGAAAATCTCATATGGCTATGGCACTAATATTAATAAGGCAGTTTTGTTTTGGTGGTTTGTAGTGAAGGTGTTATATCTATCTCTACAATTGAACGTTTTTTGAAGGTGATGAGCCAGTATTTCACTGTGAAGAAGGACATTACTGGTTCGAGTTTTACGATTTGGTAACTACAATGTGGGAGTTATTTAATGAACAAAATTAGATTTCCTTCATGTTATTTGATGTCAAATAGTCTATCAAACTATAAAAATTTGTTCTCAATAAGCTAGGATTGTTGTAGTTAGCCAATATCCACATTAACTACAATGTAATAAATAAATACAAATGCAGTGCCACCTAAACTATTTAGAAATTCCTATTAGTATGTGTTGTTATTACTACCAGGATGAAGAACTAGAGCAGGGGTAAACCCTTTTCTTTCCTGGAGGCAGTGAGATCTAGTAGAAGAGAGCCTATCAAACCCATGGCTTATGCCAAATCAACCCTCGTGGTTTCTTTTGGTGAAGAGGTCTCCAATTTGATGGATTTCTAGCTAAACATAGGACTGATTTACAAATTCATTAGTAGTTTTCCTAGTCTTCTAGTCCTTCACAAATGGATTTATGAACAATGGAGCCCCATTTTAGATGGTAAAGTCAATATCTACCCCTAAGCTCGTGGGATTTTCATTGCATTTTTCGATGGTTCCTCTTACAAGGACAAGATTTTTAAAAAAAATATGGGATTTTCAGTCGCACCATCTTCTTATGAAGCCCTGGTCTCCCAAATTTAACCCGGTTAATGAAAATTTTATTGTCAGCCTGTGTGGATTAGGCTGCCCCATTTACCCTTGCACTTTTGTAGTGAGAATTGCTTTAGATCCATGGGGGATGCTTTGGGTAAATTCCTTGATGTTGATCCTAGGACTTAATCTTTTGATCATACCACATATGCCCATATTTTGGTGGATATGGATATGACAACTGATTTCCCAGCCACCATGGAGCTCAAAGTCAAGGACATAATTTGGACTCAAAATCTAGATTATGAAGGTCTCCCCTTTAGATGTACATCATGTTCTGCCATTAGTCATCTCGCTTTTGATTGCCACATCGTCAAGGAGCAGATTAAAGGGCGGATAATTTGGTGGAAGAATTTTAACCCATATAATTTGATAGTTTATGTTGATGAGGACAAGGATCGTTTGAATGTTTCAAACATTCACACAAGGAATCGAGAAGAGGAGAAGGAAAAGATAATGGAAGAGAAGAATGTGAAGAAGATGGGTGGGACAGTCTCTCTTTCTCTCGATAATGAGCAGGAAGTTGCAGATTTGGGGGTCATTCCTTTGTTCCCCTCTGTTAACTTTTTTTCTCTTGGTCAAAACATTGCATCTCATGAAATTAGTCTCCCTATCCACTCAGATGAGAATGTAGATCCTAATAGGGCGGAGAGCTGGAAGGTGGTCAACTACAAAAGAAAGGAAAAGAAGGAAATTTTCTTCTCAAGATAAGCCTTAGATCTCATAAAGGGAAAGACTAGGGAAGTTGATTTCCTCAGTTTGTGGGTCAAGTGGTCTTGACCAACCTTCCTTTTAGCTCCCCCTTTCCTTATGGTGCTTTCCTGTTCATGGGTTTTTGTTTCGTTGGTTGTTTATTTTTAGGCTTATGGGCCTTGTTTGTTGTTGTTTCTCTTTTGGGATTTATTGTTTATCTTTTGGTTGTATAGGGTTCCCAATCCCTTCAAAGTCTTTTTTTTACCTAATCTAATAAAAAAATTACTACTGATAAAACTTAATTACAGTTTTTTAATTTTTTTAAGTTTTATATTATGACCTATCATTATTATTTCCAAACTTTACGTAAAATTTGGATACAAGTTGAAACTCAACAACCAATTAAAATTGTATAAAAAACTAATTTACAAATAAACACGATATAAATAATTATAATAGTCATTTATAAATATTATTTGATTGAAATACTTATTTTTGATTCTGATTGGTGAATTATTATGTGAGTATTTATCAAATTAATTACTACAATTACATGTGTTTAATATAAATAATCCTTCAAATCATTAATATTGTATCTTAATATGAATTTAATTTAGATCATCAACATATATAAATAATAATTTTACAAAAACTTTAGAAACTATCAGTTTAACACAAAACACTTACTTGTCTTATAATAATAGTAATTTTATGTTATTAATATCTAGCTAATATAGTTCTATTATGACTCATAGTCAAAATTGAATTAGCTCATGGAGTGTCATCCATATTTTATTTATTTGTATAAATAAACATAGGGTGAATTGTTTAAATAAGTGGCGCCTAGTATGATTTTAATTAGCATACTCTCATGTTAAACTTATTAAAATCTATTTTACATCTATCAGAATTTTAAATATATAATTTATAATTTATATGAATAAGATTTACTAATTTTTTGTTGAATAGACTTTTATAATTGATTTTTATATAATTAGTGAAGCGTACTATTTTCAGTTACATTATTTATATGATAGCTTTGTATTTAATTCATATCTTCCATATTTAATTTGATAAATTATTGTTTAACAAAAAATATTGTGTGTGTGATGTCACACCCTGTATTTTCATTCTGTTATGTTGTGAAAATAAGCTTTGAAATATTGGTTAACTTGCGGAAGTAAGATGAATCTAGTGTTGTTACAAGATTTTGATTACAGTTATAGACATGTACATATTCCACCAAAAGGAATATATACTTGTGTGTATGTCCATACCCAACACCGTACCCACACTCACCATCTTGCATTCTTCAAATTGTTTGATAGTCGTAACTCATTCATACTGCACTTATTTTGGATGATTTTTCTCTAATTTGTTTATTGAATGTAATGATTTTGTATTTTTCAACAATCCGTTACATGGCTATAAATTATATTACTTCAGTGCTTAGAAAAAATTATAATGGTCTTGATGTTGGACTAACCATCTTGTCATTGTAATATCGATCATAAACCACAAGGCATTAATTGGTCTTCATTGTTGTTCTAGTATGTTCTTGATCATCGACAAGGTAAAAAGTTAAATTGTTTTTATTTTTCTTAGCAATGGTCAATAACATAAGTTAATACTATTGAATTGTTGATTTTAACTTTATGTAGAGAATAAAGGACTTAAACCATAATGCTAAGCTATTTTTAGTATGGTAATATCATAGTAAGTTAATGAATGGTTATCATCGTTTATAATTTTAATTTTTCATAGACCATAATTGTAATTGTTCATGGTTGAGTGTAACATCCTCCTTGATGCTGGGAAAAATGAAGGCAAAGTTGCATTTATTTACTCTTGATTGGTCATGAACCATGGCAAAAATTGTTAAAGTTTAATATTTTAATAAATGGTCTTAGACCATATTATGGGGCACTAAATTTTTTTAATGGGTGTAAATTATTATGATCATTGACCATATCATAGGAAGACAAAGTTAATGTTTGTTTATTTTATGTAAAAGATCATGGACCTTATCATTAGTTTAAAAATATATATGGGAATGTGAAGTTCTACGTGGCCATTGATCAATCACCATGCAAGGTTGGTATGTTTTAATCATAGATTGTTTGACTAATATTATGGACATCATTTAAATCTAGAGTGTTATCTTAAAAATATAATGCAAAATACATATTCTCTTAATGGGTATTTAGAATGACTAAAAAAAGGTTTTCTTTTAACAATACATTGTTGGGTATGAATGAATGTTGGTTTTTTGTGAAATCATTATTTGAACATAATATTTTTTTAAATATATAAATTGGGATCATTTTTAGAAATATGACTAGCAATAGATTAAGTATTCTTATTTGTTTTTGGTTTTGGTTGTAAAATTCAATCATTGTTTACCTTACACATTTGGGATATTATTAATCTTGCATGATGGATGGGATACTTAAGATTGGCTCTTCGTGGTTATAGATTCACATTGATTCATTTGATAATTTGGGTATTTGTTGTTTTACCCTTCCATTAGGGTTTTCATATAACTTGAAGACCACCCAGCTCATTATGATCCCATTTCTAAAGATTTTCGGTTATATTGGACTTCAGTTAAATATTTTCATTCATGTTTATAATATGAGGCTCCATGGAAATACGTGGTAACTCAGTCTTATGGCTGGACCTTGGCTGAAATTTTTTGTCATTAATGATAATTACAATGAATATTATCCTTCCTCCTTAAGGGATTACAATTCTTTAGTTAGAAATTATCTGAAATGAGCTAGTCATTTATGTAATAAAGTAAAATATAGAGTGCAGAGACCCTCTCTCATGTTGAATGTTTTGTGCATTATAAGTCATGTTTGTTGAAAAATAAAATGAATTATCATTGGATCCTTCTCTTAGAGGTATCTTGTTAAGTCGTGTTGACAAGTTGTTATATTTCATTAGCTTCTAGAAATAAGATGTATCTAGAAGGAACTTTAACTATGACTGACTTATGTTTGGAATGTAGTGAATGATTGAGTTAACCTTGGTACTAAAGACATGTTTGCATCTCTTTATAACAATGTTATGATGAGGAAAATGTTGACTATAGATGTAAATGACTGCTTGAATATAAATTGTGTTTTCTTGTTCACTTAATATTTTAGACAGAGCCATGATTGATAAAATTTATAATAGGTTATTAGGAAAAAATTCAGTCTGTTGATTATTGATCAAAAATAAATTTATTTGAAGATAGTACTTATTGATTTGGAATGATGTTGTTAGTGACATAAGAGAATTCATTAGGTTTACTTTATTTTTTAGTGATATTTACATTTGGTAAATGTATTATAAAGATATGAAATGTATCTTAAGATAACCTTATTATATTCATATATTTAGTAATATAAAAAACATTAATGAGAGTTTTTAATTCATGGCAGTTCACTAAATTGACCATGCAAACTATTCTCTCGCTTACAAAATGTAGGACATATTAATCATTATGAAATTACTGATTCGATTATTATGAGTTATTTTCTCATTCGGTGATTATTGTTAGTTATCTGATTCAAAAAATTTCATTGAAAAGTTAAATTATTATTTCGCGGTTGAATGAAGAAAATATGGCCTATTGTAATATTTAGATTATTTGTTGATAATCACTTCTAAAAATATGTAATAAAATTATTAAGTATTAAATAAAATACTTATTGTTTTGATTATCACAATTGCGAGAAGTGAAATAATTATGTTGTTGTTTTACATCAGAGTATGTTTGTAATATGATTGAAGTTTTATTATAATACTATATATGCTTTTATGGTATCATTATGTTAGTGAAAGAATTTTTGATATGGAAAATTATGTGTTTCCACCAATTATCACGGAGCTACACCCCTCCTTGTGTATGGGGAGGATCCCATTATTGAATGTAACTATCCTTATTCTATCTAAATGATGTGGGGTGGCCAAATAGGCCCAGGATCACACAGGTAAACTTCACTGAACCTATGGAAAGTTACTTGTAAGGGTTACAAGGGAGGAAATTGCAGCAACAAGGGATAACGAAGATAATTTAGGAAACTTAGGGTTATTGTTGTGAATAGGAAATTTAATAGTTCTCATAAAATTTAACTGAAGTAGTTTAACATTCATTTGGAGGAAAGCAACAATGAAGCACCTAGTGAGACTAACAAATCTAGATTCAAAATTATTTTTAATAATTCATCAAGGACACCAAGTTCCTTCTTGATCACCATACTTACAAAATTGTAGGAAAGAGAGAGTAGATGAAAACATGAACAAAGAAAGAGAAGAATGTAGATTTTATTTCTTGTGTTTGTTATACAAAGTTCAACATCAAAAAAACAATTCAAAATTGGTATAGAGTATAAATTCTCAAAATCTAGGATCTTTTGGAATGGAGAAGCCATCCCAAATTATAGCCTTGTGAATTGACCTTTCATCTCCCCCACATGACTCTTTATGTTCCTATTGTACTTGTGACATTTCAATTTCCCCTAAAAGAGAAAAATTAATTATCTCTCTTATAATTTTGAGAGACTATTAAAAATTACAAATATTGTCACTTATGTACATAGGAAAAAATACAATAATTGTGTGAAGAAAGGGTGAAAAGAGGAGAAGGGAAAGGAATTGACTAGTTTGTTGAAGAAGCTCCTTTTCTTGATATGAATCATGATGATCACCATATTATCCTTGTACAATATGCACAGACATGTCGGACCGCTGAAAGAATGTTGAAAAACACTATTGCAAGACCTCTTGAGGTGAGATCTTGAAGGAAGAAGCATTTGAATTAACTAACCCACCCACCTCTTCTAGAAAACCAAAATCAACTCAACTCTCTCATATATATCAACTAAACCAACTCACTTTAACTCATCCATCTCACCAGCTCACCGAGATCATCAAACTCAACTCATTCAGCTCATTATGCTTACTTCAACTAGTACACAGAGAGATGATGATGGATAAAACTTTACCAATGAGCTATGATGACCTATTTTGATGAATAAATGGAGTCCTTGACACCCTTTGAATCTTTTCCAGTTTCTTAGTGATTCAAACTTTCCTTTGTTATGATTTTTCATGCTTTTGGGCATAATTTTGATCTAAAATATGTTGGTTTTTGATCATCTTGGTATAGAAAAAATTAAATTTTCCCCTCTTTCCTTGAGGGAAAGGAAAAAGGGGGGAAGAAAAAATTTACTTATTCTAGGCTTGCTATTTTTCATGGTATGATTCGACAAGACAGGAATGAGGAAAAACAATCCATTAACAAACCAAGGATGAGTTGGGGTCATATTGAAGACCAGAATGGGGGCAAGAGAGGGAAAAAATTTCTTTTCCACTCTATCCCCAATGGATAGGGACATGAGGGAAAGAAAAATTTTCCCTCACCTTGTTGTGAGAAGTGGTACAACGTGATTTTATGAGGGGAAAGTGAGGAAAGAATTAGAAAAAGGCATTTTAGCACTCGTGGGGTTAGTTTGAGGTCATTTGAAGATACAGGAGGAAAAAGAGAGTGGGGAAAATTTTATTATCCCCATTTTCCCCAAGGGACAGGGATAGGAGGGACATTAAAATACGCCAAGCACTTGTTCCTCAAAAAATTGACTAATTTTGAAACATTTACCTGCAACAGAGGCAACTTGAAATTTTTGTTTTCAGAGCTGTATGAGTTCCTTTTTATTGAATATTTATATTAAATTGACTCCACACTACCTTCTAAGATAAATGGGATGGGTCCCAAGATCTAATTCTTCCTGTAACCCCATCAAAAAGCTTCTCAGGAAAATAAGGTGTCTCTGCTAAAATTGAGTTGTGTTGAGTCACTCTTGGATCTTGTAGAAATGTGAAATTTCCATCATGTAGATAATCCATAAATATTTCCAATGAATATTATTTTCCTCTTAACTTTTTACGGATCTCCTGAAATCATCATCCGAAGACTAGGTACTTGTTTTAATTTCTCGCTCCTTACACCTTAGAAACCCACAATTCCATTGTTTATCCCTAAACCTTCAGAACTTTCCTCTATTTTACTAAATCAATTGAAACATGATCATATATCTTCAATAAAAAATTTGAATGAATTTGAGCCTTTCATTCCATCTTAGAGCACAAGCCTCGGAATGGCCATAATTAGCATTTCTAGGTTTGCTAAGAAACTAGAACTTGGAAGCATTTCACTGTTTGAAATTGTGGACCTTGTCCAATAACTTAAAACAATTGAAATTTATATTTCATCACCTTGGAATTACCTTCAATATCAATATGGATAAGACACAACTGAAAAACTTAGTAAGAGGGGGTTTCACGAACACGTGAGAGAAAATTTTTTAATTTGGGTCTAGTTGTCATGCTTGAAAATTTTAATTATTATGTTGCATACTTGCATGACAAAAATTGGCTCTAGATTGGGGACTTGTTATGTATTGAGTATAATGAGGATAGGATAATTTCGGTAACTGCATAATCTCAAAACATTGCGTGGACCTGTGCCTTATCCATTGGGCTATACATAGTCACTAAAAGGATATACCACACAACTTCCTTTATTACACATAGACACAACAGGAAACACACACATAAATAAAGGGAAACACAAAAAAACAACATGTAATGATAATGGAAAAAAAAAGGGGGAAACAACCTAAATCACCTATGCACATGTGGGGTACAATCCTCTTTCATTGAATAACTTACTCTAAATGAGTGCCTACTCGTAAACAAGTATCATTGGATGCCTTTCTTCTGTGAATCCGTTGACAGGTTCAATGAAGTATGAACCCCTCCTTAGCTTATTGAGATATCTAGCATGATTTATGGTGCAATTAATGATACACTCATTCATTCCATCACTTTTTTTTTTAACACATTCTTTCCAACTTCTCCTTGATTCTCAAGTTCATTCCATTGACCGATTTTTATACTTGACTTATCATTTTTATACCAAGACATTTGTTCTTCATTGTGCATCTTTTTCATGACCACCACTTTCATGGGTTGATTCTTAATAGATGTTTCGGAAACCTCATTATTTCCACTAGCCTCTTGATGTTCTTGGTTTCTCAATTGTATCAAGAAATCATATTTCTTGGACTCCTAATTTTTTGCAACATGCTTCCCTATATAGTGTGGCATGTGCATTGCATCATTCTCTTTGCAAGAGAATATAATCAAGATTGGGCATGCAACATTGAAATTTTCATCCTTTTTTTCCTCATCCATTTTTATGTTAAGAACATCCTTCTATTGGGAAGAGTGAGCACTAAAAGGTTAAAAAATGTTTCTATTTTGAACAAATTTGGCCATTAGACCAATCAGCATTCCATATCTCCATTTATTGTAAATAATGTTTCCATCCTCATGAAAATAAAATGAGCACTATTTTTACCCAAATTGATTCTCCCTCAGAAGCTAAGAAGCATCACAGATTTGACAAGAAGCTTAGAGAAAAACATATCATGTCATGTGCCATTTTGTAGCTGGGGAAGAAATGGAGCTTGATCTTTGTCACTCAGATGTGGAGAAATGGATAGCACCCTCAAGAGGATTTGATCTATCCTCACTATTTTATGGTTACACCTTTCAATCAGGGTGAGAGGAACCTTTTGTATCCTATTGTTTTTGGAGGAGATGGAGATGGCATTCCTTTTCAAAGTTATTTAGAAGACCTTGAAGAAAACATGATCAATACAACAAAAATCTAACTATCACAAGTTGTCACTCTATATAATGGAGATATTTTCTAAGAAAGGCTCAGGATTATTAAAGAAAATAAAAACCTGATTGTTTTTGCATGTTTTGGTAATAAAAATTATGCATTTATACACACACAGGACCAATAGGGGGTAGTATAGGTAGGATTGGTTGTTCTTAAATTAATTTTCGTGGGAGGTGAGGTAGAATCGAATTTGGTTCACTAGGTCTTTGATAGATGCTATGGTAAATGAAAGGATTGATCAATGGAATGATTTAGAACAGATAGAGTGTTCCTTTAACAATAAGGTGTGCTTTAATGGAAGGCCTAAATCATAACGTTTTCACACAAAATTTAAGAATCCAAAATGAAGGATCAAATTGAAAAGACTTAACTAAATATTATCAACCGTTGTTTCATCACGCCTAAGATACCCTAAAAGGCTAACAAACAATCTTATAATCATGATAGGAGTACAGTGATTTTAAATTTGTTTATTTCAATTTCAAATGAAAGATCTTCTGATAAATAAAATTGCGAATGCCACCAAACTATCACAAGAACAAGATTTTATGTCATTCATGGACATTTCAATGTAAGATTGCAATGAAAACAAGAAAGACTATTTTTAAACATTCAAGAATGAAGCAGACATAATTTTTCTCTAAAGCAACACAGATTGACTCAAATATAATTAAATTCATCAATATGCGGAGAGTTTATAGAACAATCTTACAGCTCGTCAATGGCTTGTACATCTTACAACCAGCTTGACATGATCAAATTTAACACAAAAGAGATAAACAAGTTCCTCAGAATGGTTTCTCAAATTTAGGGGCTCTATGAAAGTTTTCTTTTAGAAATGAAATGCTGACCCCTAACTACTCCAACCATTTGCATGAAAAATACATGCAATTTATAACATTTAATCTACAACAGATTTTTTCCCCCCGAAAACAAATAACATTCAAAGGACCATCGACTTGTTGCGATTTTGATCATGATTCCCAACAATCAGATTTGCTACAAAAGTTTGTCAGGAGTTTAGAGGTAAAATATATTCGAATATTTCTAGCATTCAATCCTTTCATTTGGTAAAACACTCCTCATCTCACACTCCAACTACTTCCCCCTCTAATCTGTCAAATGTGGTTCTCTTGTGTGCCATGGAAAGAAAGATTGGAAACTTTGATTAAACCCAAATATTCATATCATGTTTTAATGGTAAAAGAATTTTTCTAATTTTCCCCAGCAAACCAAGATATCAACTAGTTTCTTACGTGCTAAGGAAAATCAGATTGAATCCAATTGTCAGATTACATTTTAATGGTAATAGACATCTGTAGATATTTCCCACCAAACCATGATATCAAATTAACCGTCCTCTTCATTTGGTATACAAGAGACATCAAGAAATGATAAAGACCCATAAAACTTCACATCCCCAAGAGCTTTGGAGTAAAAATGGCAGAAAAATTAGATATCGATGCACAGCTGTCATTGATTTCCCTTTTGAAATTTGACCATCCACTTGGAAGATCTGAGTCAAAACAGGCCTAGGAGTTACTTTTTACCTTTTTCACCTTTCGGGAAAAAAATGCAAAATTTCTTATTTTTCTTCGTCTCTCTACCTTTGAAAAATGGGTTTGACACGTGTCCCAATGTGGGTCCCAGAGGAACCACGGCTCGATTCTGTATTTTACCTCGTTTCCAGAAAAAATGAAAATTTTCCAAATTTTCCCCGCAGCCCCATCCTTCTACCTTTAGCTTCTGATGTGGGTCCCAACGGAGCCGCGCTTCTATTTGTATACACTTTAACCCCTTTTCTTCATAAAAAGAATATTTTTCAAAATTCCCCCGAAAGTCCGCACGTCCATCGTTGATCTTTTCAAACAAAATTTTGACTATTCCCTATCAAGATTGCATGTCGTTTTGATGATTTTAATAATTTTGACAATAAGAGGAAAAAATCCAAGTTGCCTCTGATGACCTGCCTCCCCGCCTTTTGAATTCTTCAAAATGCCGCGTGTCTTGATGGCACATTTTGAGATGGTCCCCAAAATGTAGAGATCCAAAACAAGTGTGGATTCAAAACATGTCTCAATCTGGAAGAGTCTGTTAAAAGGTTGAAAGCTCAGCAGAAGGATGTTATGTGTCTCAGGGTTTGATGTAGTCTCCTTTGGCAGTTGAAAAGTTCAAGCAAAGAGGCAGAGTGAGAAAAATCCTCCAAGTGTCCTTCTAGCGCTCTCTTCAAAATAAAACATAAGAGGCTAATATCCAAACATGCGCAGTCCCTCCACACGTCTCATGACTTTTAGGAAGTTGCTTGAAAAGCCTAAGTAAGGGAAGGTCCTGGCAGAAAAACTCCACGTGTCTTTATGGTGTAACTTCATGGATGGTCCCCAAGAGTGAAGACGTTGAATGAGTGTGGGCTCACCACGTGTCTCGGGCCTCTAGAAGATTTCTTGTAAAAAGCTTAAGTATCCCCAACGGAGCTGAGCAGATGGAAGCCTCCACATATCTCCTCTGTTCACATTTGTTAAGGTGGGACCCTAAGGTAGTTTTTTACATGAGTGCCAACCCACCACATGTCTATGGCCACAATCCGTCAAAATTGTACCAACTACATGAAATTTTTTTCTAAGTTCAAGCAAAGTAGTGGAATTTCTCCACGTGTAGTCCCCAGCGCAACTCTAAGGCCAAACCGAAAGGTGAATTTTCAAACGAGAGTTGTTCCTCCACATTCACAAGTTTTGGGTCAAAGTAAAAGCCATAGAGTTTTTTAAAGTTCCCTGCCAAGCTGCATCCAACCAAAAGAGTACCATGTTTCTACTAATGCAGAGCTTTAAAATTGATGGGAGAAAAACACACCTGTCAAGCCGGTATTAAAAATGCAGGAAAACCATCGTTTGAGCCTATAGACGAAATTTTCTTCAAGGAAAAAGAATTTGGAAGTGTTAGTAAGATTTAAACATAACCCTCTAAAGCTACATTCAATCATGTTTCCTTAGGTTTTCCTCGGACAAAAAATGGTAGGGACAACAACACACGACTAGACGAAAAACGAAAAACGAAAGGAACAAGACTGGTGTTTTACGACACAATTTACAGGCACTCCCTCACATGGACAGAGAAACAATAAAAACAAATTTTGGGCATAGTTAAGAGATCCTTCAACTATAGGAAGGGACTGATCATAGCCAACCTAAATGGGGGACATAGGTATTCAAGAATCAACACGGGCAGATAGGAAGACAGTGTAAGAGCCCTAAAACTAAGGAATTTTAATGGCAAAATGGGGTGAGACAAATTCAAGCACCAACGCCAACACTGACTCGGGGGATGTGCACTTCATGTGAGTGCCAAAAGAACCAAAAAAAATACCAAGTGACAAAAATAGACCATTGGGAAACAGTATTCAAAGGATAAGAAAGAAAAGAAGAAAAACCAGAACCATCCCCCAAAAGACAAACCAAGAAACTAGTAAAACCAGGTCACCGAGTAGCAGGATGAGAAAAAACACAAAAGACATAACAAGAACCAACAAAGCTACACATTGTGCAAATGGATGTTATATCTTCATTCTGAGAACTCAATCCAGGAAATGTCTTTAAGTTACCTATCATCAACAGGAATATTCGAGCAGTTCCTTATCCTAAGTCTTTTAAAAAGAAGACCTATTGTTCACCAATCTGAATGTCAATGGAGTAAGGGGCCCATGCATAGTGCATCAAATTTACCAATGCTTGCCCTTGTCTTCATGTCTTTCTATCCCATAAAAGCATCACAAGATCTCCAATGTTTGAAAGCTCTTGGGTGTTACCTTTTTGTCAAAATATCTTCTTCAACATTTTCTCTAAACATAACATGCCTTTGGTGAGATGACCTCCTTTCTTCATCCAAGCTCAACAATTTGGTTAACGAGAGCATCATATGGACTAACTTCTTGATCTTACAGTTGTTGAATGAACTGTTATCCAGGAAAGTTCACATATGCAGGGGCAACAGATTTTGAGTTCCATACACCAACTCAAATGGAATTTAGTCCCAAGCAATTATATCTGATTCAGGGTGAAAAGTCATGTTTCTAGGGTCCCAGCCCAAACAGTATTTTTCTAACTCCCCTGTACCCCATTTCCTTTTGTTCAGCTCCAGAGGTTCTCCTGATGATCTGAGGAATAGATTTTAAGATTGATGGATTCTCGTTGTCTATTTCCTTAGGGATTAAACAGGCTCGGGCTAGCATATGTTAAATTCATCCCGATACTCTTTGCACATTGCCGCAAGTCTGTAGCTCATGGCATGATCAAGTTGGGACATTTAACTGGCACTCCGAACCGGCCGATGATCTAGGTTCAGCCATGAGCAGTCTACGCAGCATTTGGGACAAGTGGGACAAAAGGACGCTCTTGACGCAGAAATTTCAAACTGGCCGACCCACTTAGTGAGGTAAAAAGTGGACTACAACAATCCACTTTTGGAAATCACTTAAACGGTCTTGGGATCACCGAATCACAACACCCAGTATGCATATACTTGCAGACTCATGGCAAGTCAGCCGAAAAGACTTAAGGCAGTACTATCAGAACAGTTGGGCTGAAGGTGCTACTCATGATAGTACCGTGAGAGAAAGCTGGATTGGCTTGAAATGAGAACTTTCGTACCAGGACAGTCTGGGACTCTAATGCAGGGCGCGAACCGGCCGAACCGGGCGAATCGGGGAAAATTTGTCCCAAAGGGTCCAGGACAGTTGGGACGATGCATAAACGCGAAACCGGCTAGTTCAGCTGAAAGCAGGTGATACTTCAGCACTGAGACAAGTGGGACAAAGGGATGTGTGAGGAATTCCAACATCCGAAGCGGCCGATACGGCAGAGAAGAAAGTGCACACGTAGAAGAGGTGATGAAACTTCACCATAATCTAGCAAAATAACATTCACAACAATATTCCGAGCATACACGATTTTCACATGAATCACTACAAGGACATTCTGGAATGAGACACGATATTCTTATAGGAACGCCATTAAAGGGGCAAGATAGAATTTCTTATTTTTGATGCAGGGGTAGATATATTTACAATACTGATAAATATATTCGGCTCCAGTCAGTGATAATGCTCAGTTCCCGTCAAATGACAAGAAAACGTGCCTGGCAGGCACCAAAATAGCAAGCCCAGTGCACTACAGAAGGCCATGCAACACACTTTTGTATTTCTCAACTAAAATCACACAAAATTGGTACCGTTGGAATCATGGTTCCGATCCCGATGTAAACTCTCCCCTCAATACATTTGAGCCCAACACTCAGAAATTGATAGATAAATGAGAAGGAAAACGTAGCCGGGTTTAGAACAGTGTTTTATTTGGTAGTTCTGGAGTGCAACCACCTGTAAGAGGCATGGTAAATGGATTGATTTGATCTGCTACAGCACATGGGTAAAAGGCTCGTCATACTGGGGAGCCATGTGCTGCAAGTAGATATAGAATCATTTCACATGCAATCTTAATTGCACTCCCAGCTACCAAATAAAACACTGATCTGAACCCAGACACGTTTTGATTTCGGGATATTGATCATTTTCTCATCAAATCTTGGAATTCTCATTGATTTTTGTGCTAATTGGAGCTCAGTTGGGCTCGATTGTAAAGGTAGGAGAGTTTCTGTACGATCTCATTGATAAGCTCTGCAAAAGTTATGGCCTTCTGTGAGTGCGGGCAGCTATTTTGGGTGTTGCACGTGTTTTCTGTCCTTGTGACGGGAATGAGCATTAACTGACTTGGGCCGAATGTTTGATCCAGGCCCTTATCATTGTAATAGATTGAACTGTGCATCATCTGAAAATAATAAAATACCAAGTTGTGTGGACGTAGAGGACATCCCCTGCTGCTCATTCCAGCAAGTCCAATTCTTGCCCCTTGAAAATCAGAGCTCGGAGTCAAGAAGTTATTGTGTCGTATTGAAGTTATGTTCTTGCAAGGATTCGTTGACTCATTGTGTATGCTTGGAACTATTGTTCGGAATGCATTTCGGCTAGATTATGGTGAATTGTCATCACCTCTTCTAGTGTGCACTTTGGCCTCTGTATGTCACACATTTGGAAGACTACTCTCATTTTGGCCGAACCTTTTCTGGTGTATCACCACTTTAGTGTAGGCGTACTCATTGTCCCGCATTGGTCTCTCGGACTGGTCCCTTGGACAAATTTAGACTAGATTCGTTAGCGGTTCGGTCTGCATTCAGAGTAGATTGTGTCCCAGGTAGTCCCAGGAGCAAGAACCAGCTTTCTCTGGAGGGTCTATCGGCCAATCCGGCAAGTTCGCACAACTTGGACATAGTACCCATGTTAGTCCAATCACATCCATAGATTTGCCTTATAGTGCACTTCGTATAAACATAAGGGTGCTGTGATTCCGGTGATAACAGGAACTGCTCATGATGTCACAGACTGCCTGTTTCAAGGGGCAGTCAAAGCTTGAGTCCCACTTTTCGGCCAGTTCAAATGGACTTTCCGCATCCCGTGGCGTCCCTTTTAATATTAATTCTATTGTCCCAAATGCTAAAAAGAATGCAACTTCTCATCCCATTTCCGGTCGGTTTATGCTCCAGATGTTCTCCTGATGATCTGTAACAAATTTATGTTACTAGGACTAGGACTTTCCCATTTTTCATGATTTTTCCTAGCCCGAGCTTGTATTTCTAAAACTTTTCACATATTATTTAAAACACTTGCACCAAAGGTTTAGCTTTGAAGATCATGGACAGAATTATTAGAAATAATTATGATTGGAACCCCAGAAATTGTAGATGATTTTTTTTAGCTTGAAGTCCATGACAATTTGCTATGTTGCTCTCTTGGTGGGAATTTGATCCACCCACTTAGTCAAGTAATTTGTGTCTACAAGGGGTGAATTTTGGAAATAACTTGAAGGGTCTAAAATATCACTAATGAAATCCAATTCCCCCTTGCTTGAATGGGGATTTAATTGATATAGGTTGCAGATGTAAGGGATCCTAAAGCTTTCAATATTCCAGAAAAATAAAGGAAAATCTCACATCTTCTAACCAACAAAGTTGTATCCTTGAGAGAGAGTTGGCCACCAAAAACCAACCCTTAAGATCTTTTGTGATTGTGACTCTTCGAAATAAATGCCCCTCATAAACTTGTCCATGGTGATCAATAATTATCTTGAGGGATTTATCTTCAGTAATGCACCTCAAGAGGACTCCTTTAGGGTTCTTCAAAGCTAACCCAAAATCAGTAATGACATATTTCTAAGAGGCGAACTTATGAGCTCTTTTCTGATTCTTATTTAAAATACTCATGGAAGTATACATGTCTGAGGTAAGAAATTACATATCTTTGTACCATTCAGAACTGCGTCAACATTTATCAAGGACATCCACCCTCCCTTCCTTCTACCTCATTCACCTCAATAGTTTACAAGTTTTTTTTCAGCCATAAGGTTAGGTAAGCCCAAACCTTTTACCAAATTTGTGGTTTGGATATCCATATCATATTCCTGCAACTTGTTCACCCACCTACATCTTTTCCTTAAGACCTCCATATATAATAAGATGTCTTTCACCATGGTGTGGGAAACATAACCAAAAAATGTTATAGCTCAAAATATAAGGTCTAAGAACATTTTTTTCTTTTAACAAGGCAAATTCTTACTTCTTCATAATGGTGTATTTCAACTCAGCTCCATGCAATGCCTTACTGAAAAATAGGCAATTGGCCTCTCAGCCCCTTCATCATCCTTCTACAACAAGATAAATGCAATAGTGCTCTCTAAAGCAAAAGATAACATTTGAAAAGGCTTCCTATAATTTGGAGCTACTAAAATAGGGGCATGCTTTAACGCCTCTTTTATCCCAATGAAATATTGAATGGACAGCTTCTTCCCACTTGATAATTTGGTCCTTCTTTAGCATGCAGGTAATTGGAATGTTTAACTTAGCAAATTTTGATATGAATATTCTGATGAAGTTTATTTTCCCTAAAGAAGGACTAAATTCCATTATTGGTTCTTGGAATTGGGACCTTTTTTATGGCCTCTACACTCTCATGATCAATCATGACACCATTCTTTGACAGAATGTGACCAAACAACTTGGCCTTTTTGCACTCTAAAATGGAACTTCCTTAGGACTCAGTGAAATGTCATACTCTCTGCATCTTATTAGAATTTTCTCCAAGTGCTGCAAGTGATCACTTCTCTTTCTAGAAAACACATTCAAATCATCTTGGTAAACATAAAATGAAAATCATTAATATAACCAGCAAAAGCAACATCTATTTGCTCTCTAAAAATTTGCTACAACATTCATAAAACTAAAGGGAATTCTAACATAAACATAAGTTCCCGAAGGGGTGGTAAAGGTTGGATTAATTCTCTTTTACTTCATTTACAACAACTTGATTATAGCCAGAGAAACCATCCAAGGTAGGAAAGTAAGCTCTGAACTGGTCACTAATTGTAGAATGTTTTCCATGTTTGGTAAAGGATAATTATCCTTCATTGATGCTCAGTTTATATTTTTAAAATCCACGCACATCCTGATATCACCATTCTTTTTTCTAATTAGCACTATGTTTGCAAGCCAAGAAGAAATACCTTGTGGGCTGAATAATCCCTCCATCCCTCAGTTTCTTCAATTCTTCTTGCATTTTAAGAGATAGGAGTGGATTGATCCGCCTTGTTTCTTCTTGAATGTCTTTGCATTAGATTCCAAAGGAATTTCATGTTGAAATAGATCCTCTCCATATGCCTTCAGTTCAGAATAAGACCAAGCTAGGCAGTCTTGATATTTCTTTAACAATTGGACATAGGACTATTTTTCCTCCTTGTTCAGATTTCTTCCTAACTAGATCTTCCTTGGTTTCTCCTTTGTACCAAGGTCATGCTCCTCAACATCCCTTGAGGCTGTTATATGCCTGTTAATAATGCAATCAACATTATCAAAGTTTGATTCAAGAGCAACCAGTCCTCTAGGAATGGGTATTAGTTTTCAGTTGGATGATTTCTTTTCCAAACAAAGTTTCTTTACCCTCTGCTGCACACACCATTGGCTCCCAATCAATACATTGATCAGCAAACTCCCTTTTGTTCTGTAGAAATATTTTGACCTGAGTATCATCATCAAAAAATTTCCAATGTTTAATGTTGTCAGGGACAGATGGACCTTGTTAACAACTTCAACATTATATTCACAATATGGGGACATTGCACAATTATCAAACTGAGATCTCAATACTGCAAGCTTGTCTGCCATAACATTGAACTTCCTATCATGATGCACAATATTAAATGAATCAAACATCTCAATCAAGTCCTAGACTGCATGCTTGTACTGTTTCATTCTCTGATTTTTAGTAGCATATAGTTTTCTGATTTGTTTGACAATTAGTTCTGAATCTCCCTTAACAATGATGTCTCTAACATAGTATTTTCAAGAAATTCTCAAACCTAACAACAATGCTTCATACTCAACAATGTTGTTAGTACACTCAAAGTTAAGTTTGAAAGAAAAAACAAACTCTTCCAAGCTTGGAGAAATCAGAACTACACCAGCACCATTTCCAAATTTGGAGCAAGCTTCATCAAACAAAAAAGTCCATGGAGAGCCTACTTGTTCAAGACTCTTACATTGATCCATTTTATTCTCTTTCCCATCAGCAAATCCAAAAAAGTTATCAACATCAACACTTGTGTACAACACTTCATAAGATGCATTGTTGGGATCTTCAATGAGGTGCAACATTTTCTTTTCTCCATACAACTTGACAAGGCTGCCCTCAATTGGGATGGTGGCATAGGACATATCCATTTGAACACTCCCACCAACACTTGCAACCCATTTTCTAGACAACAACATACCCCACTTGTCTAGGAAATCAACAATAACAACATCAAGTTTCAAGTTCCTACCCGGATAAGCTGCAAGTTGTACCACCAAACCTTTCACACATCCCACCACTAGCACCTCTCTAGTATCCATGGTAGTACACTTCACATATGTTGTTATTACTTTGATATCCAGTTCATTCATGACTTCCAGAGGCATAACATTACATGATGCTCCGAATCAAACATACAGTTGTGTAGCAATCTGTCCTTAATGATCAAAGTAGTGAAGAATGGATCTACATTTAGCTGAGATTCTACCAAGGATGTTCCCAAATAAACCTCAAGTGGTTCACCTAGTTCTTCTAATGTTGGTGGTGTTTCTAGCTCTTCAATGATTGGAGGAGTCTCCACAATGTTTACATTTCTAGATGGGGTACTTTTCTCTTCTTTCAACCCCAAATACTCAAAATCCCTTTTCTTGTGCTCAGGAATCCTAAGCAACTCAACAATTGGAACAAAAATCTTGATCTGACTCAAGACTTGGGAAATATCATAAGGAACATACTTTGGCAAGGCAACATTGGAAGGGAGATTGACAAACTCATCAGATGAAATGGGGATTTTTGATAGTTTGGGCATGAGGAGAAGTATGAATCTTGTTAGGGACAACAAGGCCTTTGGAAGGTGTATCTTTCTTAGGAACCTCTTTAGGAATACTAGTAAGCAATGGAATTTTAGGTTTGGCTTGAGGTCCTGCCCCTTTGAACAACTTTTACTTCTTAGTGTTATACTCCTTTTCTTGGGAAACAATAACATTCATCAATAACTTCCTATCCTCCTCAGATGGGATTCCTCCATCATACTTCTTTATCATTAAAGCTCTTAAATATTCAAAGTCATTATTAGGTATTTCAAAATCTTGTACAGTATCTATTTCTAAAGTATGAGAGGGAGGAAGAAGAGGTACCCAATGAATGCAATCCCAAAAACTAGCAGCAGTTCTAGCACTTATTACCTCAGTTGAAGTTGCTCCTTGTTGTGAGTTTGTAGAGAACTCCATCATGCATGCATCATCATCAGTGTTATCATCATCATCTTCTTCTTCTACTTGATGATCTACTTCACATGGAGCATGGGGCATGAAACATATGTCACACCAATCAATTACATTTGTTTCTTCAACAACAACAACTTTGGAAGCCAAAGGATTAGGCACCATTTTATTTTCCCTAGCATGGGGCTGTTTATTTCCAAATCCAACAGGTCCCTTGCCTCTGTCATCAGATCTCTACTCATTTCTAGGATGATTTACAAATAGTCTTGGGCTTGTTGCTTGTGCTGACCTTGTGAACTCTGCCCAATTCCTTTCTCTGCCTGGGCTAATTTGTATGAGATTTCTTTGACATGCCCCTGCCAAAGTTTTCACAACTTCCTCCAAATCAGCAACCTTACTTGCTTGAGGTTTTTCTGGGTTAACTAGTTTCACACCCTCCCTCTTAGGAGGTTTTCCAATTTCTTTAATGTTGTTCTCAATTTGCAGAGCCATAGTGAAGGCCTACCTCAAATTGGTAGGGTTTTTTGTCCCTCAAATAGTAAGAAACTTTCTTATCAAATGCATCTAAATACTTTATCAGACATGATTCATCACATGGCCTCAAATTAACAGGAAATATCCTCAAGGTCTTGTTAAATATTGTGTTGAAATCATGCACTGATTCATTAGGATTCTTCTTGATATTTTCAAACGCTGATAAAAGAAACCTAGGGTTTGTTTTATCACCATACTGCAATCTAAATGCATTATTTATTTATGTCCAAGAATCAATGGAATTTATCTCACAAAGATTTATACAAGTCCCTTCCATCTTCTTCCGAAGTATGGATAAATAATTTGATATTTACATATTCAAATTCAATCTCAAATTCTTCCATCATGTTGATAAAAATCTTTGAGTGTTGATCACCAGTTATAATGCATTATTTCCTTAGAAACTTTGGTAGTCTATTTCTTACATCTTGGGGAAATACATTTGGATAACCAACCATCCCTCTAAAATTTATAGGACCAAAGGTATTTACAACAAATGGAGGTCTGGGTGGAGGATGGGCCATGTTTTTTTAAGGAGGTGACCTTGGAGGAGAATCAAACTGATAAGGGACAAGGGGTCTTTAAAACACATGAGTATAACTTTCAAAATGGATATCCCCTAAAGGCTTTGTTTCTTGGAAAACCCTATCAACTTTGGAAAACATAGGGGTAGAATGAGAAGAAAAATTTTCAAATTCAAATGAAAGCCCCTCTCCAGATGGAGAATTCAATTCTACAAAAGGACTACCTGATTCAGAATCACTTGAATGGACAATCTTCAATGATAAGTTGATCACTTTCATCAATGGAGATCTCTTTTCTTGACTACTGATCTCCAACAACTCTCCACAATTTTCTTCCTTCTGACTTTGTTTTTCCTAGCTCTGGAAATAATGCCCTATCAGGATCCTTAGCAAAAAAAGATCTTCTTCCTTCCATCTTTGCAAATATTAGTAACAAATCTCACTTGACAGAGGTTAAGACACTAGTATTTATCAAAAATTAGTATCAACATGGAGTTCGCCACTAAGGATTTCAACCTTAGTTGTGTAAATGCACTAAAGAATATGATCTGTCAAATGTCTTTCAACACTTAGAAATTGGAAATGGAATGATTTGACCTTCCTTTACCCAAATTTATCAATGAAACTTAGTGCAATAACTGTAGAAACTAGAAAAAATTACACACGGCGACTTGTAACTTTGAACACTTCTTACAGGCCTGAACACAGGATGATGTTGAAACAATGTACTAGCACTTAGAGCATATAAGAAATGTTTACCAAGGTCTGAATATGAACTACAATCACAATGTCCCCAGAAATGGTGCTAGGACGGTGTTGGTGTGGGCCAAATAGATATGAACTAGCAATAAATCAACAAATCAGTTCCCGGGGTAACATAAATCAGATCCCTAACAATGGCACCAAAATGGTGTTGATGGGCCAAATGGATATGAACTAGAAAGAAATCAACAAATCAGTTCCCATATGCAAATCAAGTCCCTGGCAATGGCGTCAGAATGGTGTTGATGAGCCAAATGGATATGAACTAGAAACAAATCAAGAAATTAGTTCCCAGCAACGTAAATCAGGGTCCCAGGAAATGACGCCATAATGGTGTTAGTACCCAAATTGATTCTCACTTAGAAGCTGAGCAACATCAAAGATTTGACAGGAAGCTTAGAGACAAGCAGATCATGTTGTGTGTCATTTTGTAGCCAGGGAAGAAATGTGGCTTTCTCTTTATCACTCAGATGTGGAGAAATGGATAACACCCTCAAGAGGATTTGATCTATCCTCAGTACTTTATGGTTATGCCTTTCAACTGGGGTGAGAGGACTCTTTTGTGACCTGTTTATTGTGGAGGAGATGGAGATTTCCTTCCTTGTAAAGTTATTAAAAAGATCCTTGAATAAAATATGATCAATACAACAAAAACCTAACACTCACAAGTTGTCCCTTTGATAATGGAGATAGTTTCTAAGAAAGGTTCAGGTAAAAAACTAAAATGAAAACCTAATTTTTTCTACATGTTTTGGTAATAGAAATTATGAATTTATACACACACAGGACAAACAGGAGTAGTATGGGTAAGATTGGTTGTTTTTAAATGAATTTTTGGTGGGAGGTGAGGGAGAATGAACTTGATTCGCCAAATCTTTGAGAGCTTTTACAAAAAAGTGCAAGGCTTAATCAACAGAATGCTTCATAACAACTAAAATTTCCTTTAACTAGAAGGTCTACTTCAATGGAGGCCTAGATCAACACGTTTTCACACAAACTTTAAGAATCCAAAATGAAGGCTCAAATTGAAAAACTTAATTGAACATTATCAACCCCTATTTTATTTCACACCTAAGATACCATCAAAGGCTAACAAACAATCTTATCATCATGCTAAGAGTAGAATTGATTTTAAATTTTTTTATTTCACTATCAAATGAAAGCTCTTCTAATAAATGAAATTGTAAATGCCACCAAATTATCACAAGGATAAGATCTTGTGTGATTAACAAAGATTTCAATGTAAGATTGTAATGGGAAACAAAACAAACTATTTGCATACATTCAAAAATGAAGCAGACACAATTTTTCCAAAAATCAACATAGATGAACTCAAATTTGATTAAATTCATTAGAAGGGAAAATTTTCTAGAAAAATATCAAAACTTGTCAATGGCTGTACACTTGCAACCACCTTGACATGATCAAATTTAACACAAAAGAAATAATCATATTTCTTAGATGGTTTCTCAGAAAGATGGGCTCTATCAAAATTTTCTCTTAGGAATTCACTCCTGACATCTAACACTCTGAACCATTTGCATGAAAAGTTCATGTCATTTATAACATTTAATCTACAATAGAGTTTTCCCCCCAAAAACAAAAAAATTCAAAGCACCATTGCTTTTGATTTTGATCATGATTCCAAGAATCAGATTTGTAAAAAAATTGTCAGGCACTCAGAGGAAAAATATCTTCAAATATTTCCATCATTCAATTCTTTCATCTCGTAAATCACTCTTCATCTTAGATGCCAACTACATCCTCCTCTAATCCATCAAATATGGTTTTTTACGTCCCAAGGAAGGAAAGAATTGGAAAATCAGATCCAACCCGATAGTCAGATCACATCTTAATGGTAAAAGAAATTTTCACATCTTCCCCACCAAATCAAGATATCAAATTAATTCTCCTCTTCGTTTGTTGTGTAGGAGATATTAAGAAATCATAAAAACTCACATCTCTAGGAGCTTTGGAGAAAAATGGTCGGAAAATCATATACAAATGCACAATTGCCATCGATTTCCTTGTTGAATTTGGACTATCCACATGGGAGATCCGAGTTAAAATTAGGCATGGGGGTTCCTGTTTACCTTTTACAACTTTTGGGAAAAAATGCAAAATTTCTCATTTTGCTCTACCGCTCCACCTTTGAAAATGGGCTTGACACATGTCTCAATGTGGGTCCTAGCAGAACCACGCTTCCTTTTTACACTTTAACCCCTTTTTTTAAAAAAGGAAAATTTTCCAAATTTCCCCCGGAAGCCGGCCTCCTCGCATTTTGACTTTTCAAACTACCACATGTCTCAATGGCATCATCTTGAGATGGTCCCCAAAAGTAGAGACCCCAAACAAGTGCAGGCTCAACGCGTGTCTCAGTCTGTTATAATCTGTTAAAAAGTTGAAGGTTCAGGGGAAGGGGCCATGTGTGTAGGGTCTGAGGAAGTCTCCTTTGGTTGTTAAAAAGTCTGACCAAAGGCTAGAGTGAGTTGAAGCCTCTAAGTGTCCTCCTAGCACTTCTTCAAAATAAAACCCAGGGGCCGGTCCCCAAACATGCACAGTCCCTCCACGTGTGCCAGGCCCTTTAGAAAGTTGCTTGAAAATTCAAAGTAAGGGAAGGCCTGACAGAAACCTCCACGTGTCCTCATGGCGCAACTTCAAGATAGTCCCCAAGAGTGGAGACCTTGAATGAGCACGGGTTCACCATGTGTTCCATGGCCTACTAAAACTATAACGACTACATGAAATTTTTTTCTAAGTTCAGGAAAAGTAGCGGAATCCTCCATGTGTCCTCCCAGCACAACTCCAAGGCCAAACCAAAAGGTGAATTTTTAAACGAGTGTCATTCCTCCACGTGGAAAAGTTTTGGGTTGAAGTAAGCCATAGAGTTTTTAGAGTGCCCTGTCAAGCCACATCAACCAAAAAGAGCCAGGTCTCCACTGATGCAAGGATGTAAACTTGACGGGGAAAAACACACCTGTCAAATTGTAAAAATGCAGGGAAACCACAGTTTGAGCCTGAAGATGAAATTTTCTTCAAGGACAGAGAATTTGGAAATGTTATAAGGTTCAAAAATGATCCTTGGAGCTACATCCACTCATGTTTCCTCAGGTATTTGGGACACAAAAGACAGGGGACATCAAAACATGACTGTGGAAAATGGAGGGAAAGGATAAGCCCGAGTTTTACGACCAACTAACAGACTCTTTCATATGGTCAGAGGAAAAAAAAACAATTTTTGGGATTTTAAGTGATCCTCAACCAAGGAAGGAATTGGCCATGGTAACTGAATGGAGGACACATCCTTCAAGCACCAAAATGAGGAGACAAAAAATGTGACAAAGGCCGCAAACTGAGGGATTTCAATGAAAAACAAGGTCGAGACTAATTTGAGCATCAACAAGCATAAAATTGGATCTGAAATTTTTTCATTATCATTTTTCCATTCTTTATCATCGAGAACCAAGAAATCCATTTTTTTAATGAAATCATCTTCTCCTTGAAAATATTCACATTCGAGAGGCAGAAAGAAAAATTCATTCTCATTTTTCTTGTCATCTTCTTCCAATGAGAAAGAGAAGTCTTCGTACTCACAAGAATACTCATCACATGGAACCTTATATCAAGCATCAAAAACATGATTAGAAACATTTAACTTACCTATTGAGTTATTGATGAGTATCACTCCTTTCTCTACATTTCTCTTCACTTAAATATTGATTTGATGTAAGTTGAATCGCTCACCATCATCACTAACAACCAATGGTACAACTTCATTTAACCCCTCATCTGATAGGAAGTACAACTCTTAAAATTTTATTTCATCAAATCATCATGATGTTCTTTGATTGTCTTTGTGGTGCTTGGATATTCTTCGACCAATATGAGAAACTTGAGATCATCCTCAAAAGTTATGAAAATTTTGCAAGGTCTGGAATTTTGACATGGGATGTCTATCGTTGGGTCATCTGGTTTTTACACAGTATACTTCATTTTTCTGATGGGAAGTAGTTTCTTTGTTTTACCATTAACCAGGATGGTGGCATTTAACCAATCTAGCTACATATCTCCACCAACATCTAAACAGAAGCTTTGGCCAAAGAACATACCATATGATGTGGGAATTTCTACTACAAGGATTCTCATTATGATTTTCTTGTTAGGGGAAATCTTCCAATACTACCTCGGCATCCTTGATCTTACCCATAAGGTGAACGTTTTTCATTTCTATGGATATTTGATGGCCAAAGGTAGGGAAAAGGGAGAGACCAAGATATTTAGCAAATTTTCCAAGCATGACATTTTCTAAAGAATCAGATTCAATGATGAAATTATTTAGGCTTATACGTGTTGACTAACAAGGCTATGTAGAAAGGTTCTATCTTCCTATAGGTGGAGGGGTGTGGACGTAAGACAGTGCAAAGATGGAGTGGGTTGAGATACATGAGGTGGTTATGTTGTGGTGGAATACTTAGGACATGAACTAGAGATACTTATTTTAATATGCTAAATAACTTTCTCAAGTTTCTTCGGATGAGTTCTCAAGTACCCAAATTTGGAAATTTGAAATTTCAATTTTTTTAAATCGTCAATGATATAAAATAATGACGAGGTTTGTAGGAACATCATGGGGTCATGGTAGCCTTGACATGGATTTTCTTAGGATTTGTAGAAATTTATTTTTCAAGAGAAGTTGGAGGATAATCACTTGAAGAGGCAGAAGGATTCTTGATTGAAGTAACCTCATGCTTCTTCTCAAGTGACCCTATAGAAGTAGAATTTGAGGATCCTCCTTTTTTATTTTTTCTTAGAGTCACCATTTGAGGATTCAATTTCTTAGCTTTGGTAGTATAAGAGGATCCTTCTTTTTCATTTTATGATCGAGCAAACTCTATATATGATTAACTATATGTGGATTCTTCATCATCAAATGTGCATTCACAAAAAATGATCTAAGCACATTTTTATTCTCTTTCATTTTAAACGTCTTATATGAAAATATCTTCTTCTCCATCTTCATTGATCTCGCATATTCTATTGACTGTCCTAGACACCAATGAGAAGTATGTAGAGTGCTCCTACAATTTGGTTCCTAATATATTTTGGATGATGTGCTCGTTGAGAAAATTATTTCTTAAATTTTGTCAAGTCATTGGCCAATATTTGCAATAATTAATCCGCATTTTCATCTTTAGAAACCTAGGATTTATCTTTCATCAAGGGATTCTTGATAATAGCAAACGGATTCTTGATAATACCAAACAAGGTGAGGTCATCTTGTACCTTAACCACACTTTCTTGAGTGTTATCCAAATTTCTTAGTAGAAATATTTGTAATATGAATCTTAGTTCAGGTGATTGAGAATTCATGAAGAACATCTGAAGATTATCTAGAGTAGGAGGAGTAATAACAGGAATCTTGTTGATCAACTTGTTAAATTTTTCCAAAAAACTTCTCATGCAATCTTGTGGCTGTTTCTTCCTATGAGTGAGTTGGGAAAGGAGGGCATGAACATCTTCAGTTGTCTTGAATCTTTATTCAAACTTCATTTTTAAACTACCCCAATCAACAATTAAGCGTGAAAGCAAGTAGTAGAACCAATATGCTATGGAATCTTGTAATGTTTCCACAAACAACCACACTGCAACATCTTCATGTTATGCTCTAATGATTCTGCGAGTTGTGATGAAGGTTCTAATATGATCGTTCAGGATGTTACTTTCCATATCCTTAGAGTTTCATAAAATTATTTCTTAATCCTTTTGGAAGTTCATAAAGTAGAGGAACCAAAGAAAATGGACCAGTGTTATGTCCCTAGGTCCTTATGCTTGCATTTTTTCTTGTCTTTCACCTTCAGGAGGAATGAGGACTCATGGTTTAAGGATTTGGTTGTTCAATATGACCTTCAAAAGGAATTTCAGGAACTTTTCTTCTTGCTGGTATAATAGGAAATTTGAAATCAACTCTTTGTTGTTCCTCAAATACGGGGGTCAACAACACCACTTGCATGATGAACCCAAGCATACCCTCTTTCTACCATCTTTTCTCATGTTCTTATGAAGGAAGGAAACTTGAAAAGTGTAGATTTATTAAAAGGATTGCAAACAGGCCTTTGATTGTTTAAATGATATTTTTGGTATTTTGGTATTTTTTGGTTTTTTGTTAACTTTCCAAATATATTTATGGGTGCATAAGGGTGGATCTCTCCTTAGTGATGTCAATAAAACCTTTTAGTGAAATAATTTTTTGGATGGAAAATTATGTGTTTCCATCAACACTCATGTTAATCAGTCAGACCATAGCAGTTAGTAAAGAAAATATAAAACGTTCATGTAGGAGAGAAGAGCACATTCAAAGGTGTAGAATTATCAGAAAGGATCATGCTGAAGAATAGAAATAGGTTCTGGACTTATCCATTTTCATGACAAGGATCTATTTTTGGAGATAGTGTGTGCAACAATCAAACCGGTTGAAGAATTACACGTCATGCATTGTCTATTTTTGGAGGATTAACTATGAAGCACTTTACATGGAAACATGTCGTAAATAGATCTACTACTGTCAGTCAACTAATAGTAGTCTGTTATTAGTGCACTTACATGTATGGCTATTTTTGTAATGGTGCGTGGCTAGTAATAGCATGTGACCTATTTTTGGATTAGATAAGCTGTGAAGGGAAAGTCCCTACCATTATAAGTATGTAGTAAACTATGTAGTAGAGATATAGAGATAGGTGTGCATACATAGGGAGATTACACTACTAAATCTGTTATGGGCATACTATTGTTGTTGTAATGAAGCTTTTGTATACTTATTGCATTCAATATAATGGAGAATATTGGATAAATCTAAGTGTTAGTTTTGCATGTATATGAGTCTCGTATGTTCTTAATCTCATCATTGTTAATATTTAATTCGGTTCTCCCTTAGGTATAGATTTGGTATGCTCTATAGAATGATGTGTTAGTAATGGAACTGCATGTGTTAAGTCTTCACCATGCTAACATCCTGTAACAGCAACCCTAAAGAGGGACATGGTACCTTTGCACGCTTCAGGTGAGTGCTCAACCTAGGCTGAATGATGTGCCAATGTGTCTAGGGTCTTATTGGGCTTGTACTACTGAATTCTAGGCTGCATCATTGGTTCCATTGTCGGGACCCTCTTTTTGAGTTATTTTTAGGATGGTTCACAATGAAGACATACTGGTTGACCTTAGCAAGTGTTGAAGAGTTGATACATGATGTGGAAGAAGAATACGCATAACGGTTTAGCACTAGATCTAGGTTTCACGTATGTGTATGAGTGCAACATAACCTATATGATAGTTTATATGAGAGCTTCTTCACTATTTTTCCAGTAGAATTATAAGAGTGGTTGAGTTCTTATGCATCTAAGTGGAATTAGAGGTATCACGCACTTGTTTGGACATAGGAAGAATTTCAGACCCTTTATGATGGTGATTTGATTTTGAATCAAGCTATGGATACGTGGTTCCATGGTGTTTTGAATAGTTATATATTGGAGTACTTGATTTTCACTTATTCATGTCTAGAGGTAGATGAATTATAGTTTTTAAAATATCTGAGGGGAACTTACCTACCGGAAATTCCACTGGAAATCAAAATTGTGATGATGACTTTGAATTTGGAGAGTAAACCGATGGCTAGCTGAACCTCACCACGCATGGGGGAAGGAGTATGTTTGGTGAAGGATGAAAGACCTAGTGATAAAAAGGAAAAGAGAGGAAAGGTGGCTTGAGTAAAATGAAGGGCGCGAGAGGGAGATCGAGAAACAGTGGGAGGTTGTAGAGAAAATGGTGTTGTGGAGAAAGATATTTCGGGAAGGAGTTGAATTTCACACAGAAGACATGAAACCCAAGCTTCAGGAACTCCCCCATTTGGGAAAAATTGATAGGGAACTGTCCTTAGCCTCACATAGTAGTGCGCCAACAGAGAAGACTTGGGTCGCAGGGGTGCATCTAAACCCACTTGGAATCCTTGCCCTTGTGATTGATTTTCCAGCATTTAGTACAACAAGTAGTTAGCACACTAATTCCAGTAGTGGAAGAGTATGAGCAAGTATTATAAGAGGAATAGTAATGGTAGTGCAAATCACTTCATTGTTATATAGGAGTAATTTTTTAGATGCATCATCAACACAAAATACAAGTGCATCAATTTTTGGACTAACTTTTGGGAGTAGTAACATTTCGCAGACTGTTGGGGTATAGTTTGGTTCTACTATTGGGACACATGGAAGTACATCTTCTAGTCCAAAGCCAACTATAGGTTCAGGATCAAGAGGCATAGGTAGCTCTGGTTCAGGTGGATCTGGAGGTTTTGGAGGCAAGGGAAACACAAGAGGTTCTAGATTAGGTGGGCAAGGTCCACACCAACCCCAAAATATTTACATGGAGATTTATCTTCATCTTCTATAGTATAGGGGCATAGAAGATATTTTTGAACATGTGCATATGTGTGAAATAATGTGGTGCACAAAATGAATCATGGATTTTGAGTGTAGGGCAAGCCAATTTTCTACTACATTACAAGGGCGCACACACAGATGGTACAGAAAGTTTGACCCTGATCACACTTGCATAGATTAGACAACTTTAAAGGATGCATTCCTTAAAGAGTTTCGTATCCATGAGTTTGAGCAGAAGAGTATAAGTGCACTCAAGGATATTAAGAAAGGCACTACTGAAAGTGTGAGAGAGTATGATGGATGGTTTAAAAATTTGTTATCAAATCTTTCTTATGACATACACGCAAGGCAACATGCACAATGGTTTGTTGGGGCTTGATTACACCTTTTAAGAGGGCATTATCACATAAGACATACACTAATCCACGTAAAGGACTCAAAGCATCTTTACACACTGAGGCAGTTTGAAGCATAGACATTGGAGTGAGCCCATTTTTATAAGCACAAATAGCAGCTATGGAAAAACAGTTAAAGAAACTATCAACAAATTCAGCACATGAGACGTGCACATGAATTTGGTTCATAAATTGTGAAGTATATGGTCACATAAAGGATAGTTTTTCTCATAGAATAGTATGATCATTTCTGATGGATTGTGAGATATGCCATTTAAACCATGATGCTAGCCATTGCCCATTATTACAACACGCGATAAGGAATAACGTTTCAAGCTACTATAAAATTTGTAGGTCCACGACTCATGACATGGAAGATTATTGACTAATTAGATAAATCCATGATGCTATAGATATTGTTGTATGACAAATAGGAATTTCATATAACTCTAAGGGAAATAATGAGCATCAGGACCGGGATCACAATCAGGCACGCTATGATCAGAATGAAGGGCGTTTTGAAGGCACTCGTGGTAGAGGTCGAGGATACCACGGTGGATTTGGAGGATGAGGCCGTTGTGGTGGAAGAATTGAATTCCCTCATGGAACATGTTATACATGTGGATCCCATGACCACTACAGACATGAATGTCCTCAGAATATTACATGTTCTTTCTACAGAAAGAACCATAGCTATGAGGAGTCCCCAGACTTATATGATCATTTGAGTAAGAAACATAAACAAGATAACAAAGGCACAAGGATGATTAGGATAAAACACATTTTGGAAAATCAATGGATGCCCAAGTTGGTGGCAGATTCTAAAGAGTTGCAAGTGAATATCACAACCCATGCTGAGGCAGCACGTGTTAGGGAAACATTGCAATAGAAACCTACAGTCACTAAAGAAGAAGCTCTTCATGCATGGTACCCAGATCCTACCTATCAGAAGGAGGTTTATCAGGAACCGTGGAATTTATAAGGAATCTTCAGGGTTAGATACAGTACTTAAAAGAGTAATTGTGGAATATGGAGCAAAATAAAGCATCGGAGATGGTCCAAACTGATATAGATGACTTAAGGAAAGTCTGTAAAAATTTTCACTAGGAAAATATAATTCCATTATTAGGGGATTGGCCAAAAGGAAACACTATGTGCACAAGTATTGGGACTAGACGGCAGATCCTACATGTGAAGATTACCCCCCATAGCCTAGATTATTACAAGGAAATCACTATGAATGTTGTTGTGGATGGGTGGCTATTGAGTAATATACCGATTGATATAGGCATAGAAATCAATGTTCTTACCTTGGATGCATGGGTACAAATGGGATGACCCCCATTAATGTCATCCTCTTATTCTTATTCATGGCTAATCAGACTAAGGCCACTCCCATCAGAGTCTTGAAAGATGCATCCATTACCATAGAAGGAGCCAAGTTCCCTAGAGACTTTGAAGTTTTAGCACTGGTAGAGTCAGATAGATTCCCATCTCTATTGGGGCATCCTTGGTGCTATGAAAATAATTTTTATCTTCAGTTCAAAAAGGGCTATATTAGGTTTTAAAACAAGGAGGAGAGATTTATTATACCTTTAACAGATGGAAAATATGTGCCCTATGTTGATCCTCTAAGTGAAGAAGATATGAATAGGATTTATGTACGCACCATCTAAGATCCATAGATGATTGAACCAAAAAAAGAATGACTAATTCAGTGGGAGGATGCACAGTCTATTAGGGATACTAAAAGTGTTTCTTGTGATAATTGGGCTCACAACACTTATGAGTTATAGGGCACGAAGTAAAAATAATCTTTCCTCAGAGCACAAAACCACATTATGTTAGGAGGATAGGTAATAACTCAGTACCTTTTTATACAAGAGAAGGGGATCCCATGGTATTCCTTCGCACCAAGGAAGAACAATAGATAGAACCACTAGAAAGAAGAAATATGCTTGCATATACACTACGTGGAATAGCAGCACGCTGGTGGGTGCTCCATAGGTATAATCTTGTTAAATGGAATGAAATTAGGATTTATTGTACTACTAGGTTCTTCAGGAGTAATGCACTTACTCAAATCTACACTTATCATGGTAATCAACCTTTTCACCACGACGTTCATAAGTGTGAGAGACTTCGGAAAGAAGGGCATGAAGCTTTACCACCTTCACTATGGGTGCACAAGCTTTATTCCACTTTACAAGGCTGCACACATCCTTATTATGTGTATGCAGAACTCCATAGAGAAACTAGAAATCATAAGGATTTAATTGCAGGAATGGCCTAGATGTTTGACTTCTTCTCTATAAAGCCTCTGGTGGGAGAAGAATTGAAATTCATAAAGAACTTGACTATGGGAGATAACACCTAGGATGAAGAACTCCTTTAGGAGTTATTAGATAAAGAAGACTCAGGAGCGCATTTTGGTGAAGAACTAGAGGATGATGCAACATTACTTCAATGCGCTTGCCTTGAGAAAGAGAGAGGAAAAATGGTCTACTTAGTGGAGGAAAAAGAAGTAGAAAATATAGATGTAAACCATTCAACAGGTAAGCGTGAGGTATTGGATAGTGTAGATAAGACCACACGAGTTTAACAGGAACCTATTAAGACAAAGTGGGAGAATATTGGAATGGATACTAAGCCTAAGGAAGCCATAATTGGAGATTATTGGTCAAAATTTGAAGTGGCAAAAATCATAGAGTTACTAAGGGATTACCAAGACTTATTTCCTAGGGGGTACCATGAAATTAAAAGTGTGCATGAATCATTAGGGGAGATGAAGATAAAAATTTAAGAAGGTGCACACCAAGTTAGAAAGAGACCCTATAGGTTGAACCCCAACTTGCGTAAAAAGGTCAAAGAAGAGATCGATAAAATGTTAAAGTCTGGGATTATCAGACCCCTTGATAAGTTAGAATGGGTTAGTCCAATGGTGATCAGTATAAATAAGGATGTACATACTATAATATGTGTGGACTACAAGGAGTTGAATGTTACATGTGTAACTGATCCCTTTCCTATGCCATTACCTAAGGAAATACTAGAAGGAGTTGCAGGGCATGAAATCTATTCGTTTATAGATGGGTTCTCTGGGTATCATCGGGTTTGAATTTCGCAGGAGGATCAAGAGAATACTACATTTACTACTGAGTGGGGCAACTTTGCCTATACTATAATACCTTTTGGTCTGAAAAATGCACCTGCTATATTTTTGTGCATATTTTTCCAAGCGTTCAAGGAATTTATTCAAACCTTCTTATAGTTATATTTAGACGATTGGATGGTGTATGGATTATTTAAGCATCACTCTGACAATCTATGCTTAATGTTTGAACGGTGTAGACAGTTGAGTATCTCTTTGAACATCAAGAAGTGCATATTTATGGAGTACTTTTAGGACCTACAAAGAGGGTTTGTTGGTTGATCTAGCAAAGGTTACAGTCATTATAGTCCTAAAGGAACTTACCAGTCATAGTGAGGTGCATGGATTTTTGGATCATACAGGATATTACAGAAATTTTATCAAAGGATATGCTAAAGTTTCTACACCATTGGAAGAGTTACTAAATGGGAGAGGTGCATTCTATTGGGGAAAAATGCAGCAGCACGCATTCGAGAAATTAAAGGAAAAACTTACTACCACACCTATTTTGCATTTTCCATCATGGGACAAACCATTTCATGTACATGTTGATTCCTCTGGCACTACCATTGGCACAGTGTTATCTCAGCTTGGAGAAGGTATTGTAGATAATCCTATTTGTTCTGCTAGTAGAAAGCTGACTCCTGTAGAGCAGAATTACACAACTACAAATCACGAAGCTTTGCCAATGATATATGCGCTACATAAATTTTGCCATTACCTACTAGCTACACCATTCGTATTTTATACAGATCACATGTCATTGAATTATTTGGTAAATAAACCTATTTTACAAGGGTACATATGTCGATGGATGCTCTTATTTTAGGAATTTGAATTCACAGTTGTGGTACAAATCCAGGGAAAAGTAATTTTGGACCAGACCATCTATCAAGAATACAATCATGAGAAGAAGCAGATGTGATTAAAGATACCATGCCTGATGCACAAGTATACAGGTTACAACAAGTGCCATTAGAACTAGAGGACATTGTTTTCTTTCTACGAACAGGGATAACACCAGAAGGAATGAAATCCTGGGAAAAGAAACAACTTGCTATATGCACCACACCTTATCTGTTAATCAATGGTGACTTGTAAAAATTGGGCTGAGATGAGGTATTACATCGTTGTATATTGGAACATGAGCACATGAATATTATAGAAGAAGCTCATGGTGGTATTACTGGTGGCCACTATTCCAGTGGTGCCACTGCACACAAGATTATACTAGCTAGATTATGGTGGGAGAGCCTATATAAAGATTGTAAGGAATTTTGTAAGGCATGTGATCATTTTCAACGTCTTGGAAAACCAGGTCAATGAGAATAAATTCCTCTGAGATCTATTACTAGCACAGATCCATTTGAGAAATGGGTAATAGATTTTTTGGGTTCTATTTCACAAGCTTCACACAAAACTAGATCGCGCTACATCATAACTTGCGCAGACTATCTGACAAGGTGGGAAAAAACAACACCCACAAATGATTGTACAGTGGCTACTATAGCCCAATTTCTTTGGGAAAATATTATTACAAGGTATAGATGTCTTGAAATTTTGACAAGTGATAGGGGAACACATTTTTTGAATGAGACAATTAGAATTTTATTGGTTGAGTTCATGATTGCACACCATAATACTACACCCTATCATCCTCAAGAAAATGGAACTACTGAGGCTTTCAACAAAATTTTGAGCCATACATTGACAAAAATCTATGATGTTGGAAGAAAGTATTAGGATGATATAGTATCTCCAATACTTTGGGCATATCAAAACACATATAAAAGGTTGAAAATAGCCACACCATTTCAGTTAGTGTTTGGTGTAGAATCCGTTCTTCCTATGGAATTTATGTTACCTTCTTTGCGTATTGCACACGCTAGAGGTGTTGCTGATGAGAAACCATTAGAAGAGTGGATTTAAAATTTAATCAAGTTGGATGAATGATGAGCCATAGCACATTCGAGTTAGAAGCAAGAAAAGGCCAGGTAGAAAGCATGGCATGACAGAAACAAGAGGGACAAGAATTTTGAGATTGGACAAATGGTGCTTCTCTATGACTATAAGTTCTTGTGCCATCCAAGAAAACTTAAGGTACATTGGTTGGGGCCGTATGTTATCACTTACATCCTTTTAATAGGAACTTTCTAGTTAGAAGCACTTAATGGAACATGGCTACCTAGTTACTTCAACGGGAGTAGGCTAAAGCCCTACTATAAAAAGGTCTTCTAGACTTTTGTAATAAGGTAGTATTTCCATTTTTATTAGGTTTTCAATTTTGCATTCCCTTAAATGTGTTTCCTTCCTTGTTGCTATGCTTTTTCAATTTAGTTGGTGTATTGTGTAATAAGTGCATTTACGCACCATAAGCTAATTACTATTTGAATAACTTTTATGCACAGAGGACTGCACATAATTTTAGTGTGGAGTGGATTATTGGTATCCAGGTATAAGACTATTGCGATTAAATGCTGGAAGGAATAAAATGCTACGGGTTTTATTCAAGTTAAAGGATTGCTTCTAAAAAGTGATCAAAAATGGAGATGGATGAAGGGACAGTATAACGCGAGGTACGCGAAGGCCATAAGAAATACTAGTGGAAGATGCAGTGACAAGGTACTCGAGTGTAAGGAAGCACACTGAAAATAAGTCTATGACCAAAGGGTACTAAGGAATGCTAGAAGGTTATAGTTCGGGCGAGAAGATGTACTACGCGGAAAGGACATTGGGTTGGTGAAGGAGCAATAAATGCATCAAAATTTTGAAAATATATATAGGGATGGGATGCGAGTTCATTATTACCATTACGATTGAGAGAATTTGAAAAGAGCCAAGTGTGAGGAGCTAAGAAATCATGTTAAGGTGCGAAGAGTGTGAAACTAGACGTGTAAAGGAGGTTTGTGTGAAGAAGAATCTTGCATTCCCACATGAAGAGGGTTTGATCAAAGCTTAGGCATTACAACCAAGCTAGGGCATGCGATTTCAACTAGGGCACGAATATTTGAGCTAAGGTTTGAGTTGCACATTGCAGAAGTCAAAAGATGAGTATTTTCAGAGGACTACAGGGTAGAGATGACGCCAAAGAAGGAAATTGTAGTAGAAGTTAATGAAAATAAGAAGGTGGTTATGGAGGAAGAAGAAATGACCCCTAAGAGTAATTTTTCAAAGATGCAATATCCAGAGGGGGTTATAGTAGGCCAAGAGTGGGATTCACACATTTGGAAAAGAAATATAAGTGATTACAACCATCGTACCATAGAAAATAAGAAGGATCTAGATGCACTGTTGAACACGAAGACAAATAGGTGTACGACGGAGGACATGTCGGTCTATGACGATGTTGGAAAGAAGTTCTTAAAGAATATTTGAGTATATCAGTTATACAAGCTCCCCTACTTTAGAAAGTATGAGCCCTTGTACAAATGGCTCATGAGTAGAGTACATGAAGACTTCTTCTACTTTGCAGGATGCAGAGTAAGGATTTCAGACATGCTTATCTCCACAGTGACAAGGTCGAAGGCTACGAGTGAAGACATCAAAGAGGACTTAACAGACAAGGATGCAATTTTGGAGAATAGGAGGGAACTGGGGTGCATAAAGGGTCTATGTAGCATGGACACAAAAAAGGTGAAAAAGCACCTAGTTGTGTAGATAGCCACACACATTATGACAAAACTAAATTACCAAGTGAGGTGGTCACAAGTGAACACCATATGGTTGCACATTTTTAAAAGGATGTATGAAGGAGTGATCTATGACATTTTAGGTTACATTGCAGAAACTATCGTCAAAGAAGTGTGTTCAGGAGGAAATATTAGTTTTGGGGTTGTTTTGTTGTCTCTGGTATTCATGGAGATCAGGGTGCCAGACGGACCAAAAGAGAAGGTAAGAGAGTATCCTATGGAAAACAAGTCACCTGCAGAATGATTCAACAAGTACTTGTGTGAAGAATCGATGAATGAAAAAATCAAGCAGAGGGCTAAGAAGTGATATGATAGGCTCTGCACGGAGTTCGAAGAAGAGTGGCACATACCAAAGGATTTACCATCGGTGGTAGGTAAGGCATTTCATTTTTTCTTATACAAACATTTTTACATCACGCGATTTGTGATGAGGTATGGAGCTTGGATCCCATGGTGTAAAATATCATATTCCTTCACAACAAGGTATTTTCAAGCATCGATTCATAGGTTCTCAGATGCGCGTTGAGTAACATTCAATTCCAACAAGGTAGACTGTGACTACCACACACTGAGGAAAAAGTATGTATATCCAGGATGTAATGCATACATTGAAAGGCTCATTTCAGATGTGTTGAGCATAAAGCTAGTCATTTTGGCTGTTAGAGACATCGGAGCAGCACTGGTGTACCTCCAAATGGAAGCTAAAGCTAGAAAAAAAACAAGTATGTGGAAGATGACTTCACACTTCTAGAACCACCGAAGGGTAAGCATACCATGGAGATCATTCCATTTCCTAAACCCATAGAGACAATCAAAGTAGAAGATGAGGAGGATGAGCATGAGGATAGTGGTGGTTTGGAATATAGAGGTAGAAAACACCCTATGAATAAGGATGAAGTTGAGTGTGGAACTACACCACCTCAGCCATAAGAGGGGATGATGAGGGCTTTGATCCAATCCAAAGAGAGAGCTAATTTAAGAGAGTGTTCAAGAGAAAAAGGACCGAAGGTGGCACTCCACAAACATTGTGTAGATCACCCTGACTCTCTCAATAGAAGGAGAAAACTAAGAAAAGGAGAAGGAAACTAAAATTGAATGAGGAAGAGGAAGAGTTAGAGGAAAGCGTGCCTAATTCTCCTACACCTCTAAAGAACATAGAAGGAAAACAAGATGAAGAAATGCAGGAAGGAGAAGAGGAAGAAAAGGTAACAGATGAGACAGGTACCGAGAATACTCAGGAAATGGAAACACAAGTCCCAAATATAAAAGCTCCCTCAGCAGCCTAGGTCAATAAGAACAAGTGGGGAGCACATTCCAGTAGCCATGGGTTATGCTGAGGACACAGGTAAAATTGTTTATGCCCGTTTCTAGAGCACACTGACACAAAATGAGTTATATGGTTGGGAGTTAATGGATGAGGATATGGAAACCATACACACAAGGAAGTAATCATCATGGTCGATGTACACACAGATGGATGAACCGGATTTTGATGTGTGTGAGGATTCATGTGTGTCGAGGAGGTTGAAAAAGAAACCTCAGGCTAGACACATAATAGTAAAGCCTACTGTTATCTCAGATGAACAGGTGAGCAATGCATTGGTAAATGTTTCAATGGAGGTGGAAAGGAGTAATATGGAAAAAGCGGTCACAATTAGGGCACTAAGGGAAGAGATCAAAACTAAGGATGAGGAGATAGCACACCTAACGTAGGAAAGATACTTAGCACAGAAGAAGAATGCTTTATTTATCTGCCTCGCATAGGAAATTAGTGGTAATGTCATGAAGGCTAGGCCACACTTAGAACCAAAGGTGCCAAAGAGGTTTCCTTTGGAAATACACTATGTAAGTACATTGGTAGACTTAGTGCTTGAAGATGAACCTTTGTGCATGCTAGCACCAAAGGATCCAACACAAGATATAGAGTGAGAAAAGACTTCAGTGATGTGAAAGATTCCATCATATGAAGGACTGTTACAAGTGCTATGGGAAGAACTAAAGAAGGAAAACCAAGCCTTGCACATCTGTATAGCTCCAGAGGCACTCATCAAAATAAAAACCATGGAGGAGAATAATGAGGTCTAGAAAGTGATGAGGGATGACAAATTGGACCGCGTGGAAATATTAGAAATGTTTAAAAATAAGTGTGAGGCCCTTGAAGCAGCCCAAGAACCACATAAGGATCGGCTAGAGGAGCTTGGGAAACTTATTGCATAAAAGATGGATTTGCTATAGGGAAGGATGACTGCAATGTTCAACATTTTGTTGATCTTGCAGAATGAGAAAGGAGAGATTGTGAAGGATGAAATGGAGTCAATTGTTATGGACATTCTATAAAAAGTAGAGGAAGCACTCGTTAAGTGGTAAACCTTAGAGGACGATATTAAGGAGGAATATCTAGACTTAATTTTTTAGGTTGCAGAAGAAGAAACTGCAAGTTAAAAACATTCTTTCATTCATCCAGATTCTTTCTATTCTTCTATTCTTTGATTCGTTTTGTGAGACAACCATTTCCGGGGTGGCAATACAACTAGTGTAGGGTAATGTTGATCAATAATACCCTATAACTTAGTAAATAAAATATTGAAGGTTCACACAGGAGAGCATAGCGCATTCAAAGGGGTGGAATTATCGGAAAGGATCACACGCGAAGAACAGAAATAGGTTTTGTACTTATCCATTTTCACGACAAGGATCTATTTTTGGAGATAGCGTGCGGAGCACTCTAACCGATTGAAGACTTGCATGCCACGCATTGGCTATTTTTGGAGAATCATCTACAAAGCACTTTGCATGGACAAAGGCCAGAAATAGATTTGCTATTGTCAGTCAACTAATAGTATTCTATTGTTAGTGCACTTGCATGTGTGTCTATTTTTGTAACAGCGTGTGGATAGTAATAGCATGCGACCTGTTTTGGGATTAGATAATCAGTGAAGGGAAAGTACCCACCCTTATAAGTATGTAGTAAATTGTGTACTAGAGATATAGAGATATGTGTGCATACATAGGGATATTATGCTGCTAAATTTGTTACGTGCATACTACTATTTTTGTAATGAAGCTTTTGTATACTTATTACAATTAATATAATGGAGGATATTGGCTAAATATAACTATTAGTTTTGTGTGTATCTATATCTAGTATGTTCTTGATCTAATCATGGTTAATACTTAATTTTGTTCTCCCTTAGTATAGATTTGGTATTCTCTATAGAATGATGTGTTAGTAATGGAACTACATGTGTTAATTTTTCATCATGCTAAAATCATGTAACAACAACCATAAAGAGGGACTTGGTACCTTTGCGTACTTCTAATGAGTGCTAAACCTAGGCTGAGTGATGTGTCAGCGCGTCTAGGATCTTATTGGGCTTGTACTACTGAATTCTTGATTGCTTCTTATTTTCTATGGTATGATGGTTTTACTCACTTATCTTACTTTTCCAAATGTGGGAATACCACTCCTGGCCTACTATAACCCCCTCTGGATATTACATCTCTGAAAAAATTCTCTCAAGGGTCATTTCTTCTTCCTCCATGACCACCTTCTTCTTTCCCGTAAATCCTGATGTAAATACCTTCTTTGGTGCCATCTCTACCTTGAAATCCTCTTAAAATACTTTTCTTTTGACTTCTGCAACATGTAACTCAAATCCTAGCTGAAATATTTGTGACCTAGTTTAAATTGAGTGCCCTAGCTTGGTTATAACACGTCTACTTCACTGAAACCCTCCTCTTATGGGAACACAAGCTTCTTCTTCACACAAACCTCCTTTCCACGTCTGGTTTCACACTCTAAGAACCTTAACACGATTGCCCGGCTCTTCACACTTGGCTCTTGTCAAATTCTCTCAATCGCAATGGTAAGAATGAACTCACATCCCATTCTTATATATATTTTCAAATTTTTGATGCATTTATTACTCCTTCACCTACTCAATGTCCTCTAATTTATCTTCATGGTACATCTTCATGCCCTGGCTATAACCTTCTACCTTGCCTTCTTACCCTTTCATCACAAACTTCTCTTCAGTGCACTTCCTTGCGCCTGAGTACCTTATCACTACACCTTCCACTGGTAGTTGTTATTGCCTTCGATTACCTCGTGTTATATTGTATGTTCATCCATCTCCATCTTTGGTCACTTTTTAGAATAAATCCTTTGACTTGAATAGCACCCATAGCATCTTATTCCTTCCATCATTTAATCCCTACAGTCTTGTACCTAGATACCAACAATCCACCCCACACTAGAAGTATGTGCAGTCCTCAGCACATAAAAATTCTTCAAATAGTAATTAGCTTATGGCACATAAATGCACTTATTACACAACACACCAAAAAAATTGACAAATCATAACAAAAAAGAAGGAAACACATTTAAGGGAATATAGAATTGAAAACCTAAACTAAATGGCAATACTACCTTATTACAAACACCTAGAAGACTTATTTATAGTAGGGCTTCAGCCTACTCCCGTTGAAGTAACTGGGTAGCCATGTTCCATCAAGTGCTTCTAACTGGAAAGATCTTGTTTCAAGAATGTAACCGATAACATACGGCACTAACCAATGTACCTTAATTTTTCCTAGATGGTACTAAAACTTAGAGTCATAGAGAAGCATCATTTGTCCAATCTCAAACTTCTTGTCCTTTATTTTTTTGTCATGCCATGTTGTCTGTTTGGACTTTTCTTGCTTCTAACTCTAACATGCTACGGCTCATCACTCATCCAACTTGATTACCTTTTCAATATTCTCTTCTAATGCTTTCTCATCAGCAAGACCTCTAGCGTGCGCAATACACAAAAAAGGTAACATAAATTCCATAGGAAGAATGAATTCTGCTCCAAACACTAACTAAAATTGTGTGTCTTTGTTCATCCTTTTATATGTTGTCTGATATGCCCAAATTACTGCAGATACTTTATCATCCCAATCCTTTCTTCCAACGTCACATATTTTTGTCAATGTCTGGCTCAAAATTTTGTTAAAAGCCTCAGTAGTTCCATTTTCTTGAGGATGATAGGGTGTAGTCTCATGGTGTGTAATCATGAACTCATCTAATAAAATTTATATTGTCTCATTCAGAAAATGTGAGGCCCTATCACTGGTCAAACGGAAAGGACATCTATATATTGTAATAATATTTTCCCAGAGAAATTAGGTGGTTGTTGTTGTTATACAGTCCTTTGTGGGTGCTGATTCTACCCACCTTGTCAGATAGTATGTGTAAATTATGATGTAATGCGATCCAATTCTATGTGCAGTTGGTGAAATAGGACCCACAAAATCTATTGCCCATTTCTCAAACATCTCTGTGCTAGTAATAGGTCTCAGAGGCATTTCATCTCATTGACTGAGTTTTCCAAGACGTTGACAATGATCACATGCCTTACAAAATTTTGTACAATCTTTATATAGGGTCTCCCACCATAATCCAACGAGTAAAATCTTGTGCACAGTGGCTTCACCAACATAGTTTCCACCTACAATACCACCATGATCTTCTTCCATAATATCTATGCGCTCATGTTCTAAGATACAATGATGCACTACCTCATCTCGGCCCAATTTTTGCAAGTCACCACTAATTAACATATAAAGTGTGGCGCGTATCACATGTTGTTTCTTTTCCCAGGATTTCATTCCTTCTGGTGCCATCCTTGTTTTTAGAAAGACATCAATATCCTCTCATTCTGATGGAACTCATTGTAACTTGTATAAATTTTCATCGGGCATGGTATCTTCAATCACATGTTCTTCTTCTCATGACTTTATTCTTGATAGATGGTCTGGACCAGAATTACTTTTCCCTAGTTTTACCACAACTGTGAATTTAAATTCTTGAAATAAGAGCATCAATTGACATATGCACCCTTGTAAAATAGGTTAATTTACCAAATAATTCAATGCCATGTGATCTGTATAAAAGATGAATGGTGTAGCTAATAAGTACTGACGGAATTTATGTAGCACATATATCATTGACAAAGCTTCGCACTCTGTAGTTGTGTAATTCTGCTCTACATGAGTCAAATTTCTACTAGCAAAATAGATAGGATGATCTACAATACCTTCTCTAGGTTAAGCTAACACTACACCAATGGTCATGCCAGAGGCATCAACATGTACATGAAATGGTTTGTCCCATGAAGAAAAATGCAAAATATGTGTGGTAGTAGGTTTCTCCTTCAATGTCTTGAATGTGAATTGTTGTGGTTTTCCCCAGTAGAACATACCTCTCCCTTTTAGTAAGTCATCTAATGGTGTGGAAACTTTGGTATATCATTTGATAAACTTTCTGACATATCTTGTATGTCCCAAAAATCTGCACACCTCACTCTGACTGCAACCTTTGCTGGATCAAACCAACAAACCCTGTTTACAGATTATTTTTCCTAAAATTATTCCAAATGGTGTATAAAATATGCCCTTCTTAGTGTTCAAAGAGATACTCAACTATGTACACCTTTAAAACATTGAGCACACATTGTCACAGTGATCCTTAACTAATCCATACACCATCTAATTGTCTAAATATACCTATAATAAGTTGTGAATAAATTCCTTTAAAGCTTGGAAAACTATGCGCAAAAATACAACAGGAACATTTTTCATACCAAAAGACATTATAGTATAGGTGAAGCTACCCCATTCAGTAGTAAATATAGTCTTCTCCTGATCCTCCTCAGAAATTCAGACCTTATGATACCTAGAGAACCCATCTCTAAATGAATAGATTTCACACCCTGCGACACCTTCTAATATTTCCTCAATGAATGGAATAGGAAATGGATCAGTTACAAATGTAACATCCATCTCCATGTAGTCCATGCATATTCTAATATGTCCATACTTATTTATACGGATCACCATTGGACTAACCCATTCTGACTCATTAAGGGGTTTGATAATCCTAGACTTTAACATTTTATCAATCTCATCTTTGAACTTTTCACGCAAGTTGGGGTTCATCCTGTAAGGTCTCTTTCTAACTGGGTCTGCACCTTCTTTAAGGTTCATCTTAATCTCCCCTAATGATTTATGCATGCCTTTAAGTTCATGGTATCCCATAGGGAATAAGTATTTGTAATCCCTTAGTAACTCTATGATTTTTGTCACTATAGATTCTAACCAATAATCTCTAATTATGGCTTCTTTAGGCTCAATATCCATTCCAATATTCACCCATTTTGTCTTCATAGGTTCATGATAAGATCGTGTGGTCTTATCTACATTGTTCAATACCTCACACCTACCCATTGAATGGCTTACATCCATATTTTCTACTTCTTCGTCATCCACTAAGTAGACCATTTTTCCTTTCTCTTTCTCAAGCAAAGCGCATTGAAGTAATGTTGCATCATCCTCTGGTTCTTCACCAAGACAAGCTCTTGAGTCCTCCTTATATAATAAATCCTAAAGGATTTCTTCATCCTTGGCACTATTTCTGATAGTTATGCACTTTATGATTTTCAATGCTTCTCCCACCGGAGGCTTTGTAGAGAAGAAGTCAAACATTTGGGACATTCTTGTAATTAAATCCTACCAATTTCCAGTTTCTCTATGGAGTTCTACATACACATAATAAGCACATGCACAACCTTGTAGAGTGGAATAAAACTTTTGCACCCATAGTGAAGGTGGTAAAGCTTCCTGCTCTTCTGTCCAGATTCTCTCACACTTCTGAACATGGTGCTAAATAGGTTGATTACCATGATAAGTGAAGATTTGAGTAGGTGCATTGATCCTGAAGAACCTAGTAGTAAGAGTAATCCTAATTTCATTCCATCTAGCAATATTATCCATGTGGACCACCCACCAACGTGTTGCTATCCCACATAGTGTATATGTGAGCATATGGAGGTTCCCATTATTGTATGTAACTATCCTAATTTTATCTAAAGGTTGTGGGGTGGCCAAACAGTCCAGGGATCACAAAGGAACACTTCATTGAACCTATGTAAAAGATCTCATACAAGGGATGAAATTACAGAAATGAGGCATAAAGGAGAGAATTTAGGAAAGGATGGGTTATTGTTGTGAATAGGAAATTTCATAGTTCATACCCAATACCCAAAGTAGTTTAACATTCAATTGTAGGAAATCAATATTGAAGCACCTAGTAAGACTAAAGAATATAGACACCCATTTCTTTAGATTCATTTTTCAAAGACACCAAGTTCCTTCTTGATCGCCATACTTACAAATTTGCAAGAAAGAGAGAGTTGATGAAAGCATGAGAAAATAAATAGAAGAATGTAGATTTTACTTTTTCTTTTTCTTTTGGTGATACAAAGTTCAACATCCAAAACACAATTTACAATTGGTACAAAGTAGAAATTCTCTAAATATAACATCTTTTGGAATGGAGAATCCATCCTAATTTATATCCTTTTGAATTGATCATTCATCTCCCAAAACATCTCTTCATGTTTCTATTCTACTCATGATCTTTCAATTACCCCTAGAACATAGAAATTAAGTATCTCTCTTATAATTTTTAGAGAATATTACAAATTACAAATATTGTCACTTAAGTACATAGAACAACATATAATGATTGTGTACAACGAAGATTTAGAAGAAAGGGAGAGAAGAGGAGAGGGGACTAATCCATTGAAGAATATTCCCTTTTTGATCAACATAATGATTATCACATACTATCCTTCTGTAAGATGCACATACACCTTGGATTGCCAAAATGATGTTGAGAAATATTGTTGCAAGACCTCCTGAGGTGAAATCCTGAAGGAATAAGGATGATCTCTTTCCTAGCTCACTTGACTTAACCAACTCACCCATGTCTCCTATCTCACCAAAACTAACTCAACTCACTCATTGAGCTCAAATCAACTAGTTCACTTCAACCCACCTAGCTCATTGAGCTCAACTTAATTGGCTCACTGAGCTTACTACAAACAGTAAACTGAGAGATGATGATGGTTCCAATTTGAACAATGAGATATGATTACCTATTCTAATGAACCAATGGATTCCTTGACACCCATTGAATTTTTTCCATTTTCTCACTGATTTGAATTTTCCTCTGTTATGTTTCGTCATGCTCGTGGTCATAATTGTGATCCAAAAGATGCTTCCATGAATCTTATGGAGGTTTCATTTATTTTTTGAGCTCTAAGATCATCCTAAAACCCTATTAAGATTTTAAAAGGTGGAATGTTTTGTAAAACTAGAGCCATCTGCAAATTTTTGCATCCAAAACGGGGACTTTCTATTTTTAGTAGGTACGATCGAGACCTGCTATTTTGGGACATATCTCCTATTTTTCTCAAATATGAACTTATGAAACTTTTGGAACATTCCAATTATCCTTCGTTGATGATTCATTTCTATTTTTTTCCACTTTCTATTTTTAGCAGGTTCCTTTCCAGACCTACTATTTCAAGAAAATTGCCAATTTTACCATACTTACCATTCTGCATTGTTTTTTAGTGTTCTAGGTGATCATATCTTACAAATTGAGGGACTTACTAATTTTAGTATGCAAAGGGGAATGAAATATTATATTTATAGTAAGCTACAAAAATGACGTTGGTTTGTGATGGAAATAGTTTTTTTAGATTTGGCTCTTTGTCGCGATCTATTGCTCTAAATTTCAATGTGTTTCACTCATCAGAATGCCTTGAAATCAAAAACTCAATTTTCAGAGGTAGGTTTTATGGGCCAAAAGCTAAAATCACATCCATTAATGGATTCACTAAGATTCCTTTATCACATATATTCTCTAGAGAAGAAAATCAAATCAAACCATTGGTATGATCATCTTCCTTGTTCAGTGTTGATAGTGAGAAAGGCTTCGTTATTGCAATGGAGGATGCTCTACAATAATTTTAATAGAGTCACTAATGAATTTATAGGTTCTTAGATGTTTTTTAATAGAAATAACGATGTTCTCATGAGAATTTTATGTTGGAAGGAGTTATTTTGTGTTTTTAGAATTTCCGGCAGCACTTTTGGTTTATGGGAGAGGAGGAAGAGAGAAGCAACAAGGTAAGAAGACTTAGCCAAAAAAATTGATCATCTTAGTATGGGGTGCATTTTCTTATCCCCTCTATCTACAAGGGACAAGTACAAGGGGGGGAACTAAAATTCATCTCATTTTGGGCCTACCATGTGTCACAATATGATTGGGTGAGAGGGGAAAGAGGTAAAATAATCAATTAAGCACCCATGGCTAAGATGTGGTCATATTGAAGACCAGACTGGGGGAAAGAGAGGGGTATATTTTACTTTACCCTCTTTACCTAAGGGAAATGTATAGAAGGGACATTAAATTTACCCTCACCTAGTTGTGACAAGTGGTGAAGTGTGATTTGATGAGGGAGGAGTGATGAAAGGGCTAGAAAAAGGCATTTTAGCACTCTGGGGGTTAGTTTTAGGTCATATGAAGATACAAAAGGAAAAAATGGAATGGTAAGTATTTTACTATCACCGTTTTTACTAAGGGATAGGTAAAGGAAGGACAATAAAATTTTCCATGCATCATGTACTTGGTCCTAAAAAAATTGACTAACTACAAAACCTTTACCTGCAAGAGAGACAACTTGAAAGGTTGATTGTCGTAGCTCCATGAAGTCTGTTTTAGTGTATATATATATATATATATATATATATATATATGAAATTGACTCCAAAAAAAATTTCAAGATAAATGGAATGGGTCCCAAGATCCAAATTTCCCTACAAATCCCTCAAAAATATCTTATTTTCTTGGGATAACAAGGTGTATCTGCCGAAAATGAGTTATGCTGAGAGCCTTCTGAGTATTGTGTAAAATGCAAAAGTTCCATCATGGATAACATCATTCAATATTTCCAATGAGTATTTTTTCCTATTAACTCTTTAAGGATCTTTTGGAATCATTCACAGAAGATCAAGTACTTGTTTGGAATGCTCGCTCTTTACACCTTACAAACCCACAGTTGTATTGTTTGTCCCTAAACCTTCAGAAATTTCCTAAAATTTCCTAAATCAGTTAAAAATCATTAAATATTTTCCATACCATCTCCATATGAGTTTTGTCCTTTTGTTTTGTCTCAAAGGATGAGCACTAGCCCTGGAATGGCCTGAATTAGCCTTTCTAGGCCTCCTAAGAAACTAATAATTAGAAGCATTTCAATATTTGAAATTGTTGACATTGTCTAATTGCATGAAACACATGTACTTTCTTTTTCAAAACCTTGGAAGTACCTGTAAGATCAATATTGACATGATACAACTAACAACCAAGAGGGGGTTTTAGGAAGACTTGAGAACAAAAATTATAATTTGCATCTATTTTTATACTTGAAATTTTGAATTTTCATGGTTCACATATGCATGACAACATGTTATGATTAAATAAATATGTTATTAAACAATATAGTTTAACTATAAAAACAACATGACATAATAATTATGGATATTATTATACTTGCAACATTAAATAAACTATCCATGGATGATGACAAGTATGTTAGAACTTGTAGTAACCATATTTAGTGTTGAAAGGCTTATAATCATATAATTGATGTGATAAAACAAATACATAGATACATTGACAAGAATTAAAGTTCTTATGTTGTTGTAATTTAATATAAATAAGTACACCATGTATGACAACATGATGATACATCAATATATAAGTTGTTTACCAAATAATATTAACATTATTATGATATGTCATTCACCTTGGAAGCACTTATATTATTTATATATCATAGGTAAACTACATGTTATCTTAATACAGAACATAAACATATCATCATACTTATCCAAAGGGAATTATAATTAAATAATTGCCTCATTTTGAGTGATAATTTGTAATATGCTACAAAACGGGAAATCGATATGATGAGAGCATGATAAGTAACCATAGTACCTTATTAGAATTAAAATTGGTTAAGTGTTTATTTTAATACAATAGGGATTAACTGTAAAATATAGACGCAAACCAGGATATTTTATTAATCATCAAAATCAAATTACAAAAGATGTGCTACAATATTTATACATATTGGACAGTAATATACAAACAAATAAATGGTTTACACAAGTACAACCATGAACCAATACAAACAATAGTATTGTTAAAAAAATACAACTCCCGTATGTTGAATAAAACAAAATAGATGGTTATAATTAAATATACGAAGCGAGCGATGGAGGGAGCGAATGATGGAGGGATATTCAGTGTTGTTTCTGATGTACTGGCTACAGAATGTCTGCATTCTAGACCTATCATGGCTGTGAAAGGGCTTCTTTCTAACTTAAATTGGATGGTTGATAAGCCGCAAGTAGAGAAAGCTTTCTCGTTGGGATCCACACCTTTAGCCTGGAATAATATTCTTCAAAACCGCACTAGAAATGTGGGTCCGCATTCTCCAGAAATGGTGCAGTTCATGTGGGAGAAGGACAAGGAAGGGGTTACCTATCTTAAGGTGCCAGATAGTTGCTTGCATAGGGCTTTGGACAAAGCGAATCTTTCCCTAGTTGGTAAGTTTCTAGGCTCTAGACCTAACATTGATGTTATTAGAAAATGGGATTTTAGAAAGTGGAAACCAAAAGGGGATCTAAGCATTACCATTATGTCAAGGGGTTTTTTTCTAGAAAAATTTAATCAACAGAGTGATTTGGAATTGGTGCTTCTGGGAGGCCCGTGGTGTCTGGGTAATATGGGCCTTTTTTTGAAAAGACGGTATCCTGGGTTTGATCTGAACATCGAGAATATAAATACCATTCCAATCAGGTGTAGACTCCCAAGACTACCTCTCCAATTTTGGGACAATGAGATCTTGTTAAATATTGCTAAATCCCTCGGTGCTCCGATTGGGCTTGATGGACCTATGAGAAACAGATCTAGACTAGCTTTTTCTAGATTCTGTATTTCTTTTGAAATGGAGCAGGAGTTACCAAAACATATTATTTTTCAATCTAAGTATGGCATTTGGCATCAAAAGATTGAATATGAAAGCTTTCATTTGTGATGTAATAAATGCCATCGTATAGGGCATTTCACCAGAAAATGCCCTAATAAGGAGATCTCTCAAGAGGATACAAAAAGAAAGAAGGAAAAAATTGAAGGAGATTCAGCTCAGGCACATAAAGCTAGGTTAATAGAAATGAAACATGATCATAGCCAGAGGGAAGAAAAATCCCTTAACCAACCTGAGTGGAACCATAAGAAGAAAGGAAAAAAGGGGTTCAAAACTCCAATAAAAAAACCTCTGGTTTGTAGGAAGCTCTAGTGCCTGAAAACTCTAGTGGAAACTTCACTAGGAGTACCCACAACCACCAAAGAAGATTTAAATATGCAAAACACAGTAAAGGTGGTTTTGGAGGTTGATGAGCAAAAGGGAATAGTGAAATTAAATATTCTTTCTAAAGAGCTAGCTCAGTTTGTGGAAACTTAGAATGAAACTAAAGTAGCTGAGATAGATCAACCGAATACTCTGTTCATCATTAAGGAAATTTTGGATGAGGAAAAAGAAAACATATAACTAGAAGATTCATTACAAAAAATTTCTCCAAGGGAAAATAGTAAATTTTCACCTAAAAGTGAAAACCCCATATCTAGCACCAAATCAGCAAATCTACAACCTGTCAATAAACAGGGAGAGAAAGAGGAGGGAGAAGTAATGCCACTCAGAGAAAACATCCTCTATGAGAAAGAATTAGAGCTAAATATTGGATTCACAGAGGTCATTTCTAAGAAAATGAAGAGAATGAAAGGATTTGAAAAGATCCCAGATTCGATCTATCATGAAAAAAAAAAGAAAATAAAATTGAAAACTGGGAAACTTCAACATCTAGAACCACTAGATCATCTACTAGAAGAATAGTAGACTTTGGAAGCAGATCTAAAAGAGGAAGACCCTCAAAAAAGGCTCTCAGATCCAAGAGAATAGAGGAAGACATTATAGATGGCACTCAACGACAATTGAACCATCAGGAAATCCCAACACCTATATCTTATAAATGAAAATCATCTCATGGAACATCAGAGGGCTGAATGGAAGCTCCAAACAAAGAATAATCAAGGAGTTATGGGAGTCTAGTAGACCTAGAATTTTTCTTCTGCAGGAAACTAAGATGAACGCTAAGGTTCTTGAAATTAGTAAAAAGAATTTCTGGGAAAACTTCGACGTGGCTGTAGTGGATTCTCAGGGTGCATGAAGAGGTCTGGCTACATTTTGAGATGAAATACCATATACTAGTATGATTCTTACTGAAACTAATAACCATCTTACTATTAATTTTCACACTATTGAGAATAATTGTGACTGGATCCTTTCTAATATCTATACCCCTAATACGGTTATTGGGAGGCAAAAACTATGGACTGATCTTAAAACTTTCAGAAGTAAACATAATACTTTTAACTAGATTATTATGGGAGGCTTCAATTCTCCTCTAAACCCAGGAGAAAAACAAGGAGGGAACTTAAGTTTTTCCACAAGTATGGATGAATTTGCTGATTTTGTTGCTGACCTTAATCTCATGGATGTGGATCTTCATGGAAATCAGTTCACCTGGACTAATAGAAGGTTGGGGAAAGACTTAAATCAAGTTAGACTGGATAAAGCTCTTTTCTCTGCTAGTTGGATTTTTATTCAGGACTTCCATCTTACTTTTCTACCCAGAATTGGGTCAGACTACAATATGATTGCTTTAAAACTCTTCAATTAGACTAAGCCCACCAAGAGTTCCTTCAAATTTGAAAAGATGTGGATGGAACATGATGATATCCATGACAGGATTAAGGAATGGTGGATTTGAGATGGTGAGGGCATTTCTCAGTTTAGACTTATTCAAAAACTTAAAAATGTCAAAAAACAGGTTAAAATCTGGAACAAAGAGGTTTTTGGGAATGTGTTTGAGCAAAAAAAGGAATTAAAGAAAAATTTCCAAGATTTGGAATTCAAGATTAATTCAAAGGGGATATCTCTTTAAGATCAATCAGTGGAAAAAAATTTCTTTCAGAGCTACATACAATATGTAACAGAGAAGAATCCCTATGGAAACTCAAATCCAGGGTTATTTGGCTGAAAGAAGGAGATAGAAATACAAAATTCTTCCATATGACCACCCTGAAGCATAGAGCCTACAATAGGATAATGGAAGTTGCTAAAGGAAATGACACTGTTATAAAACACCCAAGCAGCATCAAAGAGGAAGCTCTCAAATTTTACGAAAAATTGCTTAGTGAGAAAAATATCATTAAGGATGAGGTAGTCTCTTTCATGTTGGAGAATATCCCCCAAGACAAAATTGAAGATCAGAGATTTAGATACATCACTAAAGTTGTCACATTAGAATAACTTCAAAAAGTTGTGTTTACTCTTGAAGGGGATAAGGCACAAGGCCCGGATGGTTTCTCTGTCAAATTTTTTCAGAAGTTTTGGGAAATATGTTTGGATGATCTTCTCATGGTGGTGAATGAATTCTATAGAACTGGGGATCTTTTAAAAGAGCTAAACAACACCCACATTGTGCTTGCTCCAAAAAAAATGGATGCTAAGGATTTCAAAGACTTCAGACCCATTAGTCTGTTGAATGTTATTTATATAATTTTTACCAAGATCATTGCTACCAGACTCCAGTTCATTATGAATGATTTAATATCAAACAAGCAGATTGGTTTCATTAAACGCAGGATTATTCAGGATGGAGTGATTATGGTCCATGATACTATTCACTCTATGGATAATAACAAAAAAACAAACATGGTCCTTAAACTTGATATGATTAAAGCCTTCGATAAAGTCTCTTGGGCCTTCCTGGACAAGGTTCTGAAAAAATTTGGTTTTCTAACTAAATTCATAAAAATTATCAAGGCATGCATCACTACGGCCAGATTCTCAATGGTGGTGAATGGATATCCGGTGGGATTTTTTACAAGTAGTAGAGGGCTAAGGCAAGGGGATCCCAAAGCCCCTCTGCTATTCATTCTTACGGCAGACAGTCTCAGCAAAACAATTGATAAAGCAGTCATAGATGGTCTTCTGAAAGGATCTAAGCCCACTTCCACTAACCAAACATCTTCTCATCAGCAATTCACGGATGATATAATCCTTCTGTTAATGGCTTCAATCCTTGAAGCTAAGGCAACAAATTCTATTATGAAATTATATGAATTTGCTTCTAGGCAAGAGATTAATTTTGATAAAAGCTCTATTTTCTTTTTTAACACCCCTGAGGAAAGACAACTTAATTGCTAAAATTTTGGGTTGTAAAATCAATATACTCCCCACTAATTATTTGGGGCTCCCCCTTGGTATGAAAAAAGTATCAACCAAAGTCTAGAATGACCTGGTAGAAATATTTCAAATGAAAATAGTTGGTTGGAAAGGAGCCATTCTATCAAGTGCTGGTAAGTGTCTACTAAAAAAAGCACTCTTTAGAATCTTCCTATATATATCATGACACTATATAATATCCCTTCTTCTTTCAGAGAAAAAATTGATAGGATTCAGAAGCACTTTCTATGGCAAGGAATGGAGGATAAACTCAAATATCACTTGGTAGCTTAGGACCAAGTATGCACTCCCAAAAAAATTGGGGCGCTGGGTATAAAAGACATCAAAAAAATGAATGATGCTTTAATTGTAAAAATGGGCTGGAGAATGCTCTTGGAGAAACAACCTTGAATTGAACTAATTAAGGCCAAATACCTTAATCAACAAGCAACCATTTCTTTTCTTCAGGAAGAGAACCTTCCTTATGGATCCATTTTTTGGAATAATTTAGTGCAGATCAGGAATTTCATCAAACATGGAAGAAAATGGAAAGTGGGGAATGGCAAAGACATAAAATTTTGTGGGGATAACTGGTCTAACTGCAGTCTTATTGATATATTTAGAGCAATCAGAGATAGCCTTGAACGTAAGTATGGTACCAAAATCATGGATTACATTGACAGGGATGGCAACAAGAAGAAATGGAAAAAAATATCTATGGACAGGGAAGATCTTAACGACATGATGTCCTCTTTGCAAGAGCATTTGGACCTTATCCTCTTAACTCAACTAGATGTTCAGGATGAATTAGTCTGGAACAACTCTATTGATGGAGATTACTCTCTTAAATCTGGATATAATTCTTTCTTTGAAACTGTTCAAAGCGATTTTAACTGGAGCAGGATTTGGATGGTTGAGCTCACACCAAAAATCAATTTTTTCTTTTAGCTTGCTCTCAAGGGTAGAATTGTCACCAATGACAACCTGATAAGAAAATTTTTCATAATGCCAAATAGATGCCATCTCTATAAAAAAAAATATGAGGATATCAGACACCTGTTAGTTCATTGTGAGTATGCCAATAAAATATGGAGTGTTGCCTTATCTAATTTCAATGTTTCCTGGGTTGTGCCAAAGGACTTCATCTAGTTTTCGACCCAATGGAATCCTCCTTTTAAACCCTGCGTTGTGAGAAGACTCTGGAAAATTACCTCAAGGGATGAGGAGAGGAACTCTCTGAACAACTCAAACTTATCTCATGCAAGATAATATTCAGAATAACATCTGTTCCAACATTGACATGTCTTTGATACATTGGAACCCTCCTGATCTCAACTGGCACAAGTTGAACTTTGATGGGGCTTCGAAGGGTAATCCTGGGATTGTTATAGGGGTAGGAGTGATTCAAGATCATAGAGGCAGTCTGATTGCTGCTTATGCTGGTAAAATGGGGATACAAACTAACCATTATGTTAAAGCCTTGGCCGCTCTATGGGGGCTTAGAATTTCTCAGACACATAACATTCAGATTATTATTCTGGAAGGATACTCATTAAACATCATTAATCATCTAAATTAGTCTTCACCTCCAAGCTGGAATATCAAGGATTTCATCATGGAATCTATAAGCATTTATCAAACCTTCAAAAATATCTGAAGCAAGCACACATACTGAGAAGTAAATAAGGTTGCTAATGAATTGGCTAATTATGGCATAAATAATAATCTAATTATTTAGGATAATGTTAATCACATCCTTGAGAAGGTACAAAGCAGCATTCAAGCAGAAATTTTAGGGCACTCAAGTATGGAGTAAGGATAATGATTATTTGGAGTGGCCTTTAGAGGAGATAAAAGATCACCCATGCAAGAAATATCAAATAAGCTACGTCCACATTAAATTTCATCACTCCTAACATGTGTGTGGGATTCTTAATATCTGGCACAAGTAGAAAGACATCTAAATTTCATATAGCAGTTTAAACAAGGGTTTCGAGGACAGGAGCTACAAGAATTTTAGAGAGGAAAAAAGGAGAGGATTCCCATTCTAGGTCAAACCCAACAGTGATCCAGAATGGAAGAGAAACAAGGAGTTGTGGAAACTCCTCAAGCAAGGTGGAATTACAAACTTCATTGATAGAATTCAAGGGCACGATCAGAGAATTTTGATCCAATTTGTTATGGATTGGAAGGACCAAAAATTCAAGTATGGAGGGCATAAAATACCCATCAATGAAGAACTAATTTCCAATGTTACGGGCCTGGAGATGGAAGGCTTCCATTTCTTCAGCAAGAGGATTGAAAAAAAGGATGAGGAGAAGAAGTTTGTTGCTGATAACGAGGAGCTGGTTTTTGCTGCTGTGGGTTAGAGGGTAAATTCTATCCCATCAACCTTTGATGAAATCACCCATATGATGGTCAGGTACATATATTAGGAAGGGAGATATGTTATAGTTCCTATTAAACACCTGGTGTTCCTTAACCATTTATGTAGACAAATCACAGTCTTCTTCCTGCATTATCTTTTGAACTCACTCGAATGCTCCATCTTGGAGTTTCAAAAACATACCCGTGTTACCCCCCTACATCAAGGACTTATTTTCTTGTTGCACAAGCTATGTGTTACTAAATACCCCAGTCTCCCTTCCTCCCCTAGTACTATTCCACTCTTTCCCACCACCACGACCCCCATCCCCATCCCTTCCACCACATCCAAGCCTAAAATGAGGAACCATAAGAATCCTAATTTGGACACCCCTATTTTGGGCAAATTCCTTCACAGCAATAAGGATTTGGAAGTTTTCCAAAACCTATTACATATCAGTAGTGCAGGCCATGTAGAGGCCTTACAAAATGATGGAAACAATACTTCTCAAAGGATGGAAGCCTTGGAGAATGAGATGATGAAAATGAATGAATAAGTGCAGCATTTGGCCAATCAAAAAGGCAAAAGGAAGATGGAAGATGATACTGATCTTGACAATAAGCAAGTTGAGGACATCTACAAAAAGCTTAACTCCTTATACAATCATCTGGGGAGAGAAAAGGATCACCATGACCACAATATGGAAATTTTTAATGCAATCAGTGATTTCCTTGAACAACATGTTTGTAGCATCTCTGTGCTTTGTGGGATCCCGGACAATCTGTGGGGTACGGACAAGGAGAGCAGTCAAACCATAGCAAAGTTGGATCCTAAGGACCCGACACACATAACAATGGTGGCTCTCTTTACCTTGTTACAAACTGTTAAATCCATAATTACCAGAGATTTCAAGAAGTAAAGGAGGTCTTTGTTTTAGATGTTGATCTTCATCGTTGTTCTTTTGTTGTTTTTTGGATGCATTGTTGCAACGTTCGATCTATTTTTCTCTTATGTAGTAACTTTTTGGTTACGGTTGGATTTAACGTGTATTCTAGATGTTGATCCATTTTTTTGTGGAACCTATTAATGTTTTATCTGGGTTTTAGGCCCTCTATGTAAACAGGGTATAGTCCCTTCAAAACTATTTACGATTAATAAAAACAATATGTTGCAAATATGTAAAAAATATCCTATGTACAGAATAAAAATAATTAGAGTTATATAAATATAACCATATATAATTAATAGTAATTACCCAATTACTATAGTAAATGAAAAATTAACTAATGTAAAATATAATTAACCTAACATTCCCCACTTATTTTTGCATTACCTCAAGGGATGAGGAGAGGAATTCTCTGAACAACTCGAACTTATATCATGCAAGAGACTTTGTGAAGATATCTTGCTTGTTATTTAGCTATTGGACAAAACTAACGTTGTATATTGTGTTTCAAGAAATGCTTGTGCATATGAAATGTACATGTACCTTAATGTGTTTTGTTATTTCATGAAAAAATAGATTGCGAAGAAGTTTGAGAACACCTCCATTGTCTACATACAAGGTGGTCAGTTTTTCCTATGCTATTTCAAGTCCTTCCAGTATGTGACATAGCCATATCACTTAATAGACAAATTCACCTACAGAATGATACTCGACTTCTGTGGAAGATTGAAGAAACAAAGTGTTGTTTCTTTCTTCCCCATGATATTGGTCTAATCCCATAAAGAACACAAACCCTAAAGTATATTTATGTTAATCAATGTTTCCTACATGATCTGAATCTGAATATCCTGACAAGAAGAAGTTTTTTGTCATCTTCTTATATTCCATACCAAGATCCACTATTCCCTTCAGATATCTCAAGATGCACCTTGTTTCATTTCCAATTAAAAACTTTGGTTTCCTGCATGAACCTAGATAGATAGCTCAGTACAAAGCTGATATCTGGTCTAGTATAGGTCAAGTAAATGAGACTCTCAATCAAATACCGATAAAAAATAGCATTTACAGCATAGGAGATGGATCTGAATGAGATAAATTTAATCTATTCTCCATAGGTGTAGAAATAGGTGTGCCATCCTCATCCTAAAAAACTTTAGTGTCATCTTGGTATATTTCAATTAAGAAACAAAGATATGATTCTCTTTCCATCATACTTCCAATTCAATACAATAATGCATCATCCTAGAGATTTGTCATGTTAAATGATGGATTTAAGATCTTTCTTTGTTGCATCAATCATCTTAACTAAAATACCAGTGATGGATAGATCATCGACATAATACAACGACAATCAAAATCTCCCCCCCTTTCTTTTTGAGGTAAAGATTGGGATCATATGGATTTCTAACAAATCCATGTTGTATGAGATGCTCATCAATTTTGATGTACCATGCCTGGGGTGCCTGTTTGAGGCCATACATAGATTTCTTGAGTATGCATACCTTTTCTTCTTGACCAGGTACAACATATCCCTTAGGTTGAGTGATGTAAACTTCTTCTTGTAAATCTCTGTTTAGAAAGGAATGTTTTACATCCATCTAATCAAGTTTCCAACCAGACTGTGTAGCTAGAGAAAAGATCATCCTAATCATTTTGATCTTAGCTGAGGGAAAAAAATGTCACCTCATAGTATATGTCTTCTTTTTTTGCATACACCTTATCTACTAATCTCACTTTATACTTGTCTGTGGTCCCATCTTTTTTATACTTTGTTATGAATATCCATATGCATCCAATGGGTTTCTTCCCTAGTGGAAGATTGATAAGTTGTCAAGTGTTGTTTTTCATCACTGAGTTATACTCAGCATCCATGACATCTTTTCAAAGATTTTGACTATAGGGATTCTTAGACTATAGAGGGGTCATCAGATTCAATAAGTCTACTCATCAAATAAAATTTCACTTCTTCTCTTTCTTTACTATGAGTCTGTGATGCAGGGGTGGATGTATCTTGTGGAGCATCCATTCTTTCATCTCGTAACATGTTAGTATATCACTTGGGCATACACTATACTATTCTCAAGGGTCATGGTTCTATCAAATCATCACCATCATCCCCATCATTAGTTTCATCATTAGTGGGAACATTAGCTTAATTTTTTACAACCGATGAAAAATATACATCAGATGAGTCTGGAGGATGAGACTCTATTTCCTTCTTCTCAAATAACTCTACATCTCTACTCGTGTAGACTTTCCTAGTCTTTAGATCCATCAATCTGTACCCAAGAGTCTCTTCACTATACCCAATGAAGATGATCTTTTTTGATTTCATATCTAGTTTCTTTCTATTCTTCTTAGGTATGTGCATACTTGCTTTGCACCCAAATACTCTAAGGTGTGTAACATATGGTTTTAAGATAAACTGTGGGCACTCTGTTAAAAAACTACACTATTGTCTTTTTTTCTTCTACCTATAATGTATTTACTAGTCTAGAGTCATCGATCATACATCGCATCATTTCCATTATATTACAATTTCTTCTCTCAAAAACACCACTTTGTTGTGGTGTGTGTGAAGGAGGAATTTTTCAACAAATCCCGTGAGCTTGTAGGTAGTATTTGAACTCATTATTGGTGAAACTCCCCCCTTCATCAAAGCAGAGAGTTATGATGTGATGACTAGTTTTGTTCTCAACAATTACTTTGAACTTCTTCAAGGTTTCAAAAGCTTCACTTTGCTTGCGAAGACAAAAAATCCACATTTTTCTTTAATAGTCATCAGTACAAAGCATGAATTACTGATATCTAGAATGACTCAATTACATCAGACCGTGAAGATCGGTATGAACCTAATCAAGCTTACCATGAGCTTGAAAAGTAATCTTATAAAATTAATCTTTGTGTTGTTTACCTACTAGACAATGAGGACAATTATCTATATCCTTCTGAAGAGATGGTAAGCCATGTACCATATTACACCGGTGAAGTTTCTTGAGATACTTAAAACTTATATGATGAAGTCTCTAATGCCTCAATTATGCAGAGGTAGAGTTCTTAGCTATAAGTGCTTGATCATCTCTCTGGAAAAAATAAAGTCGGAACATGTGTCCCACATTGAAGGATTTTACAACTATTTTTGAGACTCGTGATTTGTCTCAAATTAGACAAAATTTCTTGCCGGAATGACTATCAAAGTCAATTTTTAGGTTGTGATCTAGGAGTTGACTAACTAACAACAGATTTTTAGTCAACCCATGGACATATATAGTACATCTGATAATCTACAGTTGCATGAACTAAGGGGTAGAGACATGTTTCCAATCCCCTTAATTGTGTATGAAGAATCGTCACCTAATTAAACATAGTTTTTTGAAGGCGTGTCCCTCATTAAAGTAAACTAGTCTCTTTGGCTCTTAAATCAACATACTAGACATCACTAGATGACGTGGAAGCTTCACTTGATTGATCAGTGCACAAGTAGTCTTCATTATCTGAATGTTCATGTTACTCAACAATATTTCCTTGTTGATAGGGTTTTCTTTTCCAGTTCCCATTTTTATGCCCTTGATTGTAGTTTGTATATCTCTTGTGAGATTGTTCGTGTTTAGGTCTATAATTACCTGTTGAACATTTCTTGTATGTATTATGCCAACAATCTTTTAATCCATGTCTTATTTTTCAGATTGGACATACCTTCTTCTGTTGTTTGTCTCCTTGTTGATCCTAATTTTGATTTTGGGAATTTTGATAGGAATTAGTTTTTCCTTTCCCTTTTCCTTACCATTTTTTATCAGAAGAAATTTCCTTCTCCTCTTTATCATATTTACTATACATGGCTTCCTCTTGTTGTAGTATATTTATTAATTTGTCAAAAATCACTATCTGGTCTAAGAAGTTGAGTGTTGTGAAAAAAAATGTCGTATGAAGAAGGGAGAGCTCTCATAACAATAGGAATGAAAGCTTCATCTATGTCCACTTCTCCTAAGACTAGAAGTGAATCCCACAACTCTTCAACTCTTCTCAATAAATATTCTAACTTTTCATTTTGCGTAAACTTCAATGTGTGGAACTGACTCTAGAAATTCAATATGGCATTTTTGTTTTTCACCTCATATACCGTGCTTAACTTTTCCCATGATTCTTTGTCATTTTTAGCATCGCAAATGTGAGGTTGCATATCATTAGAAACTCCAAAAAAGATGATTAGCTTGGCCTTCTTATCTGATCTATTAAATTATCGTTGTTGTGGTTTATTAACCAACTATTTTTATTGGAAAGTTGATTGATATCATGCTTGGAAATTTAGTTCTACCCAAGTATATAGATCTAGGAAGTCCCTTGGTGAACATTACAATCAATGGAATCAAAATAAAGAACACTTTGATTGACTTGGGGGCAAAAATTAATGTCATGACCAGGAAAATCATGGATGACCTTAATTTAGAATGACTAAGGCCAATAGCTATAGTCTTATAACTTACAGATAGATCAACACTGAAACCTGAAGGTAGTCCTTGGGGATATAGTTATAGTGGTAGACTCTTGGGAATACCTTTCTAAATTTATCGTCCTTCAACCAAAAGAAAGTTTAGGATGATATATTATTATTCTAGGAAGGCCATTATTTGCCACTTTTGATGCACTAAAAGGTTAGAGGTCTGGAAATATGATTATTTCTAATGGAAGTGGTACTAATTACCTTATGCTCTATCCTCCTTCCCAGTCATTGAATGATAAAGATCAAGAAAATTTGGGTTGAAGAACATGAATTAGATCATATCTACGTACAATAACTCATGATGTTTTAGAAGTATTGTATAATTAAAGGACAAGGATAATATGTTGTTCTCTCCAATGTCTTGTAGAATAACTATGGAAGGAACAAATAAGTGGATGACATATTGAGGTGTTTAAGATTTCCCTTGAACTATGTTCTACCACAGTAAAGCACCATGGAAATTCCATGTAATAATTTTATTCTTCATCAACTTCTTTCTTATGATTGCATGCAATAATGTATACTCAATGATGGATCTCTCCAAATAAGTGGAGATAACACCAAGAAAATAACTCAATGTCAGCAAGTTGTTGGATAAACAATAAGAGAAATTGCTAGTTTCTCTTGTGTAAAAACATAAAAGAAACATTTACTTGGGACTATGGTCATACACATGGAATTCATCCTAGGCTCTTCACACACAAGATTTATATAAAAGAAAGTTGTAAATTGATTAGGAAGCCACAAAGGAGAATGAACCCAAAGGTGAGAGAGATTATAAAAGGATAATTGAAGAGGCTACTAGATGCTAGATTTATATATCCTATATTTGATAGTCAATGGGTATCACCTCTTGTCATTTTTCCAAAGAAAATGGAAAATGGAGGATATGTGTAGATTACAGGGAGTTGAATGTAGAAACAAAGAAAGATAATTTTCCACTAACTTTCATTAATCAGGTACTTTATATTTTGACTGGTAAAAAGTATTTCTTTTGTTTTTATCGATATAGTGGTTGTAATAAAATTTAGATTACACCAGAGGACTAAGACAAAACTACCATCACATGCCCATGGGGAAAATTTTCTTACTCAGTTCTTCCATTTGACTTGTGTAATGCACATGCTACATTCCCACATTCCCTAGGGAATTCTCAAGCATATTTTTAGATTTAACAAATGATTGCACGGAAGTCTACATGGATTAATTCATAGTACATGGCAACACTTTTAAAGAAGCTATGAAATATCTAGACAAAGTTTTGAAGATATGAAAATAGATCAATATGTCCTTAAGAAATAAAAATTACTACACGATGATGTCTCAAGGTATAGTTTCAAAACATTATCTTTCTTCTCATGGAATTCAAGTTGATCCAAAAAAGGTATCTGTTATAATCAAATTTCCAACACCAAGGAAACAAAATGATGTCAGGAGATTCCTAGGCCATACTGGTTACTACAGAAGATTCTATTGATGCATAATCATAGCACCCCTGAATGTCTACAACTTAATCGGTTGAAACTCTTAGTGTGATTGCATAACAAGGATATTTTCTCAAAGTATGGTACTTTGTGATCGAGAAATCTCTCCGGATGAAGTTCAGTTAATATTCCTCTGTTCAGATGCACGCATTTAAATTGTAGAGGATCTTCTCTAAAACCTACTCTAACTGGCCAAGGAGGCAGGGTTGAGAAGATGCAAGAAAATAAACCTAAACTAATAGAGGTGATGCATCTAAAGGAATGTTGAACACCTATTTTTCCATCAAACACAAACCATTAAAATTTAATACAACTACCATGCACATATAACCAATACTGCAATGAGAGATCAGATGATGGCAATGAACACAAGAGAGGGTTGAAATCATCCCCAGACTTATTTGATTTCTCCAAAAAATTTATACAGTCCATTACACTGGCCAAGAGGCACAAAATTGCATTACAATTTTGATGGGAGGTTTGAACTCCACAAGATCACTTACAGATAGAGAAAATGGAGGGTATAAAGTCAAAAATGTCCAACCTCTAGTAAAATTCCACTCCTTATAATATATAGGAAGAATGAGAGAAAGAGATAGAAGAATTTCAAAATCCTACTCCAACCACCCAAGAAATGCATTAAATTCACTTGAAAAAATGATGTGTTCTACTGCAAAACCCATGCCTCCATGTGTTATTCCTTGTTGGGAAAGAAAGGAAGCCCATACTTCATTATTGGGGTAGGTGAGAAGTCTTACACCCTTTAAAAATAGTAGATTGTGTTACATAGAGGAGATTGTAAGATTTCCAAAAAGTTCTTTCTTATGCAAATCTGAGCTCCCAGTCGAAATTTATGGCCATCTAAAGGTCAAGGTGTCATTCTGGAAAAATGGAAGGTTCTTGATCTGTCACTTTTTGGAATCTGAAATGCATGCAACCTCTAAAATCCTGATATTCAAATTTTCAAACATTTCCATTTTGAATATTGAGACATTGTTCATCCGCCAAATTTTCTTGACAGTTTTGAAAGTTTGAAACCCCGAAACCTGAAAGTCCAAAATTTCAGACATTCAAACTTTCAAACATTTTTCCTTTTTGAAACTTTTTATTGTTCATCGCCTAGATCAACTCAAGATTTTTGAAACCCTAAAACCCAAAGTTCCACTGTGTTGACTCCGAAACCTACGTTGACTTATGAAATCTAAACCCTTTCAGGATTCAAACTTTTAAGAATTCCAATATTTTTTCTCTCTTTTCTGTTTTTTCTGCCAAACAATCCAAAACCCTAAATCTTGAATCCCTGAAAATCTAAAATCTGAAAGTCCAAAATTTCAAACTTTTAGGATTTCAGATTTCTAGCTTTTTTCTCTCTTTTTCTATTTTGTCCCAACAAGTTCCCCGAAACCCTAAAACCTGAATGTCTACGATTTTAGAATTTTGGAGTTTCGGTTTTCAGACTTTTTATTCTTATTGAGTCCCCAGAATCTACCTTAGCCCACCTCCGAAAAGCTCCACCTCCGAAGTCCAAAACCTGAATTTTGGACTTCTTCTTTTCCCAAAATCTCTACAATTTCCTCAACTTGCTTCAACCATATCCGCTCAACTCCAAAAAGCAATCCTCCATGACTGAATCAACTCAGTTGGCTTCTTTGCATGCAAGGTCATGTTTGTCAAATTTTTCCCAAGGGTAAATATATATATATTTTTTTAATATTGGCAAATAGTTTTTTGAAACGGACTATACCCTTGAATACAAAAGAAGGCCTGAAATCTGGAATAAGAATGAGAAACAGAGCTGATGGAACAAAGTCCAAGTATTACAATGAATTTCTACGTAGCCCAGAAACAGCTACACAAACGAGACATAACAGCAAAACAACAGCAAAAAAACAGTAAGCCGACTACCAAGAAACAACAAAAATAACAACTACAAGCAGCAGAAGCATCCAGGACTACTTCTTGGCAGCTTTATCGATACTGATCTTGACTCTTTTCCAGGCATGAAACATACCCAATGCAGTCATGTGGGCAGCATCCGTCTTATCGAGCTCCTCGATGGTTCTTTTGCTCTCTTTTTCATTGCCCCCAAAGTGTAGCCGGGACACCGTTGAGGTTGGAAACACTTTTGGCATGACCCTCGATGAACTCCTCGATGACCCTAAAGGCGGCAATGTTGTAATCATGTCTAGTCTTAGCCTTCCCTTATTAGGTAATAGGTTCATATAATATTTTAGCAAGATTACAACACCAATTTTTACATTATTAGGAAAAGACATTGATTTTGTTTGGACTGAATGTTGTGAATAATATTTTCAAACTTTCAAAACAATTCTAACTACTACTCCTATATTGAGAGGACTTGATTAGATCCTTCCCTTCCACATCCACACTAGTGTATCACACCATGCTATTGGATTTTTCTTAGGACAAAAGGTTGGAGTTATTAATTATGAAATTTATTATTTTAGCAATAACTTGCAACATGTTGAGTTAAATTATATAGTCATAAAAAAGGATTTCTTGGAAGTTGTATATATTATCAAAAAATTCATACACTACATCACAAGTTATCTAGTTTTCATTCACACTAATCATTTTACAATCAAATATTTGATAAACAAACCAATAGTAAGCATTAGAATCATAAGGTGATTTCTCCTCTTACAAGAATTTGATGTGACCATAGTGGAAAATCTAAGCAAGGATAACATGGTACAAGATTTCCTCTCAAGGATGGAGACAAACATCGAAGAGAAAATAGTTGATGATTCCTTTCTAGGTGAGCACTTTTTGTCCATTTCTACTAAAACACCTTGGTATGTAGACATAGCCAACTATTTTGTCTCAAGTAAAACACTTCCACATTACTTATAATTTAAGAAGAAATACGAAGTTGAAAAGAGCGTATTTTTTTTAATAGATGGATTTCTATTTCATACAGGACATGATTAGATAATGAGAAGGTTTATAGATGATGATGAGATATATAATGTCCATAGAGCCTATCGCAATGAACCTTATGCATGACATTTTTCTATAAAAATAACATCACAGAAAGTGTTGACAACTAGCTATTATTGGCCAACAATGTATAAGGATGCAACATTATACACCAGGAGATGTGATAGATGTCATAGAATCGGTAAGCCTACTAGATATGATGAAATGTCATTATAGTCTCAATTAGTCTTGCCCCTTTTTAAAATGGGGCTTAGATGTCATTGGCCCTATAAATCCTAAATCTCAACAAAAAGAATACATCTTATTATGCATAAATTATCTAATCAAGTGGATAGAGGTGAAGGCATTTCTAAATCAAGAAAGTGAGAAGGTAACCAAGTTCCTCTATGATCACATCTTCATTAGGTATGGAGTTCCAAGGGAAATTGTAATAGATCAAGATACACACTTTACTACTGACGTAATTTATGATCTGGTTAAGAAGTATGAAATTAGGAATAAGAAGTCTACACCATACTATCCCCAATATAATGGCCAAGTAGAGGTAACAAACAGAGAGATAGAGGTCATATTGACCAAAACCATTTCACTCCATAGAAAACATTGGGCAAATAGGCTTCTAGAGGGTGTATGGGCACTCAACACAATTTGGAAAACAACTAGATTCACACCATTTAAGCTCTTGTAAGGAAAGATTGTTGGTTTTCCAATTCAATTTTAGCACAAAACACTAAGGACTGCACTTGAGCTAGGTATAGATTTATTTAAAGCTCAAAGATAGAGAATCCTCCAAATTAATGAGTTGGATGAATTGGAATACAATCAGTACACAACACATAAGGAGTGTAGAAGTAAAGAGTTAAATAACATGTCTAATATATCAAGACCATACAATTTCAAGAGGTTTATTCGACACTCTTGTTTGATTCAAAATACAAGGAAAATCTTGGAAAACTCGGGACAAGGTGGCTAGGCCCCTATGATATTGAGAAGATATTTACCAATCGAGTTATAAAACTCACTGCCATAGATATTTTAAGGTTCAAGTTATTGGTAAATGGTCATAGGTTGATGTTTTACAAGAACTCAGTTAACATAAATACATTCATGCAGTTTTTTAGAGGAGGTCAAATCACGATGGATGTAAGGACATTAAGGTTAAATTTTGGAGTTGAGTATGATAGCTCATCATCTGAGAATCCATAGGATTGAGAGATTTTAGTGGCCTTGGTATATTAATCTTGCTAACTATTCTAAGGAAAATAAAAGTGTTGTGATCAACCCTTTTGGTGATCAGCAACACTCTGCTAACATTTTGTTTCTTAGAGTTTTTGTTTTACAGGGTTTGATGTAAGGTGATTGCAAGAGTGCATGACCTCCATCGCAAGGAGAGCATGTAATGACTCAATTCTCTATTTGTAACAACATGCAGCAAATCCATGTTTTGTCTTTTACATTTTACAGATCTCATGATTGCATGAAAGAAGATCAAGGATATCTGCATGTGTGGGAAATGAGAATGAATTAATTATCACCTTAGTAGATTAGAATTCTGTCTCCGGGAGTCATCTGGTTTTAGTAAGGAGTGTCCAACATCAGTTCAATACTCATCTACATCATCACAATAAGTTTTCATCTAGCCAAGGTGAAAATTCAATAAGAATGTAAAATCATCATGCCACACAAACATCAAGATAAGTGCACTCAATTGTCATTTGAATAAAGTATAATTGGTTTAATTATATTTCATTAGCATTTTTGCCAAGTCATTATGTGTTTGTTGCATTTAAAGACCACCACCTTTCAAACCAAGACATTTCCCTCCACATAAGCCCATATTCTCAAATCACTTCACTTTTCATGTTTCATAAAGTCGCATCAATTAATGATTTCTCCCATAACCGTGTTGTGTGTCCTCTTAGTCCCAAAGTTCAAAAAAGGAAAACAATAAAAAAAATCAACACAACTCAATTGTGCATCATTATTTCAAGATATAGTTTTATTATTGCAAATTCAAACTAGAGAAAACAACATAATCACAATAGGAGGAGATTTGAATAGGCATGAACCAATTGAGCATTCTCAACTTCTTAGCCACCCTCTAATTTTACATTAATTTCAAGATAATAGTTTTTTAGATTCTATAAACCGATTTCAGGGATTCAATGAAGCAATGGTTCAAGATTTTACCAACACATTTAGTGATGGAGAGGAAAAATTGAAGGTTTTATCAATCATAATCAATGATGACATTTTGGTAGAAATAACTAGCCTATCTTCCTAGGGAGAACCATTTCTAGATAAGGTTATTCTAGAAGTGGCAAGGAGAGAACTTGTAGATGATGATGATGCATTCATCACTGATAGAAAAGGTACACAAAGAACTTCCCATAACCGTGTTGTGTGTCCTCTTAGTCCCAAAGTTCAAAAAAGGAAAACAATAAAAAAAAATCAACACAACTCAATTGTGCATCATTATTTCAAGATATAGTTTTATTATTACAAATTCAAACTAGAGAAAACAACATAATCACAATAGGAGGAGATTTGAATAGGCATGAACCAATTGAGCATTCTCAACTTCTTAGCCACCCTCTAATTTTACATTAATTTCAAGATAATAGTTTGTTAGATTCTATAAACCGATTTCAGGGATTCAATGAAGCAATGGTTCAAGATTTTACCAACACATTTAGTGATGGAGAGGAAAAATTGAAGGTTTTATCAATCATAATCAATGATGACATTTTGGTAGAAATAACTAGCCTATCTTCCTAGGGAGAACCATTTCTAGATAAGGTTATCCTAGAAGTGGCAAGGAGAGAACTTGTAGATGATGATGATGCATTCATCACTGATAGAAAAGGTACACAAAGAACTTCCCTTAAACCCTTAAGGGATGAGGTTACAAATTTTATAGTTAAATATTTTACTTGTGATGGAATATATTCTAGGTTAAATACAGTTCACTTCAAATTGTTAAATCACCTAAAGAACAATAGGCAAGTGAATATACCCAATTTACTATATGAGCTATTAAAGAGGATGAGTAGAGAGGCATAGAGGGGTGGGTCTACATTTTAACACCATTTCCTCATCACCTTGAGATTAAAGCACACCTTATAAAGGGATTATCCTGAGATAAGGTGGGAAGATTTTGCAAGGGTTAGGAGTTTAGAATTATTTTTATGAAGTAGAACAAAGAGTAGAAGAAGTACTGAAATCTCATCTACTCATGCAATATATATTGCACCATCCACCTCCCAACCTCAAGACCACCTTGCTTCCCAAAGTTTTCCATCTGGTGATAAAAACCCTACACCTATCTCCCCTGAAAGGATTTTCATTGCCAAAACCGTGTTGGAATTATCTACTCCTAAAACCTATACTTCAAAGGGAAAAAGGAAATCTCCCCATTCTTCACCTACACCACCTAGGTTCTCTCGTAGGCTGAAAACAAATAAACCAAAACCTACAAGACCAAAAAAATCACAACCCATATCACATTCCAAACCAATAGAAATAGGTTTGGGAGGTACTGATGCTACATTTCATGAGCAACAATGCCCTGACCAACCCATGGATGGAAAAGAAGAGCAAGCTCATAATGTGCAGACAATACATGTAATGAAGGGTCATGTGGAGAAAAAGGAAGAAGAAGTTAGAGGATAAACTAGAAAATAATACCTTGAAGATCCCATGAAGGAGCATCAGGAGCCAACTCTGAATGAAGTGGTAATCCTTGATATGGAAGGTTAGGGAGAGACACAAAAGAATGAGGAAGTTGAAGTAGGGACTAAATAATTGCCATTAGTTTTTGAGAAGGTCATGTAGCCACATGAAGTAGAAATTGAACATGAACAAGTGCCATAAGCTATTGAGTAGGTTATTGAGCACCAAGTGCATGGATTTGAATAAAACTAGATGTTTGTAGAATTTTAACCCTTACAGGAACCAAACTAGGAGCACATTTCTGTAGTTTTGGGTGATGTAATTAAGAAAATTACGGAGCAGACACCACCTTTTTTAGAACAAACACCACATGATAGTATACAATAAGTGAATGTAGCACCATTGTAGCCACAAATTATTATCAAGGAAATTATAAGGGAGCCTATAAAACCACCTTCTAAAGAGATGGCCACATAAACAATGTTTCCTAATATTAACTACTTGAGGACACAATTTGTGACCTATGTTAATAGGATAAAAGGGAAATGGGAGAAGGAAAAGGAAGCCCTTATCTCCAAACATTAGAAAGAATTGGAGGAAAAGGATAAATAAATTAAAAGGTTAAAGTTGAAGCAAGAAGAGACAGTTCCAGATGTCCCATAAGATATTCAAGTGCAAGCCTCCCTCAAATGTTTATGTTATTTTCTTAAAATAAAATATCTTGTAACTCAAAATCACCTGTATTAATTCTGACTTGCCTTTTGATATCAACTTAGATAGGATCTTGTTTAAGTTATATCAAAACAACACTCATGAACTTTAGCTCCTCTTATGTGAACTTTACATGTACAACTATTCTCTTGAATATGATAGGGACTAGATTCCAATCCTATACATTGGATATGTTTAAGTCGAATCACTCTACTTTAATTTTTTTAATGAATCTGATAGAGAAAGAAAAATGGAGGAATATAGAAATTTAGAGAAAGTACAACCACTAATGGTTGAAGGTTGAAGCTACAAAAACTACAAAAGTTTTAGAACAATATAAAAGGTATCTCAATAAGAAGGAGAGTATCAAAAATGAGGAAAGAAACACATGAGGAAGTCAGGGACATGATTAGGGACCATGGAATAAAGGTGATACAAGCGTGCAAGATGCACTGGAATGAGATGTCTCCTAAACTACAAAAGAAAAAGATGCACTTTTACCTTAATATAAAGGTAACTGCACCAATCAACGGGGCTAAAACATAGACACAAATGTGAAAATAAGAAAAATTCGTACATGTTTTGAAATAATGCGTAAGAATTTTGTTTTCTTTGGGTTAGTAATTCATGAAGCTAAAACACGTACGTGTTATGTGAAACTCTAAATTAAAAAAACCTATCCCTTCCTCATTTATGTTTCCCCCAAACACGAATTTGAGAGATTACCTTGTGGTCGCATTTTGTATTCAACCAATCCCTTCCTCATTTCTATTTCTCCCAAGATCATTTGAAAATTGCTGTGAATATTGGAATTGATAATGTTAAGAGAAAGAAGAGGTAAGGAAAAAAAAATTCTCTGAATTGCATTAAAATTTGGTAATTATATTTTAGATTTTAATTAAATGCATGTTTTTTTATTGTTACAGTTCCACCACAACCACAAAAAAACCCTACAAATACTATCAATACTCCTAGCCCTTCTACAATTGTTTAACATCCCCAAGGTAGTTAAGAGGATTTAGCATCCCATATAGTGGAAAATAAGATTGAAATTGAGGAATTAATTACAACAATGAGGGATTCTGATTCTACAAATTCTCATCATGCCACATTTGCAAACACATTAGAGGCATTATTGGCTCAGGTTGAAGTGGAAATGATTCAAAATTATTGTTGGACATATTATAAAAAGCATTCTAGGGAATATGACATCAATAAATTATCATATGTTGATGTAAAGAAAAAACATATTTCAGAAAATCACATATATGCATTATTCAAAGACCCTAAAACAAATTTTATTATGTCGTTGTCATGCAATTGGTTTCCAAACCATTGGTGCAATAATGATATGATAAAAAATAATTTTTGGGATGGATGGTGGATGGTATTTGATATTCCACCTTGCAATAACATTGACGTTCCACTATACTTTTTGGAAAACCTCTATTGTGATATTATCCTCAACAAGATCCAAAACTATTTTGACTATCATGAGTTTCAGGACCGAGGAAAAGACTTTGCACAAGATAGACCAAGTGCATGACATGCACCTATTCAACATGGTAGAGTCCCCATAAAAAATCCCCCTCATCCTGAGACTATCCCTACAAGTGAAGGAGACATTAGAGATTGATACACTATATGCGCTTCAGGTGCTCTCTGATACCCTTGTCCAACATACGAGCGATATTTTGGATACCGATATTGGTAGAGGTAGCCATAATATTCCTCTAGGTGGTAGTAGCATTATGCCACATCTTTGCATGTCTTATGGCAACATATGCCTGGGACCCAATGAAGATGATACTTTCATGAAGCCTGGTGTTGGAGTTACTGTTGGTGGTACACATGATAATGTGACTATGTGTGACACATTTTTTTGTGATACATTTTATTATTCAAACATCGAAAACACCTTCGTGGGAATTTATTTTATTTTATATTACATGTTACAAAAATATTTGAGTACTGGATTTACTTATATATATGTTAAAATTTTAAAATACTTGTATTTGAACTTGGTAAATTTTTTTAACTTACACATACATATGTACATGTATGCATTAATATTATAGAACGGGGGAGGGACCTCAATATCCCAACCACATGTTTTGAGCACCACGGCTATGCATACATTCATAGAGGTAAGTTATAATGTTAATCATGTAAAATTTTCACGTATGTAGATATATATAAGTTTTGAACTCAAATATATGTCTATATATGTATGTTATTATATATATATTATAAATGGCCAACTAACTTGACATGATATTTTTTGTAAAGTTGATGACCTTACTAGACACACCACCATCTTTGCCAGGAGTAGAGAAAGGTGTTTCCACCGAGATTTTATCTCCGTAGTAACTCACTAAGGTATACAAAATATGTATTTTTGTGAAATAGCTCATGTAATTCATATTATGTTCAATTAATTTTAATAATTTCCTTCATTGTAGCATCATGTTAATAATCAACATGACTGCATTGTGTATAAGCAGGAGTTACTCGTGATAGGTAGTAACCCTGTTCATATGATTCATAGGAGTGGAACGGTAAAAAATAGTTATATATTTATAAAATTAGTTAAAATATTCTCATTACACATACATTTAACTTAGTTAGCACAAATTTTTAGACCTGAATTCAAAAAATTTATCGTTAATATAGTTTTATAAGCTAATTTTGATGTTTGATTTTGTAATCTTATGTGTATGTAGGGTTCGAACCCTTCCATTTTTACTTCGAGGTCACAAAATCCTTGAGCTCATAACTTTGACACCCCCGTTCATGATCTAATAGCTCCCATTGACTCAGCTAAGTGTGAGATACAAATTCAACATGACTGAGAGATTGTGGTAAGTGTGTGTACATGTAAGTAGTTTCATTAGCATGGTCTTATACATGTTGAAAACTTATACATTAAATTTTAACAAAATAATTGTTTGCATTTACACGTTTGACTACAGTTTAGTTTTGAGCGTAAGAGTAATCATAGTCACGCTATGAAGGATCCGAAATCATCTCACAGATCTCTATCTATGTCTAAAGGAGGGCCTTCTTCAAGTAAGGAAAAGAGAGGGATAGATTTTTATGAATAGGATACACACACACACACACACATACATATATGCCTTATGACATTTATTTTGTATGCCTATGTGCATGGCATTGTATTCACATTTGACATTGTATGTATGCATATATGGAACTGACTTGATATTAAATGACCTATTCAAATTTTTATATTTATTTTGCACATTAATACTATTTGGAATTCAATATTTTGTTATGAGACCTTACATTTTTGAGATTATAATTATATCCAAACTAATATGATGTGCACTTGACAATATAAGACATTATGGATATTTTTCATTTATTGGTCTTATATACTAGCATTTTCTATGTATAATATGCAGAAATATTCAAAAATAAATATTTATATAACATGTATAAAGAGTTATCATATTTTAGTCATAATTTGTTCAATTTATCAATGTGTATATGTCAAAAGAACCTTTTCTAAACCTAGGCACAAAGTTTCAATTCAAATTAAATAAGATATATTATTGAATTTTTATAAATTGTTTTTGGTTTGACTAGAACGGTTTCATAATAATAACATGACTAAGTATCCATATTCATTATTTATGTGATTGTGATTTTCATTCAACACTTACTCTTATATTTACCTTACTTGCATTTCTTCTTGCTCTTTGTCTCTTTGTACTAGTTCATGTCCTATCATGCACATACGGCCTTATTTAATGTTTCTTTGTCTTCTACCCTATTTTAAAACCTCATAAAATCATTAGGAACATCACTAACTTGATTCATAAGGCTCCAAACACCAGTGTTGTTCTTCTTGCCAAAACTATCAACTATGCCCCTTAAGACAATGCATCGTTCAACAAACATGGATAGAAGGATCTAAGTATACCTAGAAATAATTAAAAGATTCATTAATTCAATTTTTCCATCCCTAAGGTTCTCCAAAATTCTCAGAATCCAACTCCATGTACAACTCCTTAGAGTTAACCTTTTCACTTTTTGCTCTTAAAGCACTAACTAGCCTTGTCCCACTGTACTATGTAGAATATATCCACTTATATGAGGTTCCCAAGGACTTATAAAGTATATTCAAACACTAACTAAGCCTATTATACTTCCCTAGAAGTTTCAATTCTTAGCTCAATATATAAAGCTTGGGTTATTTGTAAAATAGCTTCTTATAGCCACTTGGTAAGAAGGTAGGGGGTATATGGGTGGATGCAAAAATGTGTATTATTCATGATGAAAATGTCCATTTCCATAGGAGAAAGCTTAAAATTCTAGATATGTTTTATTAAGTTGTAATGCTTCATTTTTTCTCTAGATATTTTCCATTGTCTCTTTGTATTCAAGGATTGAGGACTATTGGGATCTGTCGTAGGATTGGACATTCAAGAATCATCGAGTGTCTAAATCAAAATTTCGTTGCATTTGGAGAAACATTCTCAAAAATTGGAGCAATGCATCTTGAAAAATAAAATTGAACGTCAAACACCCTCTCAAATTGTTAGCTTATACTAGCACTAGACATATCAAGCTCTGTTCTTCCAATAAAACCTTCATTCTCGACAATTTGTAATTGAAAGAATTATTCAAAAGAGCATAAAAATTGATCAAATTTGCTTGGCATCCTAATCTATTCAATGCTATATTTTTCAAACAGAAGTTCATGGAACCAAATGGACTACACACACACACATCAGGATGGCCTAGTAAATAGTTAGGAAGGCTTCGTTTCAGTTCCCTATAGTCTTGGCACTTCCGGGCTACATCGTCTAGGAGTAGTCCCTTAATATCCCTAAGAGAAAAAACAACTATAAGTTCTTCAGGTGATTTATTGGTCACCAAGGCACCTTCAAAGGTCTCATTCAATCCTACACCTCCATGTTAGTACCCTCTATGAAATCCTATCTCATTTTTCTTCATCTCAATGAGGTGCTCTCATTATCCTATTGTTTGAAAAAGTGCCAAATAGTTCACTTTGAGTCAGTATAAGGTTTTCCAATACAATATTTTGAAAACAGAAGCTTGTGGCACCAAAAATACTACATACACATGTCTGGGTGGCCTAGTAAATTCTTGGGGAGGTTTCATTTTGGTTCCCAATGATCTTGGTGCTTTCGGGCTACTTCATCTGTGTGTAGTCCTTAAAAGCCCTAAGAGAAAAAAAGCTATAAGTTTGTTGAGTGATTTATCGGTCACCATGCCACCTTGAAAGGTCTCATTTGATCCTACACCTCCATGTTGGTACCATCTAAAAAATATATTCTCAGTTTTCTTAATATCAATGCAATTCTTTTGCTGTCGTATCTTTTACAAAAACACCAAATAGTTCAGTTTGAGTCAGTGTAAGGTTGTCCAATGGAATATTTTGCAAACCGAATCTTGTGGGACCAAATGGACTATACACATGTATCTAGGGAGCTTGGTAAACAATAATGGAGGCATTGGTTTTGTGCCCAACGATCATGGTGGTTTCAGGCTATTCCATCCAGAAGTAGTCCCTTAAGAACTGTGAGAGAAAAAAAGGCTATAAGTTTTCCAAGTGATTTCTTAGTCACCGTGGTACCTTGAAAGGCCTCATTTGATCATACACCTCCATGTTGGTACCCTCTATGAAATCTTGTCTTGGTTTTCTCCATCTCAATGCAGTCCTCTCCCTATCCTATTGTCTCTAAAAGTGCCAAATAGTTCGTTTTGAGTCAGTGTAAGGTTGTCTAATGAAATATTTTGTAAAAGGAAGCTCGTGGCATGAAACAGACTGCACACATGAATTTAGGTGGCTTGTTAAATGCTTAGGGGTGTTTCATTTTGGTTTTGAATGATCTCGGTGCTTCCAGAATACTTTTTCTAGGTGTAGCCTCTTAAGATCCCTGAGAGACAAAAAGGCTATAAGTTTGTCGTGTATTTTTTTGGTCACCATAGAACCTTGAAAGGTCTCATTTGATGTTACACCTCAATTTTGTTACCCTATACAAAATATTTCTCAGTCTTCTCAATGTCAATGTGGTCCTCTTGTTGTCCTATTGTTTGTAATTGCATCAAATAGTTCAGTTTGAGTCAGTGTAACGCTGTCTAATGCTATATTTTGCAAAGGAGAGCTCATGGCACCAAATGGAATTTTCACATGCATTGGGATGGCCTGGGAAATTCCTGTAAAAGATTATTTTTCTTTCCCTATGGTCCCAATGCTTCTGGGCTATGTCATCCAAGCGTAGTCTCTTAAGAGCTCTGAGAGCAAAAAATGGTAAAATTTCTCCTGGAGATTTCTCGATCACTGTGGCACCTTAGACGGTATCATTTGATCCTACACCTCTACATTGGTACCCTCTACAAAAATTTGTCTCTATTTTTTCCATCTCAATTTGGTCTTCTCATGGTTATATTGTTTTTAATTATGCCGAATAGTTCAGTTTGAGTCAATCTAAGGTTGTCTGATGCTATATTTTACAAACAGGATCTCATGGCACTAAATGAACTATGCACATGCATCAGGATGGCATGGTAAATTATTATGGAGATTTTTTTTGGTTTCATATGGTCCTCGTGCTTTCGAGCTACTTTTTCTGGGTGTAGTCTCTTAAGAGTCTTGAGAGTATGAAATGGTACAAGTTCTCCAGGTAATTTCTTAGACACTGTGGCACCTTGAAAAGTATCTTTTTATCCTACACCTCCACATTGGTACACTACACAAAATCCTATCTCATTTTTCTCCATCTCAATTTGGTCTTCTCGTGGTCATATTGTTTGTAACCGCAAAGAATAGTTCAGTTTGAGTAAGTGTAAGGTTGTTGGATGCTATATTTTACAAACAAAAAATCATGGCACCGAACATACTACACACATGCGTTAAGGTTTCCTATTAAATTGTTAGCAGAGATTCGTTTTTGTGCCCAAAAATCTTTGTTCTTCTAAGATACTTCATTAGAGCGTAGTCCCTTAAGACCCCTGAGAGAAAAAAACACTATAAGTTTGAAAAAAATATCTTAGACACCGTAGCACCTTAAAATTTCTTGTTCAATCCTACACCTCTAAAATGGTACCCCCCTCAGAAATCCTATCTTTTATTTCTCCACCTCAATTTGATTTTATTGTGGTCCTATTGTTTTTAACTACGTCAAATAGTTCAGTTTGAGTCAGTATGAGGTAGTCCAATACTATATTTTGCAAACAAGACCTCCTCGTACCAAACAAATTATGTACACATGTCAGGATGGCATGTTAAATGGTTGGGAAGGCTTCATTTTAGTTCCCAATGATCCCAATGATTCTAGGATACTTTGTCTGTGCGTAGTCCCTTAAGAGCCCTAAGAGAAAAAAAGGTTATAAGTTCATCGGGTGATATCTCGAACACCATAGCACCTGGAAATGTATAATTTGATCATGCACCTCCATGTTGGTACTCTTTAGGAAATCTTGTATTAGTTTTTTCTATCTCAATTCAGTCTTCTCATGGTGCTATTTTTGTAACTATGCCGAATAGTTCAGTTTGAGTTAGTGTAATGTTGTCCAATGTTATATTTTACAAACAGAAGTATGTGTCACCAAATCAACTTCGTACATGTATCAGGGTGGACTGGTAAATGCTTGGGGAGGCATCATTTTTGTTCCCAATGATATTAGTGCTTATGGGTTACTTTGTCCAGGTGTAGTCCCTTAAGAGCCCTGAGAGGAAAAATCCCTATAAGTTTTACAGGTGATATCTTGGTCACCATGGCACCTAGAAAGTTCTCATTTACTCCTACATCTCTACATTGGTACCCTCTACAAAATCCTATATTTTTTTCTCCATCTTAATCCATTCCTCTCATTATCCCAATGTTTGTAAAAGTTCTAAATAGTCCAGTTTGAGTCAGTGTAAGGTTATCTGATGCTATATTTTGTGAACAATAGCACGTGGCACCAAACCGGCTTCGCACACACATCAGGGTGATCTAGCAAACACTTAGGGAAATTTCATTTTTATTCCTAACGCTCCCAGTACTTATGGGGCTACTTCGTCCATGCCTAGTCCCTTAAGATCCTTAAGAGAAAAAAAGGCTATAAGTTCTCTAAGCGATATCTCGGTCAATGTAGCACCTAGAAAGGTCTCGTTTGATCCCACACCTCCACATTGGTACCTTCTACAAAATAATGTTTGAGTTTTATTTATCTCAATTTTGTCCTCTCAATGTCTTGTTGTTTGCAAAATCACCAAATAGTTCAATTTGAGTCAGTGTAAGGTTGTCTGATGCTATATTTTGCAAAAGGAAGCATGTGGCACCAAAATAACTACACACACATGTTGACATGGCCTGGTAAATGCTTGGTGAGGTACCATTTTAGTGACCAACGCTCCCGATGCTTTTGAGATACTTCATCTAGGTGTAGTCCCTTAAGATCCCTGAGAGAAATAAAGGCTATAAGTTTGTCAAGTGATATCTTACTCACCGTGGAACCTAGAAGGGTGTCTTTTGATCCTACACCTCTATGTTAGTACCCTCTATGATATCTCATCTCATTTTTCTCCATCTTAATTAGGTCTTCTCACTATCCTATTGTTTGCAAACACGTTGAATAGTCGATTTTGAGTCAATGTATGGTTATCCGATGTTATATTTTGCAAATAGAATAACGTGGCACCAAACTGAATTTGCACATGGGTCAGGGTGGCATTGTAAATGCTTGGCAAGGCATCTTTTCAGAGCCAAAAATTCTTCAATGTGAAATAAGTAATAGGAAACATGTTAAGAAGAGATGGTTTATATAATATAGGTGATGAAATGAGAATTGAAAGAAGAGATTTTTCATAAGATATCGGTGGTGAAATGTGAATCTCTACTTATTATTCCTTTATAATATTTAATTTCCCTTAGCTTCCAGAATAATAAATTCTATACTAATAGTTCCAACCATGTACCTACGTAAACATGTTAGTAAAAAATTAAATAGAATTTTAAAACCTACAAAATTTAAACAAAATCATTAAAGTAAATATTCAAATTAAATTCATGTAGATGTATATATAATATTAAGTGAACATAATTTTGGAAATTCAATCCAATAAACTGCAAGGATCAACTCTCCTCTTGACAGTAGCAAGAATTGCCTCATCATTTAATTCACAAACCTTCCACAAATTCTTGTTTGATGGCGTACCTCGATATTTGATCAATTGAATATTTGTTGCAAGAACCAAATGTGAATAGTGAAGTATATTTCTATGTACTTCATAGTCTTCAAAAAACTAATTATTTGATTTTTTTATAGGATATTATCGAAGCCAAGTTCTAGTGACTACCCATGCCCCAGCAGGATACTCAAGGTCTTCATCATCAATGACTATGGAATTCAATTTTTCCCCCTCTACACAACACAACAAGAAGTAATATGTTCCCTCTTCATTAAATTTTGTGGCAATAACTACAAAAATGTGCCCCACATCACAGTAAAAACTCAAGTCAAAGTTAATATACATTAAGAGTTGATCATTTAATAATTTATAAATTTATAACACGACATACATATGTACCTTATACTAAATTAGATACTTGGTCAGATTTAGGTGATGTTTTCATGTGATCTAAAGACACTATAAGTTATAATGCTCATGGAACATGATATGTGTCAAGTGGAATCAGAGGTCTAAAACTTTATTCATCCACCCATTTTTGTGACTCACATTCGTTCCATACAAAATAAATGCATGATATATAAAAATATGTCATGCACCTAGTATGAATAGTGCAAGAACTTGCATTTGAACTACAGAATGAGTTCATATCACTTAATCCTGTAACTGTCATATAATCTTCATAACTTTCTAAATGTTATTCCTCTATTAACCAGAAATATTTATAGACTGTTAAAATCTCTTGAGATTCATGGAAATGTTTTTTGACACAAACATCAACAATGCTTTCTACACCTTTTCACCGTCTTTGAACTTTAACTCTTATCTTACAAGGATTCTTTACACACATGATCTTGCACCATCATGCTCTCCTTCCCCATGTCCTACTTCAATAAAACACCAAATATGTTGTACACCTATTTCTATGTGCATCCATCTTACTCAATAAAATATTTAGGCATTCTTTAATTGTGATGTGCAGTCGTCTGACTAGATGTAATGTTGATTGAAAACAATGTTCTTCTCATTCGAGTTCACATAAAATAACTAAAAACACCCTTGGACATATTCTGAAGAATGTGTTTGATCATCACTGATGTATAAATGATACTCTATTAATATATTTTGATCTTACCTAGTGCTTTTCGGAGAGTACATGAATGTTATATGCACAAAAATAACAACTTTCACTGATTTATAGTATTGTGACTGAACCTCCATCTGTGGCTACAATGACTAATTCTCTATGAATTCAACCAATGAAACAATAATACCAAGTGGGAATGTGTCCTTAACTTAAATTATTCATCCAACCATCGATATTTATGTGTGTGTCTTACATTTCCTCTCTGAATTTGACCATATAGTCTGATACAAGTAATTTTTCTATAACAAGATCACACCTCTTAGATTTTTTTTATATTTTAATTCATATCCCACAAATTTATATTTGTTAAAAAAAACTAATTATTTTCCTATTGAATGTGTACTCTCCTCATGGATACAAGTTTTCAATTTCCACAAGCCACCACATATGTTACACATTCCATCCAAACATGCTTTGTTATTAAAAAAAATGTCCAGTTGATCTTTCACAAAATATCATAGGAATTAATTCCCTTACATATTTTGGTGGGACATTTAATCCGCACTCCTACAACATGAGGTCAATATGAAAAACATAACGTACTTGAAAAAAAACATCATAATGCATTGAAAATTCAACATGATTCATACAGCCACAAGTGGTACATGAGGGATTTATTTTGACATAAAAGGGTTTGCTAATTTCAAAAAATATTGATCTTATATTAATTTCTAACTTTTCATTCTTAAACTTAGAGAACAATTGCATTTGATTCATTGTTGGTTATTAAAATTTCCAACTGTATCTTGGATCTGGATGAACTGAGTTATTTGATTCAACAATGGGACTATATCCAAGTGTGGGACCTTGCGCACTTGAAACAATTCTATAGAGAAGGCCAGTTCCTCTACCTATTTCTACTACTACTGCTACTCCTAATGATGGAAAGGAAAACTAAGCTAACAATGCCAAGGGACTAGGGATATACGAATAACATAAAAATGGAAAAATACACTAAGGGAGGTGATAGAACTAGAAAATGATGGATAAACACTATCTGTTTTGAGTGAAAATGAAGGGAGAATCATTAACAAAGGCTAGGTACATGTAGCATAGAATAGAATGCATTTACATGATCGATTTCATCAAACACAACACAAAAATGGAGTTGTAAGAGATTTAAAAAGACAAAGAAATCACACAATGCAAGAGAGAGGAAAGAAAGAAGAATAAAAATAGGTTAAGGAAGATAATAGCCACAAAGTAATGCTTTTATTACTTCCAAGTATGGACAGTCGATTACATTGTTGTCTAAAGGCCGATATATGCATGTAAAAACTAGATATAGAGGTGTGTAAATCAAAATATAAATATATGTAATCCTTAGAAAACATTGTAGGATTCAAAATGTACAAACATTTACAATGAGCCAAGATCTTACATTTATGGATGAAAGAGAAGAGGAGAGGAGGGAAAAATTGAATTTGAAAGATAAACACCAACAACAAGAATCCAAATGCTGCAAACCCACCTAGAAATTTATAAAATACACTTCCCCATGTTTTTTTGGCATGTAGGAGAAGAAAGGATGTGAGATCCATATCAAATCAGGTGGTTAGAGCAATCAGATCTACTCATTAATGGCTAGAAAGACGTTTTCCCCATTTCACACCTACAAAATCCCAGTGAAATTTGAATTTAAATATTGTGCACTATAGATGACATTGAAACCTTTCCAAAAATGTCGTGCGCATAAGGATCTAAGTATTGGAGAATAATTTATGACTGTTAGAAGATCTACAATGCTAACTAGCCATCTAAGACACATGGCACACACTGATTGATTGAAAGATAAGACAAATTCACATCTATTTTTTCATTTATGCCATGTTTCACTGAGTGGTTCATCTTAAGGATTTGTCACCTAGCTAGGGTGATTTTATTTCTTTCATTTCGTGCACTCAAGGTCTAACACATGTAATGTAGCACAGAAGGGCACAAAAGAATGTGCAAAGGCATGTGCACAGAAGAGTGAGGTGTGAGAGGAAAAAAGAGAAAGGGTGTGCTCCAAAGTGTCCCACGTGGGAGGAATGGGGTAAAAAACTACTAAAGGAAGGTATTATTGAGATGTAATTATTATAAATTAATTTGTGGGGAAACAAGAAAGGGGTGTGCAAGGATTATAAGGACTTGGTTGATTTGGAGAGAAAGTCTAGGGTGCGAACAAGGTGCAAATAATGATGAGAAGAATGTGAATGCACAAAAAGTGCACAGAAGGAGGGGAAATTTGGAACAAAGAGGAAGAGGAAAGGGAAAAGGAAAAGGAAAAGGAATAAGGCATGGAAGGAAGGAGCGCATAGGGCATGTAGCGAATTTACAACCTCGGAGATGTGTCAAATAGGTAGATGAAGCGAGTGCAACCTGTAATATGAAACCTTCAGAGCTAGAATGAGATTTAAGTTATCTAAATAACTATGGGAGTTATTGTGGATAACATTTTTGTTAATTTTGGGGCCATCTTCCTACTAGATGAAGGAGATCAGTATCCTAGAGTTTCCATTGGGTATGGGGTCTACTATGTAACCATGAAATTATGATCGGAACCTTGAATAATTACCCTTGAAGCCACTTTGAAACAAATTATGAACTCTATTGTGAATCCTAGAAAAACTGTTGGAAGATTATTGACATCCTGGAAGCAAAAAAAGAGCACGCTCAAGAAGCAGACGGGAGAGAAGAATTATGTACAAACAAAAAAATGTGTGTGTAGCACTCTTAGAGGAATTGAAACTACTCTAATATATACAAAATAATGTAGCAAGAATAGTGGAAGGATTTAAGACAGATACCATTGATTGAGATGGAAATCACGCCTCCATTAAGATGAGATAAATCAAAAGAGTTTTCCCTCTTGAAAGAACTGATAACATATGGGCCAATCCATGTGCATAAAACTTTGAATGGTGCCCTAATTTAGCTCTGTCAACATCTCATTTTAAGACAAAGTCCCCAAATTTGAATGCTTAAGGCCTAGCCTGTCTTTCAAACCACTTCTTCTTTGATTGTTGATATTGCTTTAGCTTGATCATGGAAAAGTTCCTTGATTCTTTGAGTTCAATCATCTCTTTATTTTTGATTTCTCTTTAGTTTGTGCCTTTGAATTCCGTCTGTTGGGCAAGTGATAATGAATTCAACTCAAGAATCAAATGAAGTGTATCCTCTTATGCATAGATAATCTTACAAGGTGAAGTCCTTATTTCCTTCTTCACAGTGATTTTTTCTACCCATAGTGTGCATAAGACCTTTGTGATCCATTGTATCTGGTTTATATTCATTGTGTACTTCATGATTCTTACCAAGTTCTTGTTTGTTGACTCTCCCATACCATTGCCTTAAGGCTAGTAGTTGGAAGAAGTCTTCAAATAAATTCCCAAATATAGCTCCCAACAAAAAATCTTAGTACTAAGGAAGGCATTTTCATTATCAGATATAATGGTTTGAGGAATGCCAAACCTTGTAACAAGCCCGTTGAGAAAGTCAAGGAAGACTTACTCAGTTGATTCCTTGAGCACGACAACTTCTATCCATCTGGTGAAGTAGTCCATAGCTATTAGTACCCACTTGTGGTCAATGCTTGAAGGAGGATTGAGCATGCCTATGAATTCAAGACCAAGGATTTTTTTAGTGTAAAATATTCGTAATTTGGTGAAAATTCCATTTTAGGAAAATTTGAAATGGTGAATTTTTCAGAACAGGCCTGTGTTCTGTTCACCTAAAATTTCTAGTATAATTATTTTTAGGGGTCGGCTTCGCCTACCATTGAAAATTAATCCTATATAAACCTACGTGATTCACAAGGTAGTATACTCATATCAAGTACTGTGAATTTTTAGGGAAGGTTGGTTACATATGACAAGAGGTTGTTGATGCAGAGAAGGAAGTTATTAACGCACAACAAAAGCCTTAAGGTTTTTGACGTATGACAATAATGTGTTGATGATGCACAAAAGGATGATGTAGACACATGATAGGATAGTTTTAGTTTCGTGACATCATGTTCACATGAAAAAATAATGTGTTTCTGACTCATGATGGGAAGCTCTAGATGCACGACAAGATAATCAAGATTTACAGTCGCACATCAACCAACTTATTTTCATTTGAAAGAAAAAATTTAATCACGTGACTGCAATAATTCTGTTGCACCATGCATGTCACACGAATTAAAAATGAAAGCTTTTATTGGGTGAAAAATTTACACAAAAACCTTATAAGATTCACTTGTTTCACGAAAGTGGTTCCATGGATATTCGGCAGGGATTTTTCACCTTCGATTTCGCAGAGGTATCTTAAAATCAACCCTGGTCAAGACCACATCACACAAAATAATGATACAATTATATTTGTTGGAGGGGAAGCGCTACCAATATTTTCTTACTTGTAAATAAAGTGAATTCTCTACATTTTGTGACCCACTTGTGCTCATCCGTGAACAGGGTAAACCAAAATAGTCCTGTCATTATGATTTTAATTATTGTAGTATTGACAGAGAAGTTTCCACTAGAGAGTCCATATTGATAATTTTCTCACACTTTTTCAATTTGTGTGACATCTATACATCTCAACAACACACCATCAAGATTCTTCATGAAGAGAAGGGCTTCCATCAGGACATATGAAATTACTTGAAGCCGCAGATGTCTCCTCTTTACATTGCTTAATGAGCCAAGATCTTACATTTATGGATGAAACAGAAGAGGAGAGGAGGGAAAAATTGAATTTGAAACACAACCACCAAAAACAAGAATCCAAAGGCTGTAAATCCACCTACAAATTTATAAACTACACTTCCCTATGTCTGTTTGGCATGTAGGAGAAGAAAGGATGTGAGATCCATATCAAATCGGGTGGTTAGAGAAATCAGATCTTCTCATTAATGGCTAGAAAGATGTTTTCCCATTTCTCACCTACAAAATCCCAATGAAATTTGAATTTAAATATTGTGCACTATAGATGACATTGACACCTTTCCAAAAATGTCATGCACACAAGGATCTAAGCATTGGAGAATAATTTATGACTGTCAGAAGATCTATAGTGCTAATTGGGCATGTAAGACACATGGCACACACTAATTGACTAAAATATTAGACAAATTCACTTCTATTTTTTCATCTATGCCACGTTTCACCGAGTGGTTCATCTTAAGGATTTGTCACCTAGCTAGGGTGCTTTGATTTATTTCATGTGGTGCACTCAAGGTCTAACACATGTCACGTAGCACAGAAGGGCACAAAAGAATGTGCAAAGGCATGTGCATAGAAGAGTGACGCGTGGGAGGAACAAAGAGGAACGGTGCGCTCAAAAGTGTCCCACGTGGGAGGAATGGGGTAAACAACTACTAAAGGACTGTATGGTTGAGACGTAATTATTACAAATTAATTTGTCGAGAACCAAGAAAGGGGTGTGCAAGGATTCTAAGGACTTAGTTGATTTGGAGGGAAAATATAGGGTGCGGACAAGGTGCATATAATGATAAGAAGAATGTGAATGCAAAAAAAGTGCACAGGAGGGGAAAGTTGGAACAAAGAGGAAAAGGAAAGGGAAAAGGAAGAAGGCATGGAAGGAGTGCATGGGGTGCGTAGGGAATCTACAACCTCATAGATGTGTCAAAGAGGTAGATGAAGCGAGTGCAACTTGTAATATGAAACCTTCAGAGCCAGAATGAGATGTAAGTTATAAAAATAACTATGGGAGTTATTGTGGATAACATTTTTGTTAATTTCGGGGCCATCTTCCTACTAGATGAAGGAGATCAATATCCTAGATTTTCCATTTGGCATAGGGTCTACTATATAACCATGAAATTATGATCGGAACCTTGAATAATTACCCTTGAAGCCACTTTGAAACAAATTCTGAACTCTATTGTGACTCCTGGAAAAAAATTTGGAAGATAATTGACATCCTGGAAGCAAAAAAAGAGCATGCTCAAGAAGCACATGGGAGAGAAGAATTATGTACAAAAAAAACAATGTGCATGTAGCACTCTTAGACGAATTGAAACTACTCTAATATATACAAAATGATGTAGCAAGATTAGTGAAGGATTTAAGATAGATACCGTTGACTGGGATGGAAAGCGCACCTCCATTAAGATGAGATAAATTGAAAGAGATTTCCCCCTTGAAAGAACTAATAACATATAGGCCAAACCATGTGCATAAAACTTTGAATGGTGCCCTACTTTAGCTCTGATAACATCCCATTTTAAGACCAAGTCCCCAACTTTGAATGCTTGAGGCCTAGCCTTTCTGTTAAACCATTTCTTCTTTGATTATTGACATTGCTCTAGCTTGATCATGGAAAAGTTCCTTGATTCTTCGAGTTCAATCATCTCTTCCATTTTGATTTCTCTTTGGTTCATGCCTTTGAATTCCATCTATTGGGCAAGTGATAACAAATTCAACTCAAGCATCAAAGGAAGTGTAGCCTTTTATGCATAGATAATCTTATAAGGTGAAGTCATTATTTCCTTCTTCACAGTGATTTTTTCTACCCATAGTGTGCGTAATACCTTTGTATTCCATTGTATCTAGTTGATATTCATTATGTGCTTCATGATTGTGACCAGGTTCTTGTTTGTTGACTCTCCCATATCATTGCCTTAAGGCTAGTAGTTGGAAGAAGTCTTCAAATAAATTCCCAAATATAGTTCCCAACAAAAAATATTAGTACTAAGGAAGGCATTTTCATTATCAGATATAATGGTTTGAGGAATGCCAAACCTTGTAACAAGCCCCTCGAGAAATTCAAGGAAGACTTACTTAATTGATTCCTTGAGCACGACAACTTCTATCCATCTGGTGAAGTAGTCCGTAGCTATTAGTACCCACTTGTGGTCAATGCTTGAAGGAGGATTGAGCATGCCTATGAATTCAAGACCAGGGATTTTTTTAGTGTTAAATATTCATAATTTGGTGAAAATTCCATTTTAGGAAAATTTGAAATGACAAATTTTTCGGAACAGGCCTGTGTTCTGTTCACCTAAAATTTCAAGTATAATTATTTTTAGGGGTCGGCTTCACCTACCATTGAAAGTTACTCATATATAAACCTACGTGATTCACAAGGTAGTATACTCATATCAAGTACTGTGAATTTTTAGGGAAGGTTGGTTACGCACAATAAGAGGTTGTTGATGCATAAAGGGAAGTTATTGACGCACAACAAAAGCCTTAAGGTTTTTGACATGTGACAATAATGTGTTGATGATGCATGAAAGGAGGATGTAGACACACGATAGGATATTTATAGTCGCGCGAAATCATGTTTACATGAAACAATAATTTGTTTCTGATCCATGATGGGAAGCTCTAGATGCACAACAGGATAATCAAGATTTGCAGTCGCGCATCAACAAACTTGTTTTCACATGAAAGCATAATTTTAATCACGTGACTGTAATATTTCTGTTGCACCATGCATGTCACACGAATTAAAAGTGAAATCTTTTATTGGGTGAAAAATTTACACACAAACCCTATAAAATTCACTTGTTTCATGAAAGTGGTTCCAGGGATATTCGGCAGGGATTTTCCACCTTTGATTTTGTAAAGGTCTCTTAAAATGATCCCTAGTCAAGACCACATCACACAAAATAATGATCCAATTATATTTGTTGGAGGGGAAGCGCTACCAATATTTTATTACTTGTAAATAAAGTGAATTTTGTACATTTTGTGACCCACTTGTGCTCATCCGTGAATAGGGTAAACCAAAATATTCATGTTATTATGATCTTCATTATTGTAGTATTGACAAAGAAGTTTCCACTAGAGAATCCATATTGAAATTTTTCTCACCCTTTTTCATTTTGTGCACCATCTATACATCTCAACAACACACCATCAAGATTCTTCATGAAGACAAGGGATTCCATTAGGACTTACGAAATTACTTGAAGCCGCAGATGTCTCCTCTTTACCTTGTTTAAACTGGGAGGGTATGCACCCTTGGAAAGGAATTTGATCATGTCCTTCATCTAGTCGCATGCACTAGGGCTTACATTTTTTTAAATTTCTATGCGCGGGACATCTTCATCCAAAAATAATAAAGCCTCAAGTTAATTATGCACATCCTCGGCAAGCTTATTACAAAGATTACTATCTCTTACCAGCTTTGTGGCCTTAATAGTCACATCATGCTCC
>CM034148.1:671632222-671642479 GCA_019776745.2 Taxus chinensis
ATAAAATAGTTTGTTCTACTATAGAACTGACATGAATTCTCTAATTATCCTCTAATCATATTCATTGTTGTATTAATTTGAAATAATTAAAGAATATGATAAGGTTACCCTACCTCATAATTCATAATATTCATAATACTATTATTAAGTATGTATCTCTTTAGTCAGACGTTGTTATACTACATGGTGTAAAATATGCTTATGTTGACTTTTTCAGTTACCTTGCTCAAAATTTCCTTCCTATTTTTCATGAAAATTTCCTTGCGAAAATCCCCGTTTTTCAAAAGTTTTGGGAAAATGCCATTTTTTCAAAAATACCCCACTATAGAAATTTTCTTTGCATTTCGGATTTTGGGTTCATGAAACAATTTACAATTGCATACAAATTATCCCCCGAAATCCAAAACCTGAAATACAAAGAGCTTAACTTATATTTCAAGTTTTTGATTTCAATTGTAATTTACATGCAAATTACAAATTGAAACTCAACTTCCCAATGCATTTCGGGTTTCAATTGCAATTTGCATGCAAATTGAAAAATAAACCCCTATCCCTGAAAACCAAAGAAATCAATGTATTTCAAGTTTCAGGTTTCAATTTGTAATTTGCATGCAAATTACAAATTGAAACCCAAAACTTGGTCAACTTGCAAATTTGTGGTCAATTCCGATGCAAAGTTAGCACATTAATTTCATCCACTCACATGTGTTTCTTACATGTAATTAATATGTCCTTTTCTATTTATAGTCAGATTTCCATGCCATTTCCGCTTGTCCTTTTGTATGCTCTTTCTTACAGACGCCCGTCCAACTTCCAACCATACTTTTTTATTTTTCAGACATTTTTCGTGATTTCTCCTTCGACCCATCAAATTTATTGGTAAGATCTTGTGCTCCAACGATTTTTTCAACAAGATTTTTGTCATTGTTTGGGGTTTTTTCCACATTTTAAAAGCATTTAGGGATTTGGGTTAGTTCTTTGATTTTTAGCAATTCTTGGGGTTTTCTTTGTTTTCTACTTGCCTCCTTGAGTTTTTTCCCTCTCACTCCTTGTTTTGATCATTATTGATGGAAAAAATAACTTCAGATTTGCTTAAGTTGTTTCCAAACATCACAAAAGAGCAGAGGATTTTTCATCGCAAGTTGTAAGGCGGGAGTTCACAAGTGCAAAACAAGGTGTGAGTTATGTTAGGTATTTTTTCGAGGGTCGGAAGATGCTCGTCAAGGATTGAGTTCTTACTATATAAAGTCAAAGGTTCATGGTTGTATTTGAAGTCCCTACCTCTGCCAAGACCAAGTCAGAAGTTGGGTCTGACAATTTATTTTTAGGACCTAATTTACGCCATCAGTTCCAGGTGTTTCCAAGGGATTTTCAAAGGATTTTCATGAAAATGACGGAGTATTCATTAAAAGGAAAGGGAAAAATGAAATACATTTTCCAAGGGGTGACTCCCAATTCAAGTATGACATCAGACTGATAACATTGGAGATACCGATCTCGGTCATGTTGACCTACATGAATTTTTTAACAGAATCAAAGCTCCATAAGAGTTTTCTTAGATTAAAAGCATCTATGATAGAGTAGGTATATCCCTGACATCTTGATTACCACCTTCTATGCAGTGCCCATAATTTTTATACATGGTAACTACACATTATGATTCAGAGACACAGACACTAAAGGATCGGGATGAAACGATAGTAATCAGATTGAATATTGACTACCTTGAGGATTTGTTCAAGATCCCTTATGTAGAGGATTATGCAGAAATATCGCTTAAAACGGATCTTGAACATTGGAATAATAATCATGATACTTATATTAAGGTCCTCAACAAAAATTACCTTTCTAAGCTAAGACCAACGGTTACCAAGTTTCCAAAGACCATTCCACATTCAAACGTCATTCAAGAGGTCAATGACCTAATTACCTTACTTAACAACATTGCAAGCCTTCCTTCTTCAAGGGATTTTAAGGAATGGATGTATCAATATATGTCTCCACTATCCATTAAAATGCCACCTTTATCCAATGGGCTGAACATATCAGTGATGTCTTACACTACGGGAAATTTCTTTTGCATGATCATAATGACAGAAAAAGTAATCGGTTAAATTGCGGGGTGTGACATTCTTCTCAAATGTTCATCTTCATTGACTGTTAATCACAACTTTGGAAAGCAATCTTTAACTCAAATATTGAAGGCAATACTTGTATAGTTGCTTGTTCTCATTGGCCAAAAAAAATAAACCATTGATTGGATTTTCATGTCCATAAATTAATTTTTTCTTGCATGGCCTTGAGTCTCACGGCTCCTACTTTAACAAGCTATGTTTTTTCTTCTCCAACTAGAGATCTTCAACCATCAACATAACTTCCTCACAAGAACAAAATCTTGTTCTAACTTAGATGTCATGTTAGATTTGACATGGTATTTGGGTCAAGAAATTGGGCATGTTATAAAAAATGGAATTTCTAAACTTCGATGCAGTTGTACACCCATCTATCATCAACTAGTCCACTATTTTCCAATGTGAATGTTCAACATCTCACTACTAACTTTAGTAGGTTTTCTTGCTTTCAATTTATAATTGTGTGTTTCAATCTAACCATGAAATGAAAATCCACACTAGCATAAACAAAAAAATATTTGTTGTGATAGGTTAGTTCCCATTCACAACAGATATGGTGGGGACACTCTATGGTCACACACAATATATTTCTCCACAATCCAATGTAATTAGGACTATCCTTATGCAAAAAATGGAAACACCCTACCACCATGTAACCACAATTATTACTCCAATATTTTTGTTGCCACTCAAATTATTTCATACTTGGTGGCCACATCAGATAGACCTTCAAAGTTTCATATATTACAGTTTTTCCAATATAAAGTGGTCAGACCAGACACTCTACAAAGAACAAATGCAGACACAATACACCAGATAAAATTGTTGACACCATAACAAATTTTGACACAATATTGTTCCTCCCATTGGCCATTTGCACCTTGCTCTTATTTTAAGACTTGGTTCCACAAGGTTTTCATCCATGTATATAAGGAGTATGAAGAACCTCCCAGTATGTCACGAGAGGGAGTAAGGAGTTATTTATTCAAGAGAGGGATTCCATGCTAGTCAGTTATACCTAAAATAATGTTCAACAAAGGAGGAAAAAGACAACTTTATTTTAGTGGGTGAAGGTTTTTTATCACTCTCAGCCAGACTAGGAACACTATGGACTGATCTTCCAAAATAGGCAATCTGTCTGTTTTCCATTGAAGCGTAATATGTTATCATGTTCAAAGGCTATGGAAGCACGCTTGAGAAAAATCTTTAAGGTACTTTCAATGTACGATTCAGGTTAAAGACGAGTACCCTGCAATTCTTGCTTACACTAACCATGATGGCCATAAATCTGGAGGATAAGTATTATAATTTTCTGCCTCGTCCACCATTAGTTGAGAAGGAGATTTTTTGTCTATGCCTTAATGTTTTCTCTGCACTCCTTATATTTTGAATGCTTATTTTCTGTTAGCAATCTCTGTTGATTTGAATTCATATTTGGGGCAGAGTGTCATACAGATTTGAATCTTGGTGTAACCTGTTGGTATCCAAATTGATTCTCCCTCAGAGTCTGAGTAGCATCACTAACTTGACAAGAAACTTAGGGACAAATTAGATCATGATGAGTCATTTTATAGTCGGGGATGAGATTTAATTGGCCCTCTATCACTCAAATGTGGAGAAATGGATAACACCCTCAAGAGGATTTGATCTATCCTCACTATTTTAGGTTGTTCCTTTCAACCAGGGTAAGAGGACCCTTTTATAGGCTATTGTTTATGGAGGACATGGAGATATCCTTCCTAATGAAGAGGTTAAGGAGACCTTGGATAAAATATGATCAATGATACAAAATCTAACTCTCACGAGTTGTCACTCTAGATAGTGGAGATATTTTCTGGGCAAGGTTCAGGCTACTAAAGACATTTAAAATCCTGATTTATTTTTGCATGCTTTGGTAATGGAAACTATGCATTTGTGCATACACAGGACAAATAGGGGTAGTACAGGTAGGATTGGTTGTTTTAAATGAATTTTTTGGTGGGAGGTGGGGCAGGATGAACTTGACTCGCCCAATCCTTGAGAAATCTTACAAAATGAAAGGTTAAAACCAACAGAATGCCACAGAATAGCCAAAATGTTTCTTTAACTAGAATATGTGCTTTAATGGAGGCCCAAATTAGCACTTTTTCATACAATCTATGAGAATCTAACACAAATGCTTGAGTTAGGAAACCCAACAAAGTATCAAAATCCCAAATCACGCCTAAGGTACATCCAAAGGCTTACAGACAGTCTCTATCAAATAGATGAAAGAGAAATGATTTTAAATCGTTTATTTCACTCCCAGATGAAGGATCTTCCAAGAAATGAAATCGAAGATGCCACTAAACTGTCACAAGGATTGATACCTGTGTGATTGAATCATATTCTAATACAAGATTGCAACACAAACAATAAAAACTACTCGCATACATTCAAAAATAAATACAAACACATTTTGCTCAAGACAACACAGAATAGCTCATATTTGAACAAATTTATTAGCAGGGGAAAGTTTCTAGAACAATGGTTGTACACTCGCAACCACCTTGACATGATCAGATTTGATACAAAAAGAGATAAACAGGCTTCTCAAAATGCTTCTAAAAAAATATGGGCTCTATCAAGCTTTTTATTAAAAAAATCAGTCTCGACCCCTAACACTCCAACCTCCAACCATTTTCAGGAAAAATTTGTGCCATTTATAACATTTACAACATAGCCCCTTCTTCCCCAAAAGAAAAAAATGTTTAATGCACCAGTGCTCGCCATGATGTTGATCGCGATTCTAAGAATCATATCTACAAAAAGTCGCCAGGTGCTCGAGGGGGTAGATCTCATCGAATATCTCCTGCATTCAACTCCTTCCTCTGGTAGATCACTCTTTCTTAAATTTTCCAACCACTTCCACCCCTAATCTGTCAAATCTGGCTCCTTTCCGTGCTTGGGAGAAGAAAAACAAAAAATCTGATCGAGCATGATAGTCAGACCATTTTAATGGCGAAAGATGTCTTCAAGATATTTCCACCATTGACTGCTAATCACAACTTCGGAAAGCAATCTTTAACTCAAAGACTGAAGGCAATACTTGTATAGTTGCTTGTTCTCATCGGCTAAAAAAATAAACCATTGATTGGATTTTCAGTTGTCCATAATTGATTTTTTCTTGCATGACCTTGAGTCTCACGTGGAAGCTCCTACTTTAACAAGCTATGTTTTTTCTTCTCCAACTAGAGATCTTCAACCATCGACAGAACTTCCTCACAAGAACTAACAATCCTTGTTCTAACTTAGATGTCATGTTAAATTTGACATGGTATTTGGGAAATTGGGCATGTTATAAAAAATGGAATTTCTAAGTTTTCGATGCAGCTGTACACCCATCTATCATCAACTGGTCTACTATTTTCCAATGTGAATGTTCAGCATCTCACTACTTCACTTTAGTAGGTTTTCTTGCTTTGAATTTACAATTGTGTGATTCAATCTAACCATGAAATGAAAATCCACACTAGCAGAAACAAAAAAGATTTGTTGTGATAGGTTAGTTCCCATTCACAACAGATATGGTGGGACACTCTATGGTCACACACAATATATTTCTCCACAATCCAATGTGTACCATGGCTCACCTTAGATGGTCCCAAAAATTTGATACCTTGAATGAGCGCGGGCTCGCCACGTGTCCTGACCCGGAAAAGACTGAACGTTTGAATCTCCGCGGAAGGCACCATGTGTCACTATGGGTAGTCTCCTTTTGTCATTGAAAAGTCTTCCAAAATGCAAAGTGAGCGGAGGCCTCCACGTGTCTCCATGGCGCAATTTCAACATGGTGCCCAAAGTAGAAACCCTGAATGAGCACGGGCTGCCACGTGTCCCCGTTTTCTGCCACACCTGTTTTTATCATAAAATTTTTGCTAAGTACGAGCTATGGAAACCTCCAAGTGTCCACCAGCACTACTCCAAGGCTGGAAACCAAAAATTAGATCTTCAAACAATCTCCACGTAACATTTTTACGATTCACAAAATTTTTGAAGTACCCAGCTCAGCCACGTCCCATGTTATGCAAGGATGTAAATTTGACCGAGAGTACCCGTCAAACTGTAAAATATAGAAAAATGATCATTCGATCCCGAAAATGAAAATTTTTAAGGACACTCACCAGTGTTACAAGGCTCATAATATGTTTCTCAGAGATAGGCAGTATTTTTCTTCAAGTATTTTCTGACAAAGAAGACAAATACTGACCGTGGAGAACAGAAAATATGGGAGAACCTAAGTTTTTAGATGAATAGAGAACGAGAGACCCAAATTACAGACCCTACGCCAGAGAAACGAAGAAACAAGGAGCAAACCTCTGACCCATCCCTAGGACCCACGAACAGATTAAAAATGGAAACAATGATTAACCAGGCATAACACAGGGAAATTTAAAGTGACAGAGGCCGTAGCAATCTCTGTTGATTTGAATTCGGAGTTGGGGCAGAGTGCCATACAGATTTGAATCTTGGTGTAACCTTTATCCAGAAAGTGGTAAACTGTTTACAGGGATTTTTCTTTTCATCACTAACGAAACAAAATTCTTCACGCATTTATATTTTATGCTTACTCCTGTGTAATACAAGGAGCATTTTTGAGGAATGGATATGGGCACAATTATGAACTAACGTCAACACATTGATAACAAGTTTTTTTAATTAAAATTTGTTAGCTTCCACGGTCCACGATAATCAAAGAAAGTTTCTGGAGAGACCTGTGAGAGTGTTTTTCTTTTAAGTGGACATAACTCTTTTTCTCTTTTCATGTACAAGGCTATGTTTTCATCACTTGAAGACGTGAATTGTATTGATTTTCACCAAATTGGACGCCTTCAAGAAAGAAAAAAGATAAGAACCAAAGGATATTATTTTTGGAAGGCACTCTGTTCATTTTGTGTATTTGTACACACATACATATTACCCTACTAAGGGGTAATACAATCAAACCCACAATAGAAAGGCAAGTGGTGACCCCACCTCAAAGATTCATCATGATGAACTTTGAAGGGGCTCTCCAGGAAAGCATAGGTACTTATGGAGGAGTGGGAGTCCCGAGACACAATTTTGGGAAAGGTAAGGCATGCTTTGCAATTTATCTTCAAGATAAATACTAGCAACATTGCTGAAGCAGAAAGTATTCTGAATGAAAGGACTACAACTCAAAAATTATAATAGACACCTGATAAGTGAAGGTCAGTCAGCTATCATCATAAAGTGCATCGATGCAAGTCATTCTTCTAGCTGGAAACTCAATGGTATCCTTGAAGAAGCTATTATAGTAGAGGATATGTTTATTAGTCTTTACTATCGACTTTCAAAATGTTAGAAGAAACCTTAATAAAACAGTTGATTTATTGTCTAACTTGGGAGAATCTATTTTGTTAGCTCCACCATAGATGAGGTGTGGTGACATAGTATGACTACTAAGTAAGATATCATCAATCTTGATACGAGACATGATATCATACTTACATAAGCCAAATCAGTTGCAACTAATGGAATCATTATGCCCTAAAAAAACTTCCCAAGTTGATCCATATAACAGTTCCAGGATGGATTATTTATATTTATCTCATCACTTGTGGGAAAGCACAAATCTGATAGACTCTCCTTATACTTACATCTATTTTTCAATGTTCCATGGGGACGTGTCCCCCCCACGAAAGTGACATCTCGAAGACTCAGGATGTCTCTGAGACTTGCGGATGGTTGGGAAACATCCCCCCACTGCCACCAGTTAGATGGAGACATCCCTAAAATGTTTCCCTCGAAAAGGGGACGTTTCTAGGACATCCACCCATTTTAAGGACTTGCGGACATCCCCAAGATGTCCCAAAAACTTCTGTAAGTCTCTCAACCCATTTGTCAGACTCACTTTCGTCCTCAACAACATAAGTGTCTAAAATTTTTATTTTTTAAATCATTTTGTTTTATAATTTTTGGCCCTTAACCCTAACCCTAATACTCAATAGACCCCACCCACCCCTAAACACTCCAAAAAATTATAAATAAGACTTACCCTCACTCCAAATCACAATAAAAATTCAAAGCAAGATTGAAAGCATTAACAAGCAAGAGTGAGAGCAATAGCATTAACAAGCTAGAGTGAAAGCATTAGCAAGGAAGAGGGACAACATTAGCAACAAGTAACAACAAGAGTTAGAGTAACTACCAAGTATTCATTGCATTAAGCCACTAGCCAACTGAATTTGAGTTTTGAATGTAATCATCATTTTGAATATAAATTTTAAAATATTGATAGTTGGCATTTTCACTATTCCAATACAATGTGTTTAGTATTTCAGAGTTTCATTTGTTGTTCCTTATACATTTTTTATAACTAATTTTTCAAGGTACTATATATTTGCATTGTCATCCCCAAACCTAGGCCCTTGGTCCCCCCCATCTCTAAGACCCATCCCACCATCCTCCCCATTCCAAGACTCCATGGAACACTGAGTTTTTTTTATTGAAAATTTTTGTGTTTTGAAAATGAACCTGTTCAAGATTTTGGAAAACTAAGAAGCACTTGTGTATGTATAAAGTTTATTATTAATTTATTACTATCATAAAATTGTTGTATGAAATTTATGTTTTTACTAGTTAAAAGCTATGATATATATAACTACTGAATTCTGAATGCCCCCCTCTACTCTATAGATTATGGGGGATCTAGAATCTATATAGAGCGATAGAACCTTGGCCTCCCTATCTCACCCCATCTATGTCGTTAGGTTTTGATTGAATGTTGAATTGAAGTGCCCGCACACGCTCTAATCTATCCATGCCTCCTCCTCCTCTCCGCGTTGCCATATAGTATAGGGTCCCCCAGATCTCTATATATGGGTATATATATATAGTATATATTATATATATATATATATCTCTCATATATATCTATATCTAATGTGTAAATATATATATTCATCTTATATATATCTATATATATATAATATATCTATGTCTATATGTCTTCTATGTTATATGTATATCTTATGTATAAATATAAATCTATATCTATATATATATATATATCTCATACTCTCTATCTATATATATATATATATATCCTCTTATCTACATATCTCTATGTTATGTCTACCTATACATACATATCTATATGCATATATACACCATATATATCTACATACATATAGTATCCATATATGTATAGCACGCACACACACACACACCACCACCACACCACACACCAAACACACACACACACAACCACTCCACACACCCTAAATACATGTATATCATTATATGGTACACCACCACACACACACACGATCTATATATATAAATAGTATGAATATCTCTCTCTCTCTATACTATATCTATATATAATGGTCTATCTATATAATCTCATATTTAGATCTCTCTCTATCTCTGTTCTCTCTCTCTATATGTCTATCTCTATCTACTTATCTGTCTCTCATCTCTATCTCTCTCTACTCCTCTAATGTCTGTAGTGTATATGTCTATGTCTCTGTCTCTGTGTGGTGTGTGTGTGTGAGTGTGTGGACGGGTCGTTGTGGAACACATCATGAGCCCAAATTGTTCTCAAAGGAACAGCCCTAGTCTTGGATATGTTAATCACACACACATGCTTGGATGGTTAGTGCAGTTTGGTAAGAGGGGCCAAGTTAAATCACATCCTTTTTCTCATAGCCTAAAAATTAATAGAGCTACTAGACATACAATAAGGCGCACAAAACTAGGGCAATAAAACCCAAAATTAAACTATGGTTGGTGTAGGGGTCGGAAAGATGAGGGGACCAAGTTAAAGGCAACCTTTCCCTGTATCACCTAAAATCTATAGTCTACTAGACTACAATAAGGCACACATACTCAAGAATAAAACCCAAATCAACTATGTATTAATCATGGGGCTTGTTTTATCGTATTCACACAAACATACATCGAATTGCTTACTAATTCAACAACATGAATAACAGTCAAAGGGGACCCTTGATGACTCTACTATACTACCTTTTGGTCTTGGAAAACAATAAACATCAAAACTAAACCCAAATCACCCGCTTTATTGAAATTCACTAGCTTGATATAAATATTACACTTACTTTACTGATTCATCAACGAA